>OY747129.1:90988383-91328861 GCA_963556465.1 Berberis vulgaris | reverse complement strand
CATCCCTCGCCCCTTTACCTCGCTCCCTCCCTCGCTCTGTAGCAAAGCTCGATAAGATAATCCTATAGTTTCCACAAAGATGATCTATATCAAAATGAGCTTGTCTAACTGTCGAGGAAACCAGCGAGGGAGGGGGGTGTGTGATCACTCATTTTCTTTAATATTCGCATTTTTATGTATTTCGAAAATGCAGATGCGTATCTCAAGAGGATGAACGGTCACACCCCACTCCCTTGCTATTTCCTCGCCATTTAAAATTTCTGATATCAAAATATACAACAATTATAGTCATTAGTTTTTTTTTTTACGTTACAAAAAAATGCTAACAAACAACTAACTAGACTTACTAAAAAAATATATGATCATAATTTACAACAACTACGATTTTTATTTATGTCATGAGCTATTTCAAATTCTCCGAAAGTCATTGAAGTGACTACTTGAACATGCATTCATTTATTGCGACACCATCACAATCACAAACCCCAATTCAGATTTTATTAACAATTTGGGAAATGCAAGTAAGTCACATAGATTAGATCAAAATGGAAAAAAATTGAGAGAATTCAACATATTTTTTTAAAGCTGAACAAGGTTTTTATTAGGCCCAAAATCATTAAATGTCTCCGGCAACATTTGATATTATCCGTCACAAGTCTAGCAGCCAATCTAAGTAATCATTGGCAATTCATCGTAACATAACTTATGCTTCTTTTGATAACAAAATTAGCCAATAACATTCACAATTCCCTTTGCATTCTACTCCTCACCATCAACATCACTTTTCCAACCCCTTCATCCGTTACTTATTATTTCAACCATAAACAGACCCACAAGACAAAGCCATCAATAGTACAGCTGCTTGTTCTTCCTCTCCCAAATTCATCCTCTGTTTATCTATGCTACATCTCTGCATCATTACCTCTCTTCCCAAAGTCAATAATCTCAATTTGGATGACACAGTGAGTTTGATGTCCTGCTTGTTCTTGTTGATCTTGTTATCTGAATGGCTGAGTCTACTTTTCTTCTCTATTAATGACTTCTTGTCTATTGATAACTTCTTCTCTATTGTTGATCTTCCTTTGTTGATTCCAATTAGTGCTCGTCTCTTCTTTCTGTATTTGATCCCACAAGCATTACATAAAGACTGCAAAAAAAAAAAAAACAAACCCAGATAATGAAAAAAAATCAAAACTAGAAAAATGGGGAAATGGGTTTTGAAATTGAATGTCATCTCACCTTAGGACCAGCAGGGCCTTTTCTCCATAAAGGGGTTTTGGTGGTTTGGCAATCATTACATGTCTTCTTCTTCTCTTCTGATCCCTGAAAAACAAAATGATCAAATGTTGACTCTTCAAACCCAAATGAATTCAGTCACATGGGAAAGTAACAATGATGTAAACAAAAAACCATTATGAAAAACTCATGACCACTCACTTTTTCACACAAGTACACCATTACAACAAGCACTTTGAACAAAGACTTGATGAAGACCTCCCAAGAGTTGAACACAGAGCACTCAAGGTGATAGATCAAGTAGCGCAGAATAGAGAGTGAGTAAAAGAGCTTTGATTGGTGAGAGGACCAACACGCATTGAGAGAGCAAATTAGAGAGAAAAACGGAACTCTGTAATGTTTTTATACAGGAGCACACCAAACCCTAGCATAGTGTATTTTCGTAATGGCGAGATTGCCCCTGATTCAAACATTTTATTCCCCGCCAACCGCGAAAATTACACAAAAAAAAATATAGGGAAAAATGGCGCGTGGACCCGCTGCAATCAAAATCAAGAATAAGTCTAGCCAGCAATGTTTGTTGAGTTTTTTTTTTTTTTTTTACACTTTAACATAACTACAAATACTACTTATAAAGGGGTGAAATTATAAAAAAAATCCAAAAGAAACCAGCAAACAAGGCAGGCTATAATTGTTGCAAAATCAAAATACAACAATTCTAGGGAGGGAGGTTTAGGAGCCACTTTTGAGTCAGGTTGGGGTTTTTTGACACTTCTACCCTTTTCATTGATCGTGTTTATGGTTGTGTTTTAAAGAGATTAGATAAAAATGTAAAAAAACTAAAACCTAATTCAAAAGTTACTCCCAAACCTAGCTCTCTAGATTTGCTCATCAAAATATGAAGATGCGTACAATTGTTGGGTTGTCTGTTAGGTCTGCGAAGCCTTCATACAGGTCATAAGCTGATTTCAAAAGGGTTGATGAGTACTACTTTTTTGGAGATGGACTAAAACCGACTAATTAGTCATCCCAAAAGAATAAAAAGAAAAATGTCAATTCGAAAATCTTATTAACAATTAATATGGGCTTATTGTTAATGTTCTTATACCTGTGTATAAGAGCATCCACAATAAGCGCTTAGATGTCTAAAGTATTCAAACTAATGACATTTAACAGCATGTTAGTTGGTATGCAACTTTAAAAAACCCACTAAATGGAGGAGCAAACGTCAAGGTGCCATCGAGCGTCATAGGACTAACTCTTTTTCGCTATCTAAGAGGGGGCACACTCATTCTTAGATTGCGTTGCAGAGAGATGGCTATCATGGGCGAAACTCATTCGCCCCTCCTATAATAATAAGTGATGTAAAATATGCAAATACAACTTATTGGGGATGCTCTAAGATAATAATCACTAGTTATTGTCATAGATGTATACGATGTACTTAGTTGTAAACATCAGTTTTTTGGGGGGAAGCAATAGTGTTCAATAGTATACTCCCTCCTTAATTCTTCCTATTCTTTACATTTAATAGATATTTACATGTGGATTGTACATGTTAACATTCATGTTTATTACCTAATATCATCTCTTGTTTGCAAATAAAAGTTCAATCACCATATTTTGACAATCATCAATGATATTTCTTCCAACAAAATTGAGTACAAGTGAAATAGTGATGGACCATATAGCAATGAGTGGTGTTCCATGCTACAAGTAGCTCATACAAAGCCCACAACTAGAAGATGAGATTTGGGAAAGTAACCCTAGAAAAAAAACACAATTGTAAGGCAAGCTTGGGTTTAGGGCATAACAAGTATAATAAGGCCAAATCAAATAAACACACAAGTGGTGAAGATAAATAAACAAGTATTGGGAGAAGTCTAGTAGGAAACAAAACAATGGATAAAATATAGAATTAAAGTCAAAATTCCAGCTAATATTCTTCTGGTGGCAGACAGAAAGAAAGAAAAGGATAGTTCAAGGGGCTGGATTTTTTGTTAAATATTTACACCAAACAAAAGTGTCCCTGAAAAATTTGGACCACCATGACCTAACTCTTTCATTTTTGGGTCCCTAATTTTACCTAAAAAACAAACTGGAGTTGTAAAAATTTTGTATCACAAAAATGTATAACTGATGAATAAAAAGGTAAAAAAAGAAGCAGCAGAAGAAAATCATGAAACCCATCAAGAGTATGATAAATCAAGGACAAGAAATTTCTTGACCATTTTCCGAAAATTTCGAGACTATGAAAAAATCAGATATGGCCTCATTAAGTAATAAGATTTTTTGCTTATTGATAGCTCGAGTTTTTGAGGTAGATTCAATTGTAGGTATTTAACACACTGGTAAAATAAAACAACGGGGTCATCTTTTATTGCAAGGACTCCAGCTTTGGCTTCGTTGAAAGCTGATCCCATGTAAACAAGAACTGATGTCCTCTCTCTGGTATATTTTAGTGAGACAGAGGACTACAAGCACAACGTTAGATGTCCTGAACTCAATAACATAAATCATTACTAAATTCTATCTTCTTTGAGGTTAATCAGAGATTAGAACATCTTAGTTTTGTGAAACCAAAACCTGACAGTACTATAGGGTCTACCCTCAATAACATAAATCATGACTAAATTCTATCTTCTTTCTTTGAGGTTAATCAGAGATTAGAACACACTACATCATAATGGCATTTTAGTAACAACTTCCAAAACAGTATTATTTTTGAAGTGTAACAATTCACCTAACAACTTTACACATTTTCACAAACAAAATGATACAATAATAGTATCACCATGAAGAGTATGGTTATAAAAGTATGGTTATAAAAGTGATACTATTCATGGTGATCCAACTTATTGTATCATTTTTGTTGTGTTACTGTTTTTCATTTTTTTGACTAAATTTAGTTTTGATTTGAAATTGTAACATCTCAAAAGTGATAATGTTTTGAGAATTGTTATAAAAATGCCAATTTGGTGCAATGACATCTTAGTATTGTGAAACCAAAACCTGAGTATTATAGGGTCTACCCTCAAATGGGTCAAATTATAATCTATTAAATTGCACAAGTTAATTTGAATTTGAATTTAAGAGGTTCGTATTGATGTTTTAAGGCTGACTTTGGGGTAAAAAAAAGACTTAAACAGATCTAAAGACAACGATGATCTGCCAATGGTGAAAGACATGCTGTAAAATTTCACCCGCGGTGAGGCAATCCCCTAGCGATAGGACAACTTTAACTAACACGTCATCAAAGCGTCTCAGCGACGATGCAGCGTGTGACGGTGCACTATCACCCACCTAGCCCATTTCATTTCCTTTTAGTGTATCAAAGCCCATACTTAAGTCCATGTATATAAACCAAGTGGTTCCTAATTGTTTACTTGATATGGAATTAAAGCTTCCCATATCCAATCCTTCACCCTTTTATTTGAAAACAATTCTAACAATTATGGTGGTCATTGATATTAAACTTCCGACTTACATTCAATGAACTAAGCTCATAATTAATATATATAGAGTCAATGTAACCATATTCAATAGAATAGAAGTAACGATACAAATTACAACACAGTGAAAGATGCATTCAATAGTGAAGTTTACCACATCAGAGCTGTTGGACTAGGCTTAATAAGAACACACTTGAATTCAATTCTGAAGCATCCCCTGTAGAACTTACTGCGATAGAAATCTTCCTCACTGTTTCAATTTACTCCTCTGGGAGAGTTTGGTAAACATGTAAGCAAGGAAAGCGAAGAATGATGAGACAACGAATAAAAACCATGAGATGCAAAGTATCACCCAGTCCTTCAGTTTTTTCTTGGGAGAGTGGCTTCTGTCGGAGAACAATAATACCCGGTAAATGGCTTCTGTTAGAGCATAGGCAGTGACAGGGTCTGATTCATCAGCAAGAAATCCATATTCTGTGAGACATGCAATGTCGTATGCCCCAGTTGCCTCTGATATTCCTAGGAACTCACATATCTTAATTCGTCCATCGATCCTCTCTTCAGTTGTTAGCATGTCACCATGGGTCAGGATCAAAATGGGATTCTCGTCTGTGATAAACATGGTTAAGAAGTCTGGGTAAATCACTCAAACCAAATTATAGATTAACGGAGATTTTTTTTTGTTGAAATCACTTAAACAAATTGATTATCACCCATGAAACTTTAGCAATTGATCAATAGCTCTATGCCTCATCCACTATCCCTAGTGCTCGAGCCTCGAGCCCAAAGCTCAAATAGTTAGCAAGTGTTTTGCAACTGATGCATTCAAAATCCAGCTTACCAAAGTGGTAAAAACTTAATTAAAGAGCTCAGTTTTTGTCCTGGAGATTCGATAAGGAATTTCTAGCCAAGGCAGAGATGATGAGCATGAGTTCACATGTTGTACATGCATGTCAATCTGATTTGTCTTTCAATTGCAGAGTTTATTTTTCAGTAGGAGATGATTGACATGTAGATAGGGCTTTGAAATGATAAAGAGGATGACTATTTCGTCTTGGGTGCTCTTCTAACCCATATATTTGGTTTTTTGTACCCTCTGGCAGACATGTAGGTACATCAGTGATATTTTCAAGATAAAGAGAATTGGAGTTTATGGCTATTTCAATAGCTTGAAGGGATTGTTGGACATACAGGCTAAGCCAGGGGGTACACCGTAAGAATGTGTTTTTTAGTTCTATTTTAGTCATGGACAACAGGACGAGGTGTACCCGTGTTCTGAAAGGGACCTTGGCTTGTTGGAAAATTTTCGGTTTCCATCAAGTCATCAAGTACTTGAAGCAAGTAGCATTATTCTTTAGCACTCAACTGGATCCAGAATTTACAGATCCACTGGAAAGAACTCGAATAAAATGCTATGAGCACTGTGCTTTAATCAGGTACGCATTGAGTAGTCTCTAATCAGAAACTAATGGTTGCTATATCCATATTTGCCGACTATATATATGCAGAATAACAATACATATCAGTAATTTTTTAATTGCAAATTTTGGAGTTTTAAGTAATTAGAAACTAGTGGTTACTTTACATAGCCATATTTCACTATGCGTAGACAATAAAAGATTATGTTTACACAACAAAATGTTACTGTTTGACAAAATTCAGCAATTTTTAGTTAGCAAGCCAAGAAAATAACAAACAGTTACCACAAAATTCTCAATGAAATGAATGGAAAACTTACTGCACTTCCTGACAGCACAACAGCAGAAAAGCTCCTTGATCGCCTCTAGTGGTTTGGCGTTGCCTTTTATCAATCCTCTGTATACCTCCGCAAGGTTCACTACTACTACGGCAGAGTTAACTCTCCTCTTAATTAACCTTGCCGACGAAACTTTAGACCTCATTAAATCATCTCCAGATCTCCAACAAGGCTGATGATGGTAAACCCCATCAACCATCCATCCCACTACCCCCTCGACTCCCTCACTTACTCTCTGGTAATCCAACCCCCTTGAATCATACACACAAAACCCGCTTCTTACTGATCTCAACACATTGTTTTCTTCCATAAACAGAGTTGTATACTTGGATGCGCTATCTGTCGAAACAAACACATAAAATGAATCAAACCCATCATCGAAAACATATAACTAAACAACCCTATTGAACTTACTTGAAGTTTGAGCGAATGGGATGAGCCCTGAACGACCAAGAACACTGTACATAAGGTTGACAAGTGAGCTTTTGCCAGAACCAGAGAACCCCACCAAGAGAATTGTGATTATAGGTGGAATATCCATGTCTTCCTTCTTGATTCCTCCTATGGGTAACAAGAAATCTCCCGAACGATAACATATGAGCTTATGTCGAAGGTCTTCAAGACCATCGGGAGCTACCAGAGCTAGTCTTTCAAGTTCTCTAAGAACTTTCAGTCTAGGAGTAAGGCTTGAGAGGTTGGAGATGTCAAAACTCAGATTGCCATTGCTGTCAAACTCTTGAGCTGATCTCCACCAAAAGAAGGCAGAATTCGATGACTCAGTATCAAGGTTATCATGCAGTTTGAGATGGTTCAACATCTTTGTTTGGGTGTTCAATCTTCTACAAGTTTTTGAGTTTGTAACATTGATGTTTATAGTGAGTTGTTTGATCGTCTCCTTCAATGGTTTGAAGAGGTAGTGAATGAATGAGTACTAATGACGATATCATGTAGTACAGAATAGTGTACAAAGACACGTGAACTCAGACACCTTGTTTGGAGATCAATGGTGTACTACTTTCTGGCTTGAAACTGTTTTTATCCTACAGGAGATCACTGCGAAATTTCAAAATAATTACTAAGAGGTAATTATGTGATAGAATGGTTGATCGTGCATCGATCCTTCTTCTTTGGTGATTTTTCTGCGTTCTTACACATGCAGTGTAATCGTTACATAAAAAACATTCAAATTTCAAAATCCAGTGACATTTGGTACTTGTAGGAACTTGATATCCAAAATAAGACGTTGCATCAACGTTACATACTTTTGGAAAGGATACGATCATAAAAAAGGTGGAAGATATAAGTAATTGCCAAACAAAATTATTGGTGTTCTATCGTAGTTCTAATATGTTCGATTAGTTGTTCATTTAGATAATACATCATTCGCTTAAAGTCATAATAACTAGACTTCCAAAACTTTATTGATATGTAATTCAAATAGTTAGCGCCATCAGATACCCCGTTGAACCTGAATATTTAGCTTTCTTGTACAGATTATTGTGCTTTAAGATAATGCATTATTCGTTGTTAGCACGATTCGGCTCAGTTGGAAAGGTTCAAACCTGACGATAATCAATGTATAAATATCAACAAGTGCACCATATTTGTTACTTAAGCTGCATTATATTAGTGCGTTATAATGCTTCTTTATGGCCTACGAGTTATCAATATCTGTTAAGCTTCAAAAATAAATGATGATGGGTGTTCATGGCAAAGTCAGAAGACTCAGAACAACAAAGCCAGCAAGCAAAAAAGTTGATCGATCCACCAGAAGATTTTTCAATGAATTGACTATTGATAACAAAATTATCAATCTTATCATTTCAAGTTAGACAGCAAGAGAACTTCATGAAAATTAAAATTATTATTGAAAAAAAAGAAAAGGAACTTAATCATATTGTGTTTTACAAGTATCTTCACCAAACGTAATCGTACTCACTTGCAAGAAGTACAAGTTAACCTTTCAAACTGCCGTTCGGAACTTACAATTCAGAACTTACAAATGGTAATTTCTCTGTGAAGACATAGAGAAATTCTTTATCGTGGTTCTGCTGTAGTAGTTTATGAAACTGAAAAGAACATGATATGCAGCATTGAAAGTTAGAGAAAAATGAAGCTAGAGACATCAAGCCAACTAAAAGGGGTCATAAAATACTCAATGATATTGAATTCATATTGTGTTTGATCACAGACAGATAAAGAAAATTAAAATGAAACATTAACCCACCAAGAAGATGAAAATGTGGGTGAAACTCAGTTTTGCTACACTACATTATTGAAAAAACCAAAGAAGTTTCACATGAGATAAAAAGGATCGCGAGTGCTTTGATCACCAAAATCGGGACTAGGTTAAGTGATGAAGATATGTAATTAGCCACCGCCGGATCCATACTTCTTTCCCAACACAATCATCTGCAGCTTGTCATACCCAGCAAGCACTCCAGCACCTGCAATTGCACGAAGGATGTTTGCACCAGCACCCTTGAACAGAGACTTCGCTCCCTCTTTCGCCAATATCTGTTTGAATGCATCCATAGAGCTGTTGTACTTGACAGCCTCTCCAGATGTCATCATCATCCTTCTACGAACGGTGTCAATAGGGTAGGATGCAAGCCCTGCTCCATTGGTTATGACCCAACCAAGAGCAAAACTAGCAAAGAAACTATCCTGAAATCGATAGATAATACATGGGAGTGTGAGTAAAATGTCAATGTGGAAGTTGAACATACAAGATGAAATCAATGATATAAAGCTCTACTATTAGATATCAGAACAAGTACTGACCTGCATCTTTTCAGGAAGAGCAGGCTTGATGGAATCATACATTCCGAAGTAGAGACCTCGGTAGACAATGATACCAACACATGAAATGTTGAATCCACGGTAAAGCCCAGCAATACCATCAGACTTCAAAGTTTTCCTGTAAACATCAACCAAACCATTGAATTGTCTGTCACCACCTCCCTTTGCTGCCTTAGCATCATTGGCAAGACGTGTTCGGGCATAGTCTAGAGAGTAGACAAAAAAGAGTGAAGAAGCACCAGCGGCACCTCCAGATCCCAAGTTTCCAGCAAACCATTTCCAGTAGCCATCTCGGTCTTTCTTGAAGTTGAAAAGACGCTTGAAGTAATCCTTGAATGCAAAGTTTAAGGCCTACAAGTACAATTAACCAGTAAATTAGTATACCGATAAAAAAACATTTTGGATGGAAATTCTGTTCCGGGTAAAGATAAAAGCTCAATAACAAGACTTACCTGAGTGGGGAAATAACGGATCACATTTGCGGTATTTCCTCTCCACAATGAGACCATGCCCTCATCCTTGATAGTACGAGCAAAACAATCTCCAATCCCCTTGTAAGGTTGGGATAGCCTGCCAGCCTTGATCATTTCATCCTGATTTTGAATCAAAAGCTTCACTCTTTCAATAGGAGCAGCAGCAGTTTTAGATACGGCGGCAGAGACTCCACCCATCAGGAAGTCGATCATGAAACCACCAAAACCTTTCTCCGAAGGAGCTTGGATTAAAAGGGGTTGCATTGAACTGAGTGTGGAGATACCACGGCTACCTTGGAATGTCCCAAGAGTCTCATTGCCGCAGTTCCTAGATGGACTCGAAGGAACACAAGTCCTCTGGAATCTACTACTCCGAGCAAAAGCATCTGGAGAATAGTAGACTCCGAGGTTTAACTGACTACTACCTACTTTCTGAATTATGGACGGGTGGTGAGGCCGATCCGCCATGACTTATAACCTAAAGATATACATTCAAAATCAAATAAGATTCAATGGTATTCTTTCAAAACAATCTAAAAACACAAATTCAAGCCACACATACTTGCATAGAACCAACGAGACTTGGATAAATTATAGGATCAGAAAATCAAGGAAGAGAATACTAGTAATGAAGTACAATATGATCGTTTCGTTTCGGATCCTATAAGATCAGAAACCAAAACAAGAGGATATAGGTAATGAAGTACAAACTGATGGTATTTAAAAATCAAGGGAAATCAAGCAGATCCTTTTACAATGTTAAGAAGACATATACCATGGCCGAAACTTAGAATATAATTCACCATTCTGCAATCTAACCTAAAAACCATCGCAAAATTCTTATTAAGATCCTGGTAAAACCGTCTCCCATCAAGAAAAGGACGTGATTGATAATCCAAAAATAGCAAGAGATGACAATGGCATGCACATTTGCTACAGATCGATCAAGTTCACAAGAGATCGAACACTAACCATCAAAATGGCTGAACTAGTACTTGATATACAACATGGTTTAAGTTAAATACTAGTGATATGACTAACCAATGGTAAGCTAGTTAGTTGGTGGTTTAACTCCCACGTCTTGATATGACTAACCAATGGCCGTGGTGGTTTAACTCCCACGTCTTGACTTCTATATCCACAGGCGAAAAAATGTACCAACAAAATGAAATCATGATATTGACATCGACATGATCAAGATCAACATATGAGAACATGAATATCAAAACAATGCGCAACCATGGAGAAGAGAGGCTAAAACAAGATCAAAATGCAATACAAAGAAAGAGAGTGTGGAAGTGATGTTATGTTACCTTGTGAAAGAAACTCAACTCTGTGTGTATTGTTGGTGAGGGAGAGAAACACAAACACACAGAGAGACTAGTGTGAGAAGTCCCAGAGAGAGAGAGAGGGTTTGGGGTGTTGAAATGGAGGAGGTAGAAAAAGGGATTGGTATGAGTGTTTGTTTTGGAAATGGAAGTTTCAAGAGAATATTTCGCCAAAGGAATCGATATTACTTCGTGTTCATCCATCCATCTCATGTTTTGGTTAGCTGATACGATCAGATCCGATATCTTCGGCTTCCTATTAAGAGTCTTTTTCTTCTTGGTGATGTGATGTGATCTCAAGAGAATAATGAATCTCTAAAAAGTTTATGTATATCTCGAGGTTATAAGAAACTTCCTCTAATGATTCCATATCATCCTAATTGCAAAACAAAGTTCCCTAGCCTCGCTTATCTCACAAATATTCTTTTTTTTCTTTTACGAAAATGTTAGAAAATCAGGATCAAGAGATAAAAACAAAAAAAAAAAAAATTAAATTTCTTAAAAAACCTAGTGTCTTAAGTGAGGAGAGGAATGAAAGAGGAAGGGAGAATGAAGAACGTGCTTTTTGTGATCACCCAAGAACATAACTTGTTTTATTTCCGCTAATAATACATTATAAAAAGAAAGTATTAATAGATCTAAATTTCACAAATTCTTGTAAAGAGGACAGAGAGACATTCGTGAAGTTAGAGAACATAAACTCTTACAAAGTCGAGAAAAGAGGGCACATATAAACAATGCATATTACAGTACATGTGAATTGCTTTCTAATCAGCATTGACCAGAATATGATGAGTGCACCAGATCTCATTAAAACCCATAATGATCATAATACATACATCCTTAAATTCCACTTCCCAATCAATACAAACCTTGAATTGACATCTTGGTCACTTGTAAGCTTAAAAACCAAACATCCATGTAATAGAATACAGAAACTCAAATAGAAATTGGTCTAGGTACATCTTTTACTTATCAAATACGATATGTATTTATATTTCGTCCAAAACGAACTGAAAACAACAATTAAACCAAAATAAATAACAAAAAGGAATGCAGGTATCTTAATGACAACAAAACTCTATACAACTGTAATAGCACTCTTTTCTTCTTCTTTCCCCTCCTAGTTACATGTCAGAAGGGACTAGTTCCGACTAATACATCTGAAACAACATTATACTGACTGACTTCAGAGTATTACTATTTACTACACCACACTAAAACGAATTTAAAATTTTAAAAAGGACTCTGCAATATCACTTTATGGGACACCACTTGCTATACTACGAGGATCCCAGTCATTTTTTTTTGTCCAAAAATGCCTTTGGAACGACAGAATACAGACTGATAACAGCCATGACGTTCTTCAAAGTTCAAACGGTTTTGCCCCTTTTCTGGATTTGACCCTCTGAGACCGACCCGACTCTGGCACTTCAACCACCCTGACTGGACCAAACTGGACCCAGAAACAACACAACAGCAAGACTGACGACCTGACCTTGACTCGGACATATAACGCTGTCTCAACCTGGACTTTTCTCCTTCAATTGACCACCCTCAGAACACCTACAGTATTCCATGCAATCAGGAAAAGATGAGTACAACAGCAAGTCAAAAAACTGATTTCACTTCAGCAATCATAATTAGATTTTCTTAATCTAGCACAGTAATACTTGAGATGCAAAGTACAGTGATCTATCCATAAACAAACTACAATACGTAATTTCCCATAATTACTCCACCTCAACCGAGTCCCATAAGATTACACCAAGAAATATTAGCTCAGTAACATGTTGACTTATCTAATCACCTTAAGAACTAATGTAGTGTTTATTGTGAAAGAACAAAACATCTGTTTGAAAGCATGAGCAAATCAATGAATACATGAAAAAATGGCTCAAACATACCATGTTTCTCAATCTCCATAAATTCTTTCCTCGTGGAGAAAAATGAATCAAACAAATATGAGACCTACATGCCTATGAATCAATTATACACAAGTCAATGGATGCTACACTTCCATGTAGGTTAGGGTTTGCAATCTAGTAAACATTCAAAGCGTTTCTAACAAAACTTTCCTTGTTTATACTGCTCAGACCCCTTTTCCCCAAATAAAGGCAGGGCAAGCAAATAAAAGTCAAGTGCCACTTGCCTGATCCAAAAGGCAAGAAATTAACTGTAGATGACACAATAAAGGCTTACCTTCTAACCAAAGTTGAATCCGCCAGAAGGAACTGGAACTTCATTTCCACCAAAATTGAACCCAGGAACTGGAACTTCATTTCCACCTGCAGGCAATGCCTCATCTTCCTCCTCTAACCAATAAGTTTCGAGAATCTTCACTGCCTTCTCATAAATCTCTGTATTATCATGGCTTTGTAGATTCTCAATCTTTTCCAAGCCCTCAGCATCATCGATCAATTGAGCATAGGCATTCACACCTCCAGTAGTCCCTAAGGCCTTCTCAGCTTCTCCAACCTTTAAGATGTTCTCGAGTCCTTCCAAACATACAGTAACAATCCTTGCATCGGGGCAGACAAGGAGATCACATAATGGCTTGATACATCCCTGAGCCACCAGATACCTGTTGTCCAAAAAACCAACACACTATAAAGATACATATAACAAAAAAGCAAAGTCAAGGAGGAAAGCAAACTAAGCAACCTACTTGATCTGATCATGAGTGCCACCAGATGTAGCATTTGAGATTGCCCAAGCAGCCTCTTTCTTAATATCAAATTCGGCAGTCTGAAGTAGATGGACTAGAGGACTAATGATGTCAGCTGCAATTACGGCCTGCACGAAGTTGACAAACAAGAGCTGCAATTAGTAGACTATATGTATTTGGGGTGCCTGTAATTGTATTTAAAGAAAGCTAATAACCTGTGTTAAGAAGAATATAGCACACCTGTATTTGTTCCTTGTTCCCAGCGGTAATGTTTGAGATGGTCCAGCAAGCTTCCTTCTTGATGCTCTTCTTATGATTGTGAGTCAACAAGTTCAGAAGACATGGAAGAGCTTGGTGGTTGATAATATACTGAAAGAATAGAAGCAAAGGAAGCATTAGAAAATTAAGAACCATCCAAGGAGAATGAACAATTTGAGCAAAATTACAATGACAGTACTACTGTTCTAAAACTGAAAAAAATAAAAGAAAATAAATCAAATCATTCTTCCTAACCTCAAAGAGACGACTTTAATTTATTTAGGTCTCTAAGCAAAGAAAAAAAGGACATTTTAAACTCCTTTACTTTCCTTATCCTAATACCAACATTTCTTGAAATATACAACATATCTTTAAGTCCAAAATACGACTAGCCCACTCCACTATACAACATTCAAGAAATGAAGGCTCGTGAGTGGATATGGTTGGTTCTCTATCATAGAAACATGGTTTCAAACTATAAACTCATATATGGCACTGCAACTCCATATTATTCCCTGATCCCCCACAAAAAAAAAAGGTAGTATCAATCATCATGGAAAGAATACAATGCTGTCGTAACAAGCTTCAAGAGCTCCTGCTTTCTAAGCCCAAATAATGAAAAAACATTCATCCAACCCCTTCAAATAATGATGGAATTCCCTTAACGTGATTGAGCATTGTTATTAATGTTTATATTATGCATGGTTTTGAATATCATTAACGTAGAATTATAGCAATAAAAATAAAATGTACAAAAAAATAAAAATAAATAAGTAACGTGTCTGGGGATAGGAATATGTTAAATGATGGCTTGATTCCATAAATATATGCACAAACTAAAATTATGAGTATCATACAAAACTAACAATAAGAACATAGAATGCAAACTTCGAAATGATTTAAAACAAATATAAATAGTACCTGAGTCTGTATATCATCTCCAGTAACAATATTTCCAACAGTACGCAGAGCAGGGATAAGCACAGAAGGAGAAGGGTGGCTGGAGAACACAATTGGAAAATTTCATATTTACAATCGAAATCATGGGTAACGATACCAACTCAACAAGATAACGTAAAAAAGTATTTCACATCAAACCAACAGAAACCAATACTCACAGCAGTAGCTCAACAAGTCGGGGACAGACACCTGCCTCAATAACAGCTTGAATCTTATCATTTGTCCCGTCAGAAAGATAAGAAAGAGCCCAGCAAGCATCTGTTAACACTTCCTCATCATTTGAATGGATGAGGCGCTCAAGAGCTGGAAGTGCAGGTTTCGTCTGCCAAAACGTATAGAAAGACTTTAGTTATAAACAATAACAGCGGCGAATTACATTGTGCTTTTAACAGCAAAGGACAAGAATATCTAACCAGCTCAAAGGGAGGCTGAGGTTTGCCCCTGCAGAAATTTGAGAGAGTCCAAGTTGCATTTCTTAACATAGAGAGCTTGGCATGCTCATTTAACTGAGCAAGCAGGGGCACCAATGCTCCATGTCCCAGCACAAGGTCTCGGCATTTGGGCGAATCACCAGCAACATTTCCAAGCGCCCAAACCGCCTACAGTTATACAAAGTAAATTCATCAAAAACTTTATCCTTAAAACCATCAAAATCAAAACAATCCTTCTACAACAACCAAAAACAAGTTCACAAAATGCATAATTACGTAATCACCTGTTCCCGAACATCATCACTGGGTGAAGCAAGAAGCTGCACAAAGATTGGAACAGCCCCGTGATCAATCACCACCTTGGTATTCTCAGAGGTCCCCGAGGCAATGTTGGTGAGGGCCCAAGCTGCCTCAAACTATTCAAAAACCCAAAATAATTTAAAATCAAATCAAAACGTGTTCAACCAATCAATTAAAATGAAACAACCCATTCTTTGAACAGTCAAATTTCACTCCAAAGGATAATGCTTCAAACCTGAAGTTGTGGAAAATCCGCTCTCATTAGAAACTCAACGAACCTCGGAACAACACCAGACTCTATCACTTCCTCAATCGGTGGGCTTCGCTCTATTAAAACAACAACGATGATAACATTATATCATCAAAACTGTAAATTTAAAAAAAAAACATTAAAAGAGCGAGCAAATTGTTACCTATTGAAAGTAACTTTCTGAACTGAGTGGTAGCTTCAAGTTGCAATCCATTATCATCGGAGCAAACCCCAGCTACCATCGACGGAAGACTCTCCAACTGTAATTCAATCACCAATTCAACTCAATTATAATCATAACCTAATAATCATTCAATCAAATTAAACCTAACATATCGGCAGAGTTATAAACCCTAATCCTAACAATATAACTAACCAAAACCCTAAGACTTCAAATCAATCAACAAAAGCAATTAAACAAACGATCAAAAAGCGATCGAAGAGTACCTTCTTCTCGACACCAGTAGGAAGAGCGGAAGACGGAAACTGCTGAGACTGCATTCCTTCGCGTCTCTTCTTCTGGAGGCTCTCCTCTCGCTTGTTCTTGCGGATCTCGACCATGTTGTCTTCTCTCCTCCTCCGGCCTTCATCAGCGTCCACGGCCACCTTGTACCTGTTCCGACGAACTTCCGTCCTCGCGTTCGGTCTCAGCGACATCTTTGCTTTGCTAGTAGAGATAGATCGATCGAACTGCGAAGAAGAACAATAAAAAGAAATCAATCAAATTGTTATTGAAGAAGAGAGAGATAAACCCTATGAGAGAGAAATTTACCTGGAAATGAAACCTGAGAGAGATTTGGGGATTTTTGAAGAGGCTATCGAAGGCGAAAGGAATAGATAGTGAGAGAGGTTTTGAGGAAATGAAGAGGAATTTTGAGGATATTTATAGCGTTTTAGAACCGAGAAAATGCGAGATGCACCCCCCAGTTTTTTGTAACTTCACCCCCAAGTCACCATGTGTAATTAAACGATTAGGGCACAACAATTTGGAGCGATGAGTTATTGGGATCGATAAGTGAAAGTAATATATCTCGAAATTATGAGAAAATATTGAGTTAAGATGATTATCGTGATTTTAAAGACTTTTTTTAATCCATGAACAAGGTTTTATTAATCGAAAATTTAAGTTTCCCTATTAAACTTGAAGTGCAAGGATACTGAAAGTGGATTTGGCTCGCACAATGTTGGCTTAAACGACTCAAGCTCATAATAAACTTATTGAGTCAGTGTTCTAAAAAGTGTTAAGCGGTGGACGGGCGGCGAGTAGGTGCCTAGCGCTCAGAGGCCTAGACGGTCTTAGGTTTTGTATTATAACTTTAATAATTTACAAAAGTTAAGCATAATACATTATCAATTACATCCAATTTAATGCCAAGATACATATTCAAAATTTAAAAACATGAAAAATTAACAATCATGAACAAAATTTATTAAAACTCATAAGTTGGTCATGATGGGTATTTTATACAAAGTTGAATTTGTGGACAAATATCCAAACTTACTATTTTATTTTTCTTCAAATTGCATGAATAACCTCAGTAATGTTTGATAAAATCTACATTACTAAAATTGGTGCGATCCTTTGAAAATTCCATTAAGTAATCATCATTTGCTACATTCCAAAAAAGATGAAAGAAAAATAAAATAAGAACACAATCAGCCTTATTAAAATAATTAATAATAATAAAAACTCGCCCAGACTGCCTAGCCCGCCCAGACCCCGCCTAGGCAGCTCAGACTTCGCCTAGACCACTTAGACCCGCTTAGACTGTCTAGAACTCGTCCAACCATTAATCTGAGCGTTTTTCTAGCGATTAGACGGCCTAAGCCGATTTTCAGATCACCCTCAATTTGATTTTGTAATGTGTATGTTGTATTGATAAGCCATTCGCATACCTATCATGATCCCATTACATAGTTCAGGTCAAACTAGACTAACTCGACCCTTTTTGTCATCTCAAATTAGTTAATGTAATCATCCACCATCACCAAAAAGAAAAAACGATGTCAATTTTAGAACTAAACGTTTATATTTTTTTACGAAGAAATATGACTTAGCTCATGATGGAGATGTGGACAAAGGACAATTCGTCAATGATATTCGTTTGCGGGATTTGACGTATCAACCTTTCAGATAGCCTTTATTCACATCAAAACGCCACAATTTTCACCAACTCTCCACCAACAAAAACCTGGCACCTACTTCATCTCATCCCAAATTGCATTTTTCCTTCCATTCCATTCTACAATCAAGAAACCTTGCAATAATCATTGCACCAAAACAACAAATTACCAAAACAACAAATTTCTAACATTGTATATTTTAGATTTCTAACAATTTAATGTCTTCTTCTTATTAGCAGCATTCGATTTCTTCTTATTATTCATAGATCCTGGCTCTATAATTTTATTACTAGAGACTTCAACTTTGAAACTCATAGCTTAGCTACTGCAACAGGACAACTTTTGTAACCGAATTTATTAATTATATTTCATATGCTTTTAAAAAAAAAAAATTAATGTCTCAATAATGCCTTCACACTAGTGATTGCATAAAAATGTTAGATTAAATACCAATGAATGTCATTCGCACTACTAATGGTTGTAACCACGGGCAAAATTTAAGCGAGAGAAAATAGTAGTTAGTAA
The DNA here is from genome assembly GCA_963556465.1 of Berberis vulgaris. Taxonomy (NCBI): domain Eukaryota; kingdom Viridiplantae; phylum Streptophyta; class Magnoliopsida; order Ranunculales; family Berberidaceae; genus Berberis; species Berberis vulgaris. Next base: position 91,310,298 of record OY747129.1, on the reverse strand, counting down.
CACAGATTGGAACAACATGTGTGCATTAGTAAATAGTTTAGTAGTGAGATTTCTATTATGTCTCTAGAATTTTCTTTTAAAGTTATAAGATTTATCATCATGGATTTTGATTTCGCAAAAAAAAAACCCAATTTTTTTACTTTACTAAAAGCTCAGTCAAAAATTTTCGAGTTCCATCCATATCTCTTTATTCCCATCACAGTCTTCTTCCACGACTCTTCTTCCTCTAGCTTCGTCCAGATTGTTGAGATTAACAACACCAACTTGATTGGTGTTTCAAGAATTCTATAGAGAAATTGAAAAAATGGAGAAGAAGAAAAGATGGAGGAATAATTTTCTATAAGAATAATAGTGGAGAATGTTGGATAATTTTAGGTCAAATATTGAGACTATCTAGAGCTCTCTTCTACCTCCATTGTGAGACTAAATAGGGAGATAATTGTTGAGGTTGAGGCATTTAGGCTTGTGAGCCTTGGATAATTGTGAGGAGAAGTTCAATGATGAGTTATTTGTGTGTATAAGAGATTTATGTGTTTATGTATTGTATTGTTGTAATATTGTCATTGTAATATAAGATTAGTGTTTGTAATTGATCTTGGGAGCTAAAATACCCAACACAGATCTCTTCCATCATAGTCTAGTTTCATCCATATTTCTTATTTATCCTCTATCAATCGTCTTCCTATTTCAATCAAGATCCATCCTTTTGTTAAATGTTGGGCTTTTGAGGAAGGTGGACAGATGGTTAGATAGTCGTCTTCTTGGTCTTCGCTGTCTGCAAAGCTGAGTTTCTTCAAATTGCGTGAGGGTTTGGAAACAGAAAAGGTGGCGGTGTTCGTGGGTTCGTCGTCTGGGTCTTGTGGGCATCGATATTTTTTTTTTTTGCTTCTGCTACTCATATCTCTCTTGCTATATGTGAGTTCTCTCCAAGAGTTTGCTTAGAAGAGCGAGAGGGAAGATAATTTAATTTTGTTTTTGTGAAGAGGCTCAATGGTTTAGGTTCAAAATGGGAAGTCCAACCCAAACTTTTAAAGCTCGACCCACGGGGTTCATGGTAGTCTTTCACCAAATTTTCGAGTTAACCATGCCGATTTTTAGGGGTGGGCACAGGACGGGATGGACCCATCCCATTCATTTGAGATCAGTACAGAATAGACTTCATCCCATCCCAAACGAGATAAAGACGGGATTAGCATGTTGATGCTTTATCTGTTGATCAAGTATTTTCAAACTCTAATAGAGACAAATTACTCAAAAGAACAATACTGCAACTCCGAGTTACAACATTTGTAACATCCACACAGGAAGTCTTTGTGTGCTTTGTAATGAGATGTACGAGACGCTTGATCATTTGATGCTTCACTGCAGATTCTCCAAATCAATTTGGAGCAATTTCTTGTCAGAATTTGGTTTGAATTTGATGTTTCAAGGCTCCATTTTAGATTGGCTAAGTTGGTGGTCCCAAGCTAATCATTCTCGACGGGCGGAGTGGTTATGGCGTAGAGTTCCTCACGTACTCATATGGTGTGTGTGTAATGAGAGAAATATGAGGGTATTTAAATGACTCAACAGATCAGAGCACTCTATTGTTATCGAGATTAGGAAATTATTGTGGATGATGGTTTTGACTTGTAATTTGTTTAGGGATTTGATTTTTTGACACGTTCATGATGTCTTGACATTCCTTAATATAGAAATGATTTTCTTTGTATTTCATTTTCATTTCTTTTTTTAATAAACATCTTCGTATTTGAAAAAAAAAAAAAAAAAAAAAAAGTTGTTCACTTGTTGTAGCTACATGCCATGCTTTAATTAGATATTTGTTTGTTCATTTGTATAACAATGTGTATGCATAGATGATGATCCATTGTGCACTCAAAGCACTTGTATGCCAAAGTCAAAGCTTTTTATTTGGCGTCATGTCGTTAGGTATGCAAACCTGTGGCGTAAAACCCTGTGTACCTAGTAGGATTTGGTTTTGTGGAGGGTTGATGGATATAATATTCATCGTGTTATTTAAAACATTGCCTTCTATTCATATCGAAAAAGCAAATGTCGGTACTTTTGGCATCACAATGTAAATCATTTAAGAAATTGAAATCAAACTGGCCAATCACAAAATTAATCATCACAGCTTTCCTATCTTCTCATCGATCATTTCTTCATATGTAACGATTATCTGAACACACACTTTCTAATATCACTAATTAGTTCGGTCTATATTATAGCAAAATTATATTCATCAAGCTGGACTATACAACCTTCAATCAAACCATTACAATTGCTTCCTTGTTAAACTGCCACTTATTTGTCTGCAGTGGACATGTGACGGATGGAATCACATTCTGAAATTCGAAAAAGAAAAATGAAATGAAAAAATATCTTACCTCAAGATACAAATAATTTGTCCATTGTGCAACTCAAATAATTTCTGAAAAAAAATATAAATGACGGCATACATTTCGAGTGGAGTGGACGGTCCCCACCCCACCACCTCCCTCCCTCGCCCGTTTCCTCGCTGCCTAGAAACGCTCTTTCCGCTATGATAAAGTTTTCAATTTACACAAAATTTGGCATTACCCCACCGCACTTCACATTTTTTCAACCTAGTCCCCAAGACCAGACGAGAGATTCGAGCTTTCACGTCAAAAATGGCATCCCCTATAATTTCCACCAAAAACCAGACCCTTTTATTTACCCGCTCAAAAAAATATCTCCACCAACAGTTACCCTCTCGAACTTTCCTCTCACATTTTTTAGATATTTTTTCCCGCAATTCAACAAGTCTTTCAAAACCACAGGTTTTCTCCCTTCGCCTATATAAACTCCCTGTTTCGAGATTTGCATCAAAACAGCTTCTTACATTTTCTTTGCCTTCGTTTTGTTTATGTTGTAAACAGTTTATTTGATTTTGTTGGTAACTAGTCAAATTTGTTGGTTATGGATCGAGAAGGAGGAAGAGGATCCAATGGTTCCTCTTATTACTCGGTTCTCGGGGTTCGAAAGGATGCCTCCTCCTCGGAAATTCGAAGCTCTTATCGTAAACTCGCACTGGTTCGTTGGTTATTCAACCTCTTTAATTTTCTTTGCCTTATTTGCGCTTAGAAATCAATTCAATTGAATTAGTGGGTTTTTTTTGTGGGTGAAGAAATGGCATCCAGACAGGTGGACTAAGAATCCGAAGGTGGCCGGAGAGGCGAAGAGGCGGTTTCAACAAGTCCAAGAGGCGTATTCAGGTATACGGAGAGGAAGAGAGGTCTAACGGTCTTATAACGTGTTAATTGACGAGACTAACCTCTGTTTTCACAGTTTTGTCTGATCAAGGGAAGAGATCAATGTATGATGTTGGATTGTATGATCCATTTGAAGAGGAGGACGAGGTGGATATTTCATCATTTGTACAAGGTCAATTGTGTAATTTCATAGTGAAAAGTCAAATTTGGCTAATTGAATGTGTATAAATAACAGGGATTTGCAGATTTTATGCAAGAGATGTTGTCAATGATGGACAAGGTTGCCCCTCAGGTAATGCTAATCTGAAAATTGCATTTATATTCATTTTGCAAGGACAAAACAGTAATTTGATAAAAAAAATTTGCAAATTTAGGAGGACAGCTTGGAGGATTTGCAAAAGATGTTCGCGGAGATTGCCGGAGGAGACGCTACATTCAGCATGAACAGTGGTGGTAACAGTGATCGAACGGGTGCAAAGCGGACACGTGGTGACTTCTCAGGTCGCGTCGGTGTCCAAACGAAATGACGGAGTTGTCCAATGGGGTAGATAGGTGGAGTAGTTTTTTAGGGGTAATTTGGGGAATTTGGTTTCGGTTTTTAAGAGGTGTCCCTTAATAATTTGTGGGCTTCCTTGGCTGTGTAGCTGTTGTGGTTTCATGTTCATCACAAAACCATTCCTTTTTAAGCTTGTTTGGTTTACTTGGAATAATTGTGTGTTATATACATTTATAGCATTTTTAGTTTATATCATTGTCATGTCATATTTTTGTGTGGGGTCATGTTTGATTTCGATGGTTGGCTTTAGACGATTTAAATTGGTGGAGAATCAGGATGGTTGGTCCCATGGAGGGAAATGAGGAATTTATTATAGTGGTTTACCAAATGCGACGTGTCCAGCAGGTACACTGTAAGCATGCGACGCGGTAGTCAAATTTGGCTTGCTGATCTTGGAGATATCCCCAATTCTTGGCGGACATGCATTAGAGCCACTTTTTCGGGTTTTGATTTTTTTACATTTTATAAATAATGTTTTTGTATTTGTTTTTAAAGAGAAAATAAGTAAAAGTGTGAAAAAATTCTAGTCTAAGCAAAAAATAACCTTAAAGTCTGACTGCTTAGACAAACTTGTGAAATATTGTTTTACCCAGAGTATGGTTGGTTCTAAACTTGATATGAATAAGATAATGTTGTGCTTGAAATACATAGGTCAAGCAAGTTTGATGTGGAGTTTAAAGTGGTCGATGATGGTTATTCTTGTAAGTATGAACTATATTGTAATTATATCCCTCATGAACTCAAGATGAAAAAAAAAAAAAAAAAATCAAGATTGAGATATCATATTGCATGGCAATGATTGTACTTGTTAAAAGTTTTGAAGAGAGCTGGGATTTTGAAGATTTCCTATTCTTATCATTTAAAAGAAAAAAAAATGTTTCAAAATGCATCAAATTTACATCACCCAGTTGTCCTTTTATAATCGACTACATTATCACAAGGAAAACATATTTCCTTAAACTTCCTCAAACAAGCTAAAAGATGAATTAAAGAGGTTTAAGCTAAAGAAAGGTTAAAACTTACTAAATGAATTATTGCCAAGATTGTTTCTTGATGCACAAACTTAAACTTGCTCAATCATTTTGAGGATATAATTATTCATCCGCTTCCCTAACAAATAGATCAAAATGACGTCCTTGAGACATGGACTCGAAAAAGTAAGACGATTAAATACAAGGTGTATACTAGTTTTTGAAAGATTTTAGTAGGTGATGTTGATCTTCATCTAACTTTCATTTGTTGATTTATGCCCTGAGTTATCTGCAAACTTGAATATGCATTATTGCTTCAAGAAGATCTTTGAGGAGCATCTCCCTTAGGCGACAAAGTTGTGGCTTCAATTGCTCTTTCAGTGTTTTGACCCACCACATTCGCTTTAGCTTCCTTTTCCAATATAGCTTTTAGCTTTGTGTAATGTAACATGTTCCTTCAATATATCTCCGCCAAGTTTCTCTATTGCTTCATTCACTTCATTGTTGTCTTCGTTCCCATTATCATATTCCTTGCACATCTTCAGATACTTTTTAACATTGGATAAAGATAAAGTTAGTGGTCCTCCATCTTCATCTACAAAGTGGTATATGTTCATTTGTATCTTCCATGTAAACAATGTTAGTTTTGCTCACTATTTCTTCGACATACTGATCTCTATCGAAGTCAACATTCTTATAATTCAATTCTTTTTAGCTACCATTTAGAAGGTTTTGGAGACTTTGTTTGTTCTGTCTTAGAACTGCTAGTTTGTTTATCTGGATTCCCTGATCATCTACATCCCCACATTTTCTCATTTCAACTAGGTTATAGACCTGTTCATCTTCAATAACCACAATTGGTTCATCCTCATTTTCAATGCGCTTACCCTTATTTAGCCCTGATGATCATCTACTGTTGGGATAAAGTTGGCTTGAATAGTCTCACATCAAGTAAGGAGGAGTTGTCACTAAGGTTTATAAGGAAGAAGTTCACTCCCTAATAGCAACGAGGCATTTTAAGATAAAAACCCTACACCCGTGGCTCGGATGGTAGGCCCAAGACAGCGGGTATTTAAGTTAAGGACAATATCGTTGTTATGTATAGTGGACCTAGGTACACGCACGTGCTCGGCGCGCCAACAAGTGGTAACAGAGCCGATGGTTAGTGCAGGAACTTGGCGAAGTGAAGGTGCAGAGGATCAGGCGCGAGGTAGTGAGCCAGGTAGAGCATTGCATGTGCGCGATCCGAGGTGGAGGTGCAGGCGGCACAATGTTCAGGGGATCGGGCGCGAGGTAGCAAGCCAGGTAGAGCATCGCATGTGCGCGACCCGCCAGATGAATGGATCCAGATTAGGTTCCAGATCCTTGCCAAGAGGATGTATCCTATAAGTTCGGACAATGTGGAGTTAGTGCAGTGGTTGAGACTAAGGTGGAGCTAATAACGCCGGGATAACAGCCAGATCTTACCCCACTTCTTCGTCCGGACGAGGTGGAGTTAGTGGGATGGTTGAGATTAAGGTGGAGCCAATAACGCCGGGATAGCAGTCAGATCTTACCCCACTTCCTCCTATTTCGCAGCATGTTGAAAATGGGGGAGAGATGCCAGATGATATAGTAGGTGTGACCATATGCCTGAAAATGAAGTTGTTGGTGATGATCATGTACACTCAAATGAAACTGAGTAAGAAGAGCAACCCCTTCAGCAAGAAGTAGTAGAACCTCAGCTAAGAAGGTCTACTAGAGAGCGTCAACCATCAAAGAAGTACCCCGATTCTGAGTATGCTTTGCTTACAGAAGAAGGTGAGTCAGAAAATTTGCAAGAAGTACTAACTCATGAAGATAAAAATAGTTGGATGAAGGTTATGCAAGATGAGATGAGTTCATTGCATAAGAATGATACTTATGAGTTAGTTGAGATTCCAAAAGGCATAAAACATTTGAAGAACAAATGGGTGTACAAGCTGAAAAAGGATGGTGATGGAAAAAATGTGAATCACAAAACTCGGTTAGTGGTGAAAGGCTTTGCGCAAAAGAAGGAGATAGACTTTGATGAGATATTCTCACCAGTTGTGAAAATGATATTTATTAGACTGGTGTCGAGTCTTGCAGTTAGCTTGGATATTGAGATTGAGCAGTTAGATATTAAAACTGCATTTCTTCATGGAGACTTGCATGAAGAAATTTACATGGCACAACCAGAGAGTTTTGAAGTGAAAGGGAAAGAACATATGGTCTGCAAATTGAAAAAAAAGTCTTTATGGGTTGAAACAAGCTCCAAGACAATGGTATAAGAAGTTTGACTCATTTATGGTGGGTCATGGGTACAAGATGACACTTTTAGATCATTGTGCTTATGTCAGATATTTTTCGCCTAGTAGCTTCATTATTCTCTTGATTTATGTTGATGATATGATTGGCAGGTTGGAAAAAGATTTGTTTATCTCTTTTGATATGAAATACTTGGGGCCAGCTCAACACATTTTGGGAATGAAATTGTACATGACAGAAAAACTAAGAAGTGGTTGTCACAAGAAAAATATGTTGAACGGGTGCTTGAAAGGTTCAATATGAATGATGCTAAGCCCGTGAGCACTCCACTTGCTAATCACTTCAAGTTAAGTGTCAAGTTGTCCCCTATGACTGCCGAAGAAAATAAGGAGATGACAGGTATTCCATACTCATCTCCTGTGGGGTGTTTGATGGTTTGTACAAGGCCAGATATTGCTCAAGCAGTTGGTGTTGTGAGTTGGTATCTTGATAATCCAGGAAAAAAACATCGGGATGCAGTTAAATTGATTCTAAGGTACTTGAAGGGTACTTCAAAACTTTGTTTATGCTTTGGTAACTCAGGAGCCATATTGGAAGGGTTCACAGATGCAGATATGGCAGGTGATCTTGATAGGAAGAGGTCTACTTCAGGTTATGTTTTCACTTTTGCAGGGGGAGCCGTATCTTGGCAGTCTAGATTGCAAAAGTGTGTTTCATTGTCAACGACTGAAGCCGAATACATTGCCATTACTGATGCAGGGAAGGAAATATTATGGTTGAAAATATTATTCAAGAAATTGGATGTGAATCAAAATAAATATGTTGTGCATTGTGACAGTCAGAGTGTCATAGAACTGAGCAAGAATGCCACATGCCATGGTCGTACCTAGCATATTGATATTCGTTACCACTGGATACGTGATTTGCTTGAGAATAATTGTTTTCAACTTGAGAAGATTCACACTAGCAAAAATCCTTCTGACATGATGACAAGAGTGGTTCCTAAAGAAAAACATGAGTTCTGTAAAGAGCTCATTGGAATGGCCTAACGTACTTAGGCTTATGGTTTGGAGGCGGAGATTTGTTGGGTTGGGTCCAGCCCATTAGGGTGGACCATGCCCTGAATTTAAAATAGCAACTAAGGTTACTATTGATGCTTATAAATATTAGAAAATAAAGAAGAAGAAAAATAGACATGCGTTTTTGTTTTGTGCGACGACTGCGTGCGCGTGTCTCCATTGTGAGAGGAGAAAGAAGGGAATGATGAGCTGATTGTTGGGGTTTGATTGAAGACTCACAAGTGTGTTTTGGATCTGTTTCTTGTCGGATTTTGGTGTCATTTATTTTGGTATATTCTTCATTTTATTGGGAGTTGTTTGAAGCTCTTATGAGGTAACCCTTGTATTACTCAAGCCTTGAGTAAAAGGCTTGAGAAGAACATTGTACTTCTTTTATTGATTAGTGGATTGATTGGAGTTGCCCCGTGATTTTTTACCCTACACCTTGAAGGCTTTTCCACGTATATCTTGGTGTCATTTATTTTGCACTGATTATTTGCTTGCATTGAATATTTGTTTGGCGATATTACTTGGTTCTTCCATTGGTAGAATTTCTTTGTAGTTGTTTGCGTTGTTTTTCCCAACAAAGTGGTATCAGAGCCCATGGTTTGGCGGGGACTTGGCGAGGTGGAGGCGTCACATTGTTGAAGGGATCAAGCGCGAGGTAGCGAGCCAGGTAGAGCATCGCATGTGCACGGTCCGCCAGATGAATGGATCCATATTAGGTTCCAGATCCTTGCCAAGAGGATGTATCCTACAAGTCCGGATGAGGTGGAGTTAGTGCAGTGGTTGCGACTAAGGTGGAGCCAATAACGCCGGGATAACAGTCCGTACACCGAGTGCTATCCACAGGATCGTGGTCGCACATGAGACTCGAGGAGGAGATGTACTTCGAGATGTTGCAGACTGGTGGATTGATTGTAGGATGTGTGACGATTCGTGCCAAATGCGGCGATTGTTGGGATGGAGTTGGCTTGAATAGTCCCACATCAAGTAAGGACAAATCGTTACTAAGGCTTATAAGGAAGTAGTTCACTTCCTAATAGAAACAAGGCCTTTTAAGATAAAAACTCCACACCCGTGGCCCGAATGGTAGGCCCAAGACAGCGGGTGTTTAAGTTGAGAACAATATCGTTGCTATGTGTAGTGGACCTAGGTTCGCCAACACCCGCTCGGCGCGCCAACATCTACATCCCCACTTTTTCTCTTTTCAACTAGGTTATCGACCTGTTCATCTTCAATAACCTCAAATGGTTCATCCTCCTTTTCAATGTGCTTACCCTTATCTGCCCTGCTGATCATCTACATCCCCACTTTTTCTCATTCCAACTAGGTTATCGACATGTTCATCTTCAATAACCGCAACTGGCTCATCTTCCTTTTCAATGTGCTAACCCTTATCTGACCCTGCTGGATTTGGATTTGGATTTGGTTCCTCAATGCTCATGTTGCCTGCATTTGCACATCCATATTCCTTACTACCCTTACTACCCTGGGCCGGATAGTCATTTGATTGAAAGTATGCCTGCTCGAGGGAAAGGACCAACGTTCCTTTGTTCCAATCGACGCTGTTGTCTATCCTGTTTTTGTTGGGACAAATACCAAGGAAATAATCTAAAACAATAATAAATGAGACATCAAGATTTACGTGGAAAATCCTTCAATGTGAAGGGAAAAACCACGGGACAAATCCGAGAGAATCCACTAATCAAATAAGAAGAAGTACAATAACTTTTTAAGCTTTTTGCTCAAAGCTTGAGTAATACAAGGACTAAAGGAGCAAATAACACGGGTTACCTCACAGCAAATTAACCCAAAAGCTCATTCAACTTCTTTTACCAAATCAATCGACAAAACTGAGTCGATATCGCAGCAACGCGACACACTTTGTGGCACAAAATCGTGCCCAAAGAATCAGACACAAAGTCACCGTCCACGCACACAGCCGCACCAAACACCAAAGAAAATACTATGTTCTCTGTTGCTTATTTACGCAACAGCTTATCTGAAAACACTATAAATAAAACTCTGTTTTATGCACCTATTTATATTTGTTTGCAGTCACCCCAAATAGAACTTTGTTTCTATTTAATTAACTAGCTGCCAACTCATTCCTTATTCAAAACAAAAACTTTGTTTTTGTTTCTTATTGAAAACATTTTTTCCTTATTCAACCAAACTTGAAATTAAGTTTGATTAATTACTAAAATTGGATTCACCCTAATGGGCTGGGCCTCAACAAATCTCCCCTTCCAGACCATTAGGGAAGAATCACCGCCTAATCATATTAGGCCATTCCAATGAGTTATCTACAGATATCATGTTTTCCTTTTGAAACTACTTTTGTCATCATGTCGGAAGGATTTTCACTAGTATGAATCTTTGTAACCTGGAAACAATTTTTCTCAAGCACATCACGTATCCAGTGGTAACGTGTATCAATATGTTTGGTAAGTCCATGGTATGTGTCATTCTTACTCAACTCAATAGCACTCTGACTATCACAATGCACCACATACTTATTATAATTCACACCCAGCTCCTTGAGCAATCTTTTTAACCATAACATTTCCTTCCATGCTTCATTAATGGCAACATACTCGGCTTCAGTAGTTGACAAAGCAACACACTTTTGCAATCTAGACTGCCAAGCTACAGCTCCCCCTGCAAAAGTGAAAATATAACCTGAAGTCGACCTCTTATTGTCTAAATCACCTGCAAAATCTGCATCTGTGTACCCTTCTAACACAGCTCCTGAATTACCAAAGCTTAAACAAAGCTTTGAAGTATCTTTCAAATATCTCATAATCCATTTAACTGCAGCCCTATGTTCTTTTCCTGGATTTTCTGAATACCTACTCACAACACCGACGACTTGAGCAATATCTGGTCTTGTACAAATCATAACATACATCAAACACCCTGCAGCAGAGGAGTATGGAATCCTGACATATGCTTATTTTCTTCAACAGTACGAGGAGATAACTTGGCACTTAACTTGAAGTGATTAGCAAGTGAAGCACTCACGAGCTTAGCATCATTCATGTTGAACATTTCAAGTACTTTTTCAACATACTTTTCTTGTGACAACCACAACTTCTTAATTTTAGTCTCTCTTGCTATCAAAAGAAGAATCCCATTTTGAAAGCCTGTAAGGGTACCCTTTGATATTGCATTTCTCTCTTGCCATAGCTTTGATCATTGCTTCTTCAGATTCAAACTTGATTAGAACATGACGATAGTCTAAGGCACCAATTGTAAATTCACCGGGAATGCCCCAATACTTAGTCACTGCATCTCTAATGTCACTTAGGTAAGGTCTTTTTTGAGCAAACTTCATCACCAAAGCATATTTCATATACATCTTGCCTCTTTAAAGATCCAGATTTGATAGAGAAACAGAGGGCTTACCATCAAAAGTCGAATACACATGGTCTGTGGGTGACTCATCAACTTCATTAGGTTTGAACCATCCCACAATCTGCGCAAACGAAGGAGTGTCAGTCGTCTTGCCAACCGCGGCTCCCTCGCTCCCCGATGGCCTGTCCGTGGTAGTCATGTCAAATTCTATCAAGTTGTCATCAAATCGATTCGCCCAAAAACAGATCTACTCGATCAACAACAGATTGATCAGAGCTCCCCAACTGGCTGGATCGAGCCAGATCTGTGCAAATCTGAGTCGGAGTCGAAGAAGCCCTCGCCTGCTGATTAAAGAATCGAAGAAGAGAGATCTGAGTCGGAGTTGAAGAAGCCCTCACTGAGTTGCAGATTTGATCTCTCTCGCCTCCCTAAGTCGGAGTCGAAGAAACCCTCGCCTCCCCAAAACCAGATCTAATCTCTCTCGCCTCCTTTAACCCTCGCCTGCCTCACTGAGTTGGAGTTATAATATTCTCTATGCATAATATTCTCTATGCATTTATCCTGATCTGTTTTCAAGCTTCTACTACAACAAAAGCACAAAGTAGTGAGAATATCATTTTTTTTGTGAGAATATCATCTTCTTCACCACGGGTGAGAATATCTCATCAAAATCTATCCCCTTCTTTTGCGCAAAGCCTTTTACCACTAACCGAGCTTTGTGCTTCACATTCTTTCCATCACTATCATTTTTCAATTTGTACACCCATTTGTTTTTCAAAGGTTTTCTACCTTTTGAAATCTCAACTAAATCATAAGTAACATTCTTATGCAAGGAACTCATCTCTTTTTGCATAGCTTTCATCCAGCTATCTTTATCTTTATGATTTAGTATTTCTTGAAAATTTTCTGGTTCACATTCTTCTATAAGGAAAACATACTCATCATTGGGATACCTCTCTGAAGGTTGGCGCTCTCTGGTAGACCTTCTTAATCGAGGCTCTACTATTTCTTGCTGAAGGGGTTGCTCTTCATGCGCAGTCTCATCTGTTTCTACATGATCAACATTAATAACTTCATTCTCTGCCATATGGTCACCAACTATATCAACTAGCATCTCTCCCCCATTTTCAACATGCGACAAAGGAGGATTGTGTGCGGAGGTGATTCCAGAAGATACTATGTTCGTGAAGAACGTGCACCATTTAGGCTTGTTTGGTTAAAATTCTGGACTCTGTTTTCGCTCCATGATAAAGATGAATATTTCAGACAGTTTAGATCAGTCAGTTTTGGGTTACGACTACTTTAGTAGCTCGTTATTATTTCGAGCTAAAAATCCCACTCTTTCACGAGGGGTGGTTTCATGGGGACAATATCAGTGGTAAGAGTAGGTTGTGACCGCCCCACTAAAGGATGATCTTGGAAACGTACTTGATACAACTTTTATCAATGCTTTATGATGGCAGGAAAAAGAAATCTTGCGTGCTGACTTCTAATTGACAGGAGTGAGAATGATAATAGAACCTTTCTTATTGTCGAGGAAAGGGGCGAGGAAACTAGCGAGGGGGAGGGGTTTTACCACTCACCCCCCCTTGAGATTCGCGCTACTGCTCATCTCGAGGGTGAAGGCGTGCATCTCGAGGGGGATGAACGGTCACACCCTCCCCTCGCTGGTTTCCTCGCCATTTAGAATTTCTGATGATAATAATGAGAGGAGTATCTTGACAAAGCTGAAACAACAATCAGGTAGTCAGTTCACATCAACGATGAAATGGATGGTCAGTGCAGTTGGTCATTTAATTCTTAAGCGAGCAGTTACTTCCAATATGCTGATTTATGTTATTTTCAGGTTACGGATTTGACATTAGCAAGAGATTTAAAAAAAAAAAGGACCTATTTTGAGGAGTATCTGAACAGTCATTCTCCTGCAAATCCTGGGATCAAGGATAATTTAGTTTTACCCAATGGGGTTGCTGATGTTTCATCTCTCATTTGTTCACATTCCACCACTTAACTTGAGTTGCTTGTGTGCAGTTGGAACTCAGAAACTTTCCAAAAGTCCATGCAAGATCAGTTTCCATTACTAAACTGATGGTAGCCCACACGATTTGTTAATGTTATCCCACAGTTGTATTGTACACTTGAAGTGAGTTGGATATCTTGCAATTTAGCTGAAGTAGAATGAGATGTCATTCTTTATATGCGTTGAATTCTTGTATGATACTATTATTACAGAAACTCAAAAATGATGTTTTGGTTCAAGAGAACCCATTGTGGTTATCTATACTTTCTTTCATTTCAGTTGTTTCTAAGTATTGATTTGTTAGTGGTTTAGAGGACAGTATGATACGAATGTGTATGTTCCTTTCTTCATTTGTAGAATTTGAGACTGACTGATTGGTGAAGCAGATGGTTTTTCTGCTCTATTCTTTCATTTTAAGCCAGGATAATAATGTTATGCATACGTTGCTTGTATTTACACGTTTTCAGTAACATCTAAAGAGCCCTCTCATGGTTTGGAAATAAAATTAGCTACGAAATAGCTCGCAGGCCAAACTGTGTGTCAGGCAGCCCATGAAAATACAGTGTTCATCATACAAAGTGCAGGGTGAGGCAAACATGTTATACAAGTGTCGGAGTAGTCTTAGTCAAACTGAGCTTAATTAGCTAAACCGAAAGAAAACCAAGAGTTCCAAGAGAGCCACAAAAGTATATACTGAAACAATGACGTCCTGTGTGATTTGATCGAACCATAAACAGATAGGATCTTCCTCTGTATCTTAACAACTAGCCAGCTGATTGCTTTCAGTTTCTATTCTCAAATAGCATATACGAAATTTGTTTAAGATCTTGGTCACACTACAATCGAACTGAGCTGATCAGTCATGCTATGGGAAACAAGCTTTATATATTAATGCAAAGAACAAAAACTACAGTGAGTCACAATTATCATTTTGCTGAAATATTTTACAGATTCCTCTTCAACAAACCAATCTCCACAATTAAAACATTATTCGAAATCTCTTTCAAATTTATTCCAAATCTCTTCCCACATGCAAATCTCTTCCCTCTCCATCAAAAACTCTCAAAATTCCCTTAAAGTTGAAACCCTTAAACCCAAACTCAATAAATATACATAACTTAATCTAACAGACAAACCCAAACTCAAAACGAAAAAATGAAAAATAGGGTAACTTTCAAACCAATTTAAACCCTCAATTGAGACTAATTCTCAAGATCATCAAAACACGAAAGTTGTAATACTCTAAGTTATTTAATAAACACAACTTGAATAATTTGAAAATCTTTTGAAATGAGCAATTTATGGTCATTTTACTAAAGTCGCGCAAATCTGTCCAAAAAATGAAAACGATATAGTGTTCCTGACTTTTGGCCAACTTATGTGCTCGATCGAGACCGATTCTTAAGTTGATCAAGCAAAAGTTGTAGTACTCTCAGTTATCTAATAAAAATAACTTGAATCACTTGAAAATGTTTTGAAATGAACAAGTTATAGTCATTTTACTAAAGTCGTGTGCAGAATAAGAAAAAAATTTATGTTCGCAGAGTGCACTGCGAGGTATCCCAGAACATTTTCAAGTGATTCAAGTTGTGTTTATTAGATAACTCATAGTACTACAACTTTCGTGTTTTGATGAGCTTGAAAATCGATCTCAATTGATGGTTTAAATTATTAGTTGAAAGTTACCCTGTTTTTCGTATTGAGTTTGAGTTTCTCTGTTATATTAAGTTATGCATATTTATTGAGCTAGGGTTTAAGAGTTTCGACTTTGAAGGGATTTTGAAAGTTTTTTAGGGAGAGGGAGGAGATTTGCAAGCGATTTGAGTATGGGGAGAGATTTTGAAGAAGAGACTTCGAATGGGGGAGGGAGGATCATTACAGATTTGAATGGTGAGGGAAAAAAATGGATGATTTTTGTTTATATAGGTAGTGTGAGAAAGTAAAAAAAAAAAAACCTTAATTGTTTTGTGAGAAAGAGGATATGGTGGTGCGAGGTAGTGGTTGCCTAATTAAAATCGACATAAGCAATTAAGATTATGATATTTGTTCTTGATTAGTGTGTTTGATTAAAATATATAGAACAACTAAACTAGCAAAAATTTTATGCTGCCCGGTCCATGCCTGGATGGTACCAGGCACGTGGAACCCTTGACAAAAAAAAGCACTTTGGTGGCTCAGAATAAACACCAGGGTGCAAATAGCCAAATTGATTCAAAAATTAGTTTTCTCCCACGTTTCTTCCTGCGTCTTCTTCTCCAGCGAGAGCTCCCTTGCTCTGTTGCTTCCAGGGGCGGATCTACCCTTTGGCTAAGGGGGTCAGTAGCCCCATTATCTTTATGAAAAATCTCACTAAATTACTCATATATATATATATATATATATATATATATTTTTTTTTTTTCATATTGCCCCCTTTAAAAGTTTAGGTTGCTCCATTTTGTATGCAATCTTGGCTCTACTAAAAATTAAATTATGCATTATTTTAAAAGTTTAGGCCCCCCCCCCTTTCTATACAAATCCGCGCTATTGATATGTTCGCGTTTCAGGGTTTGATATAGCCAACTGCTACGAAGTTGAGCAAATTGAGAGTGAAAATATAAGAGGAGTGAGATGAGAGGAGGAGTTGAGAGATTACAGAGTGAGAGGGTTGGTGAGGGTGGGTTTGCTGAGAGTTAAAAAAGAAAAAAAAATATTAGTTCGGTTCGGAAAACCACGTTCAGGGGTAAGTTGGTATTTTCAAACTTTTTCTTTGCCCCCTTTTGTTAGCAATCCTGGCCCCGCCCCTGGTTGCTTCCTATTCGCTCCTCGTGAGCTTCTTTTTCCTCAGAATAGCTCCGGTACTTGCAAGAGACAGAGAGATGGTGAGGGAGACACGAGAGAGAGAAAAGAAAGGATGAACGGGAGAAGAGCAGGGTTGCTTGCGAGCTCTGTTTCGTGGTGGCTGAAGGCGGTGGGAATTGACTCTGATGGTGGTTCGTGGAAGGAAGACAGAGACAAGACGAGAGAGATAAACATGAGAGGGACGAGAGAAGGAGGAGAGGAACAGGGGCGGTGGAGTTCTGTTGCGAGGTGGCGCGCTGGATGGTGGCCGTGCGTGGGCTGTTTGGCGTGATGGAACATGAAGGAAATAGACGTGGAGGAAATGAAGTGCTCCCTGTTTCGTGCGCGAGGACGTGATGGATGATGGTGCTCGATGGTGTGGCTGCTAGACAGTGGCGAGGTGAAAAAAGAAATACGAAAACAAGGGTTGGTGATTTTTTGTTTATTTGCTTTTGTCAAGGCACGTGCCTGGAACCATCCAGGCATGGACGACCAACCTGGTTTCCTTGCCTGGGGGCGAAAATACAATTTTGCCTTCCTCTTTAAACACATTTTGGAAAATGTGTTTAAAGAAGGGGGCAAAATTGTATTTTTGCCCCCCTCCCCCGGCGGAGAAATCAGGCAGGCCAGCTAGAATTTCTGCCCGCAATAATGAGGTTCATTATGAAGTTCAATATTGCAACTTGATTGATGGGTTATTATATATTAAAAAAAAAGCTTTGTGATTTACGATTTAATTAGTGATACTAATATAATTAGTGTTGACTCCCTAGGTATCATAAATTAAACTCACCCTCAGAACTCACATGGTGTTAGATATCACGCCAGAACAGCTGTTCTCGATTAGCATATTTGATTAAGTTATTCTAGTTTGTTTATTCCCACTTGCCCTATGAGTTGTTGTCTCTACCAAGTCTTGCCTTCCCTTTTTCTCTGGAGCAATTCAATACCTATAGAGATAATAGGAGTTCTTTTGCGTGATTGAATTCCAACTCCAGTTTCAATTCCCTTGCTGTAACGAGTCTCTTGTCTTCTTTGTTTTTGCAAAAAGGAGGAGGAGGAGGGGGAGATGGCAGGAGCAAATCAAGTGGTATGTTCATTCTTTGGAGTTGTGTATGAAAAGCTCGACTCTTTAATCTACAACGACCAGATCAACAAGTTTGGTCCGTTGGAGAAAGAGTTGAAGAAGCTTTTCAAAAGTTTCCTTAAAATCAAAGAAGTCCTTGATGATGCAGAGGAGAAGCAATTCAATGAAAAGGCGGTTAGAGTTCGGTTTTGGCTACAAGAGCTGAACGATGCAGCATATGAGGCTGATGATGTTTTCGATGAGTTTGAATATGAAGCTCTACAACAGCTAGCCTCTCAGGGAGCTAGCAGCAGCAGCAGCAATGTAACTGAACAACTTAATGGGAAAATTCGAGAGCTCATTGTGATTTTTAGCGAGTTAGCCGAAGAATGTTCAGGGCTTGAGTTGCAAAAGGAAAAGAGCGTGGTGGTATCTCCAGATCGTATAACTATGTCTCTCTCAACTGAACCCCGAGTTTATGGGAGAGATGAAAACAGAGAACAGTTGGTAAAGCAATTACTGGGATCAGCTTACATGACTTTGCCGGAATTTTGTACACGAGGACACCCAACAGCTAGTCAGGGGAAAGTGCTTAACGTCGCCAGCAGCAGTAGCAAAGATACTATCTCCGTTTTCCCCATTCTGGGTATGGGGGGACTCGGCAAAACAACTCTTGCCCAACTGGTTTATCACGATGAGCGGGTGGAGAATCATTTCAAAGATAGATCTTGGGTTTGTGTTTCAGATTATTTTGATATCAAACGTATTATGAAAGTGATAATAGCCTCTATTTCAGGAAGGGAATGTACTCTTGAAGACTTAGAACTTCTACAATTGAGCCTTCAAAAAGAGGTACACGGCAAGAGACTTTTGCTTGTATTAGATGATGTATGGGAAGAAAGCCAAGAAGAATGGAATAAAATGATGAAATTTTTTGAAGGGGTGGCTCAAGGTAGTTCAATTATTATGACTACTCGCCTGTCAACAGTAGCATCCATTGCCAGCGCGCTTCCTTCTCATTGCTTGAACGGTTTATCAAAAAGTGGCTGTTGGGCTTTATTCAAGCAATATGCATTTGGTCCAGGAAATGAAGAGAGGCCAGCATTGGTGAAGATTGGCAAGGAGATCGTGAAGAAGTGTGGAGGTTTACCTTTGGCGGTAAAGGCTTTGGGGGGTCTGCTACGCTTCAAAAGTGAGGAAAATGAGTGGTTATCTATTAAAGAGAATCCAATTTGGGAGCTCCCTCAAAGTAGTCTGAAGGGCATTTTACCGGTGTTACGACTGAGCTATTGCCATTTGTCGTCGGAATTGAAACGGTGTTTTGTTCATTGTTCAATCTTTCGCAAAGATCACGAGATCGAAAAAGAAGAATTGATTCAATTATGGATAGCGAACGGTTTGGTGAAATCCCGAGCAAACATAGAGTTGGAGGATACCGGGAATGAGATTTTCAACGCATTGCTATGGAGGTCATTCTTTCAAGACACTGAGAAGGACGGAGATGGTAACATATTAAGATGTAAGATGCACGATCTTGTGCATGATCTCGCAAGTTGTATTGCAGGAGATGAGTATTTTGTTGAGGATTCTGGAAGTGTAAAAAATATTACTAAAAGAACTCGTCACGTGTCATCTTCTATTCAAGTGTCAATGCAAATATCCTCGCCACACTTACGCTCTCTCATTCGGCCCTACAATGGAATGAAGGCAACCTCGGAGTTTGAATTCGTAGATTTTATGGGCTTACGAGCATTGAATTTGAAGGATAATGGAATTAAAGTGGTACCAGATTGCATTGGTGAAATGATATATCTCAGGTGTCTCAACCTTTCTTATAATTATTATCTTGAATCATTGCCAGAATCTATTTGTTTGCTTAGAAATATGCATACATTGAATCTTAGTGATTGTGGTTTTCTTCGGTCACTGCCAAAAAATATTGGAAACATGAACAACCTCATACACCTAAATCTCAGAGGATGTCGTCGTTTAAGTGGCATGCCCGTCGGGATTCGGCGATTAACTCGTCTTCGAACATTAAGTTACTTTACTGTGGGCAAGGGGAGCAGCAGTGGTATTGGTGGGTTGCAATTGCTGAATAAACTTGGAGAAACATTAACAATAAGTAGGCTTTGGCTCGTGAAAAATGAGGAGGAGGCTAAAGAGGCAAATTTGATGAGCAAGAAAGATGTACGTTCATTGGGGCTATTTTGGACAGAGTCTTCCTATTCGAGTCTACTAGAAGATGAATTCTTAAGCCCTCGTCGACAACAGCAGCAAGAAAATGAAAATGTGATAGAAGGCCTCCAACCTCACGTAAATGTTAGAGAATTGGAAGTTAGAGGATATCAAGGAGAAACCTTGTCTCCAAGTTGGTTGACAGAAGCTTCGTTACTCCCAAATTTGGTGCAAATCTGTTTCTCTCGTTGCAAGTGTGAACATCTTGGGTCTCTAAGGAAACTTCCTCGCCTTAAAGTTTTGAAGTTGTTGAAAATGGATTCGCTGAAATTCATTGTGGAGGAGGAGGTGATGGATGGTGCAGATGCAGGAGGAATAGGATTCCCGTCGTTGGAAGAACTAAGTTTGGAGTCGATGCCTAATTTGAAGGGATGGTCATCTTCTTCATCATTATCTTCATCGTCTGAAGCAAGTGCAGAAGAAGAAGAAGAAGAAGAAGAAGAAGGATTCCCATCGTTAGAACGACTAAGTTTGGAGGAGCCTATGCGCAATTTGGAGGGATCCTCATCATCGTCGTCCCAAGCACCGGCAGCAGCAGAAATCCCTTGCCTCAAAAGCAAAAGCACTAAGAAGAAACTTGAAAGATGCCCAAAACTACTAAAAAGAGGACTAAAAAACCTCCCCCCTCTCAAAATCCTTATTATTGACAGTTGTGGAGCTTTGAAGCGCTTGCCTCAGTTCGACAAGACTTCTCTACATGCCCTCACAATCCGACGTTGTAATGAGATGGAATTCTCCAAGGAGGATTTTGAGCACCTTGTTGTCCTTAAAAAAATTAAATTGTACAGCTTGTCCAACTTGACGTGTTTTCCAGAGGGGTTAAAACACTCTGCTGCAACACTTAGACATATACGATTCTGGCCTCGTCCCATACATGGTGCACCAGTGGACTTGCCGAATTGGATTGGTACTACTTTAACCTTACTTGAGTATTTGGAAGTTGATGCTCCCAACAATTGGAACGTGTTGCCACAATGGATGCAACACCTCACTGCTCTTAAACGTCTAGTGATTCGGAAATGCGATAAAGAACTAGTAACACGATGGAAGAACAGATACGAGCAGAGAGAAGACGACAACAGCTTCAACATGATTTACCATGTTCCATATGTTTCTCTCAGTTAAACTCAAGTGGGTTAAACTCCAATCAGTGATCGTGGTAAGAGTCAGCCAAAACACCTCCCTCCCTCCCTTCCTCAGAATGCCATATATTTCATTATAGCTTTCTTCAATTACTGCCTTTTACACTTAACTAACATAGTTTTTCCCAATTCCTTTTATTGCATCCTTTTCTTTTCTTATTTTCTTGTAACATCAAATTCTTGAATTAAGTGGTTTCTCTCCTATGTTAGATGTAGGTTCCAATTAAACTTTTTCTTTTAGGTCACCAAACAAAAGCAGGTTTTTGTTTTCTGAGTTACTTTTAAATAAATTTTCTGATGGTCGTCATATTGTTAGTAAAAAATCTTTATTTTAATCCGTACATCTACTTTTATGATTTGATCGGCGTTGTTCCTTCAGTTTTCCATAATATTTCCTTACCCTGTGATGTCTGATCAATTTGAGATAAACAATTTGATTGGTGTTTTTCGTGGTGTTGTAAGATTCTGTGAAGCGAACAAAGGGGCAGGACATGCATTTTAGCAACCAGCAGAATTTACTAGAGGTTAGTTTGTTTCCGTCTCTCTGGAATTTTGTGGTCTACATGTATTCTCGGTCCTTTGCTTAGCTAGAAATGATTTTGCTAAGGAAGAAGAGTCAAATATATATTTTGCTTCAAATTAGTCATCTCCAAGTATTTACATCTCATTACAGAGTTATTTTTTAGAAGATGTACAATACTTCCATTTTGTTGTTTTTCATCGATGATATCTTCCATTGCAGGAAAGTGCAACACTTTGGAGGATGCCTTTGGAGGATGCTATAAGTTACTTTGGGACAACTAGGTATGTTGACCATTGTCACAGGCACAAGCCCACAAAGAGGATCATCTTGCAACATGCTAAGTATGGTGGCTAAAAGAGGGCGAAAATGTCAAGAGACAATTATCTGATAAACTGTAAAACTCAAATGGGTGTGTTTTGTCTCATCTGAGATGTCATTTACTACGGAGCCTGATGGTAATGTCAATATAAGTTTGCTTTTCATAATATTTGCAACGATATTTGTAATTTTTCAAATGTTTTTATTATGTGGTTTCTCAGGTGAGCCTTATTTTTGTTCTTACTCATCTGTTTTCGCCTTTGAGCATGGTGGAAATTGGTGTTCAGATTTATTTGCATTTTGTTTTCTATGATTTGTGGTTTGTACATTTCCATTCACATCACAGGATTGGTTTAAAGAAACTGTGCCATTTAGAAGTTTAAATACAAGAACCAATTAATATATTATTTCGGGATTGTTGTGTTTATGGCATTTTTCTTGTTTTTATATTCTCGGACATGTTATTGGAAAGCTTATTGAAATCTCAATTGTGTTTTTTACTTCATGTTTAAGAGAATCGGATCATGATTCATAACCAATGAAATGGATTTTGAAGATTATAGCCTTACAGATTGAAACTGTATTTCAGAGTTTTCCAACAAATGTCAAAGGATTTAACCAATATTTCATTTGTTATTTTCGGAGAGAATTCACATATATATCCTCATTCATGTTTGGTTACCATTGATCCCTCTTTTTTCTCATGAACCACAAGTACATTGAAATCTGGATTTTGTAACTTTCACTCTTCCTTATTGAAGATTTGAAAAGCAAAGTTTTTGTTGTGTTATGTCTAATTGAATGAAAGGCCATAATTGACTGATTTTCACTTGAAAAAATGAAAAACTGTCTTAATTGGGAATGTTTGAATGAGTTTTCCATGATTTTGAATTTTTATGCAAAGTTGTGTTTGTTTTTGCAGGATTGTGTGTGAAGGTGATTACAGAAGATAATATGTTCGTGAAGAATGTGTGCCATTTGGGCTTTATTTGGTTGAAATTCTGGACTCCTTATTTTCACTCCATGATAAAGATGAATATTTCAGAGAGTTAAGACCAGTCAGTTTTGGCTTACAGCTAGTTATTCTTTCGAGCTAAAAATCACACTCTTCCACGAGAGATGGTTTCACGGGGACATTACCAGTGGCAAGAGTAGGTTGTGGCAGTCCAGTAATGGATGATCCTGAAAACATACTTGATACAAATTTTATCAATGCTTTCTGATGGCAGGAAAAAAATCTTGCATGTGCCGGCTTCTAATTGATAGGAGTGAGAATGATAATAATATGAGGAGTATCTTGACAAAGCTGAAACAGCAACAGGTGGTCAATTCACATCAACGATGAAATGGATGGTCAGTGCAGTGGGTAATTTGATTCTTAAGTGAGCACAATATGTTGATTTCTGTTATTTTCAGGTTACGGATTTGACGTTAGCAAGAGAAAACAAGACCTATTTTGAGGAGTATCTGAACAGTTGGCCTCGTGCAAATCCTGGGATCAAGTTGACGGTTACTCTCCTAATGGATAACTTACTTTTACCCATTGAGGTTGCTGATGTTTTATTTCTCTCATTTGTTCACATTCCATCACTTAAGAGTTGCTTGTGTGCTATTGGAACTCTGAAACTTACCAAAAGTCATACAAGATTCTGTTTCATTAGTAAACTGATGGTAGCTCACACGATTTGGTACTATTATCTCACAGTTGTATTGTACACATGTGACGTGAGCTGGATACGTTACAATTTAGCTGAAGTAGAATGAGATGTCATTCTTTATGCGCATTGAATTCTTGTATGATACTATTATTACAGAATGGTAACTCAAAATTGATGTTTTGGTTCAAGAGAACCCAATGTGGATATCTATACTTTCTTTCATTCAGTTGTTTTTCTGTATTGATTTGTTAGTGGTTTAGAGGACTGTATGATATGAATGTATGTTCCTTTCTTCATTTGTAGAATTTGTGATTGATTGGTGATGCGGACGGTTTCTTTGCTCTATTCTTTCCATTTTAGCCATGATAATATGTTATGCATACATCGCTTGTATTTACATGTTTTTCAGTAACATTTGAAGTACATTTATTTTACAAGTATGCTCTCTTTTCCTTCTCCTCGCTCTTTAGATTTTCTGTGCTACATTTGTTTTCCTGAATTTCTTTGATTTAATTTTGATTTTACCGATTGAAAGTTGGAATCTTGGAATTAGGTTTTGTTTATTGGTGATGATTAGTGATGGGTGGTTCTTCTCAGTTTTGTACATATATATAATACATTGTTGGTTTTTTTTTGTTGTTGCTCTGTTCACTCTGTTTCTCAGTTTATGTATTAGTGTAATTGATGAAGGATAGAGCTATTAAGAGTGGATGTTGAGCTTTGAACATTTATGATAGAGAGGGGCTAGGTGGGATTTTAGCAGAATTTTGGTTTACAAGTTGAATTGGATAGTTAAAGGGGTTTACATAACTTGTGAAGTAGGATTGATTTGAGAACATTTGAAGTTTGATAGTCAAGAAAAATGAGTAAAGATTAGTTTGACTGCAAGTACTTAAGATTGATATACTATGAATGGTTTGCATTTTAGTTGTACGAGAATTGGGAATGAAACAATGCAGAAAAAAAGTTGCATAGGCGAACACTGCAAAAAAAAATCAATGGGTTAATCAATAATCAAGGTTGATTTCATAAACAAACTTTGTATATCTGTATTAGGTAACGGATTACCAATAGATACCTCTGTTGATATCCTCTCAACAAGTTCAAGCTTTCAAAAAACCAACAATTTATTTGTATGAACATCAATCCAGAAATCTGTTTCTCACTATCACTAAGATCTTCGACATACAGATTCAATATAGCGTCAGACTGGTTGACCTGATTAGTTCTCCCCAAAGCTGCAAGCATCTAATGGTGCCACCATTTAAGGGTTTAATTCAAGTGGAGAAATGACTTATTATTGACCTATGCATAACTTTATATTGTCAAAACTACACTTAATATGCGAACTGCTATCCGTTGCAGTTCTAAGCAATTAATTCCATGTTGTTGCCACCACACAGCTAAAAAGTAAAAGAAGCAATCACGGATACAGTAACATCAGCATTTCTGAAGCAGATCATACATCATTATGCATACACACAAGACGGAATTGTAAAAAACTGAGTTTTGACTTCAAAATCAGTTACCTGGGTCAAGCTCTGTTCTTGTACCTATAGCAAGCTTGATCTCAAATGTTGGGACAAATACCAATAAAACAATACTAAGGAAATAATCTAAAGCAATAATAAACGAGACACCAAGATTTACGTGAAAAACTCTTCAATGTGAAGGAAAAATCACGGGGTAAATCCGAGAGAATCCACTAATCAAATAAGAAGAAGTACAACAACTTCTCAAGCTTTTTGCCCAAAGCTTGAGTAATACAAGGAGTAAATAACACGGGTTACCTCACAACAGATTAACCCAAAAGCTCATTCAACTTCTTCTACCAACCAAATCAATCGACAAAACTGAGTCGATATCGCAGCCACGCGTCACACTTTGTCGCACAAAATTGCGCCCAAAGAATCAGACACAAAGTCACCGTCCACGCGTAGACAGCCGCACCAAACACCAAAGAGAATACTATGTTCTCTGTTGCTTATTCACGCAACAGCTTCTCTGAAAACACTATGAATAAAACTCTGTTTTATGCACTTATTTATACTTATTTGCAGCCGCCCAACACCGCCTCAAATAAAACTTTGTTTATATTTAATTAACCAGATGCCAAAACAAAAACAGAGTTTTTGTTTCTTATTGAAATTTTTTATCCTTATTCAACCAAACTTGAAATTATGTTTGATTAATTACCAAAGTTGGATCCACCCTAATGGGTTGGACCTCAACAGTTTTAACAATTCACTAGTTTGTTGGTCTAGTTTTGGTTCTCTTGTGCTTGGGACAACTCGTTCATGCATATCCGAACCCCATGTAGTGATCACATTACATTGGTCTCTGGTCTCCATGAATGCTCCACCTCCACTGTGACTATCTTCCCATCATCTATTACTATTGGGATTGTCTATTTCTACACATACTATGGTGAAGGAGAGTCGAACTATGTTCTCTGTTGCCTTGTTAACTAGCCTGATGGGAATTTTCAGTGCACTCACAATAGCTTGCAATCCTTCCGGTTTCTTAAGTTCACCCATATTGCTACTGGGTTGAGCACTTCTACATTCTCTTCCATATAGCTTTTCCATCAATGAAAACTCTGCTTACTATGTGAACTGGTCCTATCTCCAGCACTTTTGCCCTATCATCTTCATTCAAAAACTTGAAAACAAAAAGCCTTCTCCCAATATACTGACATTTTGAAATCACTCTTCAGCCCCCAAATACATTTCGATCTGTCTTTGACAAACAGTATGCTAATCTCTTCCCTACACAGTTGCCAATAAGACAGTGTTCACATTCTCCTAGTCGTTGTTCATGATATGAGAGTTTGATATGAACAACATGCTCACCCTCTACCCCAGACAGTGGTACACAATGCAGATTGGTCGATCGCCCACTGCTGTGATTAGCAAACAATGATGCCCAGCTCATTGATCTCTTGCCGACATCCTACTGTTAAAACTAGAACTTAGAACTTGAACAGACAACAGAATGGTTTCAATGTATTTCACTTGATTAATCAATGTACATCTCCTACATGACTTATATAGAGAATACAATGTCTAGCTGTCATAACAAATGTGCTTAACAATAACAACCTGTCTAACAATCTAACTAACTACTTCTGAACCATATTATGCTTAACATTCCCCCTCAAACGCAGGGTGGATACATCAACCACACTGAGTTTGTTACGCAACAATAGAAACCTGGGTTTACCCAGAGCTTTGGTGAAGATATCAGCAACTTGGCTTGATGCTGAGATATGATGCACCTGAATCAGCTTGCGAGCTACTTTCTCACGAACAAAGTATATGTCAATCTCAAAATGCTTGGTCCTAGAATGCAGAATAGGATTGGCACTGAGTTGAACTGTGCTCTTGTTATCACACCAAATAATAGGGACAGAGCAACCAAGCTGAAGTTCATGAAACAATGATTGTATCCAAGTGAGCTCTGCTGTGACTGAAGCAAGGCTCCTATACTCTGCTTCAGTACTGCTACGAGAGACAGTACTCTGCTTTTTAGAAGACCATGAAACAAGATTGGTGCCTAAGTATACACAATATCCAGAGGTAGACCTCCTGTCATTAGGATCAGATGCCCAATCCGCATCGCAATACCCAGTGAGCTGAAATGAGGGAGTAGGAACAATGTGAAGTCCACAAGTAGGTGTAGCCTTGAGATACCGCAGAATTCTCTTCACTATTCGCCAATGTGATTCAAGAGGACTCTGAAGAAACTGACACACACGATTCACTGAGTAAGCTATTTCAGGCCGAGTAATGGTAACATACTGTAATGCACCCACAATACTGCGATATAGTTGAACATCCTGGACTGGATCACTTCCTGTGGCAAACACCTTTTCACCCCCGCTCATAGGAGTGGATAAGCCATTGGCATATTGCATCTTAGCTCGACACAAAAGGTCAGAGATATACTTGGACTGAGATAGGAACATACCAGTGGTTGTATGCTGAACTTGGATACCCAGAAAGAAGTGAACTGGACCTAAATCCTTTAAAGAGAACCTAGCATTGAGCTGATGAATGGTCTGAGAAACAGCCTGGGAATCAGCACCAGTGATGAGGATGTCATCAACATATACCAGAAGAAAAATGGGAGAAGGAGAATGTTTAATGAAAAGTGAGGAATCAGATTTTGTGGAGACAAAACCAAGAAGTGACAAGGTGTGACCAAGCTTATCAAACCAGGCACGAGGAGCCTGCTTAAGACCATACAAAGCTTTATTAAGTTTGCACACAGCACTAGGTTGGGAAGCATCAATAAACCCAGGGGGTTGCATCATATACACCTCCTCTGATAGATCACCATTCAAGAAAGCATTGTTGATGTCTATTTGAGAAACTGACCATCCATACGTGACTGCAATGGTGAGAAAAATACGGATGGTAGTAGGCTTAACAACAGGACTAAACGTCTCAGCATAGTCAAAGCCAGCAACCTGTTGAAAACCTCTAGCCACTAAGCGGGCTTTATACCTGTGCACAGTACCATCAGAGTTGTGTTTCACTTTGAAAAGCCAACGACAGCCAACAATGGAGCGACCTTGAGGAAGAGTAACCAAGGACCAGGTATGATTCCTTTGTAAAGCCATATACTCATCCTGCATTGCAGAAAGCCAATGAGGGGTTTCTAAAGCTTCCTGTAGACTAGAAGGAGCAGCTGAAGTCAGTGTCACAAAGACCTTGGGCTTGTAAACACCAGACTTGGACCGAGTGATCATAGGATGCCCTGTAGGAGCACTAGGAGTAGATGGAGGAGCCTCATGAACCATTGGAAGAGGAGTAGAACTAGGATCAGAAATAGGACTGGACTGAGAAGTTAAAGGATGCTCAGAAGAAGTACTAGGACTAGATAGTGGAGACTCATTAACCAAAGGAAGATGAGCAGGGTCAGAAATAGGACTGTCATCAGGAAGAAAAGTAGTATGGGCAGGGCTAGAGACAGACAGGCTAGGAGTAGGACTAGGAGCAGAGAAATTAGGATTACTAGACAAGGAAGGTCTAGAGGTAGGAAGAGAAAAAGGAGAAGGAATGACTGCAGAGGAGGAAGCAGGACTAACAGAAGAGGAGGAAGAAGGAGTGGGATGCCATTTTGAATAAGGAAATGAAGTTTCATGAAAAACAACATCCCTAGATATGTACAATCTGCAAGTATTGGACAGACATTTGTAACCTTTATGCTGAAGACTATAACCAAGAAACAAACACTCAACAGACCTAAATTGAAGCTTGGCTGAATTATAAGGCCTAATATTAGGAAAACAGGAACAACCAAATACCCTCAGAGAACTGTAATCAGGAGCTTTATGATAGAGGACTTCAAATGGGGAAAGACCTTTAAGAACAGCTGAAGGAACTCTATTAAGAAGAAATACTGATGTCCGGACAGCATCATCCCAAAACTTCATTGGTAGTGAAGCATGAGCAAGTAAAGTAACGGCAGACTCAATAATGTGCCTATGCTTACGTTCAGCAACACCATTCTGCTGATGTGTGGTTGGGCAAGCAAGACGATGAGCTATACCATTTTGAGCAAAGTACTTAGAAAAAGGTCTATATTCCCCACCCCAATCAGACTGAATACTTTTAATAGGGAGTCCAAACTCTAACTCAACTAGAGCTTTGAAATGAAGAAAAGTGGAGAAAGCATCAGACTTATTATGCAGGAGAAAAACCCAAGTGAACCTATTAAAAGCATCAATAAAGTGGATATAATATTTAGAACCAGAAGAAGAAGGTGTAGAGGCTGGACCCCAGAGATCAGTGTGAACTAATTCTAAAGGTTTGGTGTATATGGTAGAAGAACTAGTAAAAGGAAGTTTGTGTATTTTTCCTAAACAACAAGAAGAACAAAACTCCTGATTTATTGATTTTGGAACTGTCATATTACAACCAGTGAGAATTTTCTGTACAAGAGAGAAGGATGGATGACCCATCCTAGCATGCCAAAGAAATAACAGACTTTGTGAAGCAGGAGAAGTAGGTGGAGAAGTAGAACTACTGAAGTACAGACTAGGCTGCCTTGAACTGCTGAACGACTGTCTATCGGGTTTGGAAAGCTGAGAAGAGCACTGACTTGGAACTGAAGTGCTGGCATACTGCCTATGAAACCTAGAATGCTTAGAAGCATGCCTATCGGGCTGAAAATACTGAGAAGTAGACTGACTTGGAACTGAAATGTGGAAAGAATCCCAATCAGGCATGAAATGCTGAAGAGAATGCTGAGTTGGAACTGAAGAGCTGAAATACTGCCTATCGGGCTGGCAATGCTGAGAAGTGGACCTATCGAGCTTGGAAAGCTGAGGAGTATACTGACGAGAAACTGGAATGCTGATGGACAGACCAGGCTGACTAGAAAAGCTATCGGGCTTGCTTACTGGAGTACTGAGTACTGACACTAGACTCGAATGCTGAGTACTTGAACTATCAAGCTGATTAGAATGCTAAGTACTATCAAGCTTGGGTACCGAAGCGCTGAGAGATTGGCTAGAGTGCTGAGGACTAGACTGCTGAGATTGGCTAGACAGCTGAGAATGCTGAGATGGAGGCCAGCTGAAATGCTGAGAAGAAGAAATGAAATGCTGAGAATGAGGCCGAGAAGTGCTGAAATGCTGAGAATGAGGCCGAGAAGTGCTGAAATGCTGAGAAGGTGATATGGAAGTATTGAAATGCTGAGAATGCTGAAAAGGCTGACTAGAAACTTGAGATAGAGGACTGCCAGGCAATGCTGAAACATTAGAAAGAAGAGAAGAATAGGGAGCAGAATGAGAAGATTCTGCTAGAAGCAACTCAAATTTGGACTTGGAAGATACCATTGAGGGAAAAACATATAACCCGTTGTTAAGCTTCCCTTCCAAAAGAACTCGATGAGTGACCTGATCTTTGACAAAGCAAAGGTCGGGATGAAACTCAAAATAGACATTATTATCCTTTGCAAAACGAGAAACACTAAGCAAATTTTTAGTCAGCTTAGGAACTTGAAGAATATTCTGAAGAAGTAAAAGTTTAGAAGAATCAGAGGACTGAATAAAGGACTGACCAATATTCTCAATAGGTAAGGCTGAGCCATCACCAACAAACAACTTATCATCACCACGATAAGGAACTGAATTCATGAGGCTTTGAGCATAAGGAGTACAATGGTCGGTAGCACCAGAATCAGGAAACCATCTGTAATCAGAGGATGTAGAAGCCTCACCTGAACCAAAAGTAGACTGAGCATTGGTTCTCATATCAGGCATAAGAGACTGACTGGTAGCAGAAAAGGCATGACGAGGAGGCTGACTAGTAGCAGAAGGAGATCCAGAAAAGGATGATTGAAGAGTAGAATTCCATGGATTAGGAGCATTAGTGTCAAACCTATTGTAACACTTAAACGCAAGATGTCCCAACTTGCCACAGATTTGACATTGAGGACGCTGGGAACCAAAACCAGATGGCCTATAACCTCTTCCATGACCAGATCTTGAACTTCTTGATTGAAATGGAGGTCTGGATTGAGGTCTCCACCCTTGAGAGTTGGATACAAACGATCTAGGAGAAGGTTTATGAGCAGTATGTG
Organism: Berberis vulgaris; assembly: GCA_963556465.1. Lineage (NCBI taxonomy): Eukaryota > Viridiplantae > Streptophyta > Magnoliopsida > Ranunculales > Berberidaceae > Berberis > Berberis vulgaris. The sequence goes on along the minus strand of OY747129.1, from coordinate 91,279,474 downwards.
CCACATTAACCGAGCTTAAGATATCCAAATCTTTAGTATGCCGTTCAATCCTGGATTCTTGAGCAAGCAAGAGAGCCTCAACTTCTGCCACACTATAAGCATCAGATCTGGAACTCACAGATACTACAAAAGTATCATATATCTGAGGCAATCCATCAAAGATAGCATTAATGTGATCCTTAGAAGATAATTGGTGTCCGACTGATGCTAACTGATCAATAATCGATTTGAGCTTCAACAAGTACTCATTGATTGAAAGTCCTCCTTTCTTGAGAGATTGTAATTGAGTTCTGAATTGAGAAACCTTTGCTACAGTCTGAGAATTAAAGAAAGTCTCAAGAATCTTCCAAATATGAGCAGAAGTGGTACACCCGACTAACCTGGTAAGTAAAGATTCAGTCATGGAGGATAGGAGCCAGGAGAACAGAAGCTGATCTTGTTGTTCCCAGGTAAGAAGAGCAGGATTGACTCTGTTGTTCGTTTGATCATCCATGGATAGAAACCTGGGTGGAGGCGAGGTATCTTCAATGAAATGTTGCAGTTTATGCCCTTTGATCGTAGCTAATACCTGTTGTTTCCACAACAAATAGTTATGCTCATTCAATTTGACAGATAATGAATGAGAGAAGATCACAGGCTTAGACTCTGTCATGGCAGAGTTCATGAGTGAAGTGGCATTGGAGGAAGATTCGGCCATTAAAGACTTCTTGAAGAACTGAGATCTAAATAGTAGAAGGAGAAGCTTATAGCTCTGATACCATGTTAAAACTAGAACTTAGAACTTGAACAGACAACAGAATGGTTTCAATGTATTTCACTTGATTAATCAATGTACATCTCCTACATGACTTATATAGAGAATACAATGTCTAGCTGTCATAACAAATGTGCTTAACAATAACAACCTGTCTAACAATCTAACTAACTACTTCTGAACCATATTATGCTTAACACCTACTGAGTTCCCATTTTAGTGTTTGCATAGGTGTCAACTGCTGCGTTTAATGCTTCATTGGTTGCAGCAATCAATGGCAGGGTTTTTACTCTTGCCTCCGTCTTTAATCACCCCCGAGAGGCAAAAGAAGAAGCAGTGCTTTGTGCTTTCTGTGCCGACATTAATACATGAACAAAACTGCTCCTCACCAGATCTGCGTCTCCGGCTGCTAACTTGCAAAGTTATTATTATGGAAGTGGAGATTCAAGTTCTGCATTTTTATTACTTTGTTGAACACATTTTAATGCAGCTTAAAAAGACATTAAGAATGATCTGGTTGAAGCCTACATTTTATCTAAAAATATATTTCTGACAAAAGTATTTAGAACTTGCATTTTAATTTTACAGGGTGGAATTGGAGATGGAAATTTTGACAAAATTACAAAACTTAATCATGCACAATCATTCCCATGTATATAGGAAATATCGCTAAAGGCTACAAATACATTACATCTCACAAGTTCGAACAGTTTGTTTTGACAAATTTATTAGATGAACAACCATGTCGATACATGTTTGCTCAACACAAGCCATTTCTAAACAGTGAGGATTAGGATTTATGTAGAATGTACACAACCCAATTAGAATTGATGGCACCCCGACCTTGAAAACTGTCATCCAAATTTTCTTCAAATTCGGATATTTTCACTATGACTAATTCCCTATAAATCAACAAATATTTATATACATTTACAATCCCAACAGACCCACCAAGACTCAGAATTAAGCCAAAGAAGCAACAGACTTGCTGAGAGATGTTGCTTCTCTATGTAGTTGTAGTTGCTGATCATGGTGTTCTTGCCTGGGGAGGGAAATCTGGGCTACATCTGCCAATGTGCGACGAGGAGGTGGTGATCTGGGCGGAGATGCATAGAGAATAGCGGTGTCTATCACTTCTCTTTGGATTTCTTCTTCCTCTTGTTGCAGCCTATGTGCACGTAATGCAGTTAGATACAAGCATGTTACAAGGAACACTGTGGTTAATCCGAAAACTCCAGCTGCCAAAAATAGACCTTGTCGAACAACAAGGCAATTCGCACTGGGTCTAGACCATTTGGTTAAATGGCCTGACTCAACACCAATCCCAATCATCAAAAGCACCTCAGCAACTGCAAAACTAATCCTAGAACAATGATACTTTTGTATAAGTTAATTGAATTAACTAACTGAAGTAATTTAAACAAACATATCAAGTAGGGATTAAGATTGATGAAAGCTGACCAAGTTGTAACAAAGAAAACCGCAGCGCGTAATGTAAGGGAGTCAGCAGTTCTCGAACTATCTGGGTTCCATGCTATCAGTGCAGGAGGCGTCACTTTGCTAACGGCAACCAACATGTAGGCATGTTCTATAACCATGGCAAATGCCAGGCTGAGAAATGCACCCCCAGAACATAATAAGGGTACCTTACCGCTACCGCTATATACACATTCATCATATCTCTCACTTTCCCCCTCAGCACTGGAGAGCACCCATGTTACCTGCACAAATAATTACAATGGGGATCAATTGAATTAGCCTAACTTGCATGAACATGTGTTATAGGCACAAAAGTCAGTATAATATGATCAACATATATCAATAGATACTGAAGTACAAATCGAAAATATGAATGACTAATGTCTCGGTTAGGCAGTGCTCTAGCCAGGGGACCTTACAGTGCCATTAGCAAAATCCAAAAACGATTAATACGAGTCATATATTTACTTACAACTGATCTGTTTGTCTCAGCAACAAGGCACAGAACAAAACTACAAAGTCCACAAAGTATGGACAAGACCATAAGAAATGCACCAGTCTTGCTACCAAGGTCTGAATAATGGTGTGAATGCGCTAAATCAGCGTGCCTCACCGGCATTTTCAGCTCAAAATGAGAGCTCTCTCAGAACTCTATCAGAACTCAGAAGACTAAAGAAGAAACATGGAGAGAGAGGTAAGGGATCAATGAAGAGTACTATAGCCTTCTAAAGAGAAGAATAAAATAACATTGCTTGTGACAAAGGGAGGCCATGAAGGGGTATTTGCTTAAAGGATACACATTCTTTTTCCATGAATGGAGCTTTTGTGGTAAGTTTTCACATTTGTATATAGTTTTGTTTGTGTTCTCATAAACGCGTAAAAAGGTGCATTATTGAATGTTTGTATTGGAAGGCTGTCTTTGATTATATAATGTTTTATAAATGAATGGGAAGTAATTAATTTGAAAAATATGAGTTTCTTCTTTACCCCAAGTGTCAAATAGAAATTTCTAGTTTTGATTCCACAAGGTAATTCTACTTTATATATTTGGGTAATTCTACTTTATATATTTGCAATTTGATTTATAGTTATCTTGACAAAACAGGGTTGGAAAAGAACTAAAAATGGGTATAGTTACTTTTTTATCATAAGTTTTAGGGGTGTGCAACAATCCTGATCCATCACGTTCCGATCCGGACCGGTATAGTTCCGTTCCGTTTCAAACCATGTCTAAAGCTTATTAAGTTTCGTTGGTTCTCAATAGGCAGCACCGATGCCAGAACCGGTAAGAATTAAATTTTTATTTAAAAAATAAAATAAAATTTGGTTAATGCTTGATGGACAAAGATTGCCAATTTGAGGTGGTACCTCGTCTTTCATTTCTCCATCGAGTGAGGCTAGGGAATCAAGTTTTGCAATCTGAATGATGTGGCAATCAAAGGAGGTTTTTTACAACCTTGAGATATACATAAACACTTTGTAGATGTCATCATTATTTCAAGATCACGCCACATTATCCTGATTGCAAAAACCTGATTTCTTAGGATTTTCATTCTCCATTCGCTGTAGTTACTGTAAGTAATTTTTCATGTCATTATGTTTTACATGTAGAAAGCCAATTATTTTCTCATGCTAAAAGTTTTATTATGGAAATGGAATCTATATAATCCTGACTTTTTTTTATTTCTTTATCTTTCTGCTTATTCTTTTGATCGATGAAGAAAAATAATGCAAAGCGACCATTTCTTGGTTTTTTTTTTTTCGAGGACGGTCAGTAATGCTAGGGACCCTTAGACAAGAAAATTGATGAGAATTTTTTATGCCATCGTTTCGAATCATTTTCATGCTTAATCTGTGCACATTTTAAAATCTAAAAAAAAAAATTTTAAGTTAAAACCATTACATTAGGAAGCCTTATTGGCCATAAACACAGCCTACAACCTTTATTGCATCTCTTTCTTCCTTAATTCCTTTCTTCTCTCTTTTCATCCTTTTAGGCTTCTTTGCCAACCCAACTTCTTTCAACTTTTAAGCAAACCTATCGATTCTGTGATGCGATAAAATGAGAAGAATAATGAAGAAGGAAGACAGGGCACTCTGGATTTGTTTACAGAAATGCAAACCCACATGTTATAAGATGGCATTTGTTTAATGGAAATGTTTTCGACAATATGTACTGGAAACTAAAATTTTGTTTTCGTGACAAAGTTATATCTAATTACCTGAAAAGATAAACTGAAAGGAAAAATACTGAACCAGTCTGAAAACAAACTCTTTCATATAACTTGATATAGTAAACATTTTTTACATGAAAGCAAGGAACAACTATAAAACAGTCATCGTTGAGATGGTGACTACAGATATTTACATTGAAACTGTGCTGAGATTACGTAAATGGTTTGTTGCGAACTTCATACTCTTTAACAAATCCAAGAATAGCTAACTTCTACTAATTTTGACTGCACCAGTTATGTAGTGAAGATACCTATGGATGCTAGAATTGATTGCATAGATGGCCGATCTGCATGACATTCTAATACTGGTCAAATATTTATCATACATGAATAAGCCTAATTAATAAACAGGGAAAATAGAAAGGCAACGTCTGGCTGAACACAATGATAGTCCCCTAAGGGTGTGTTTGGTTGGCCATGGGAATTCATGAGGGGACCCTATATTAAAGGCTAAATTAATGTATCACTCCATATCCACTATTTGATTTTGTGATCAATGGTGGGAATTGAAGTCCCATGAACATAGGAATCTCACTCCTTGGTCCCCCAAGGCATGTGATTTCCATGTTCATGGGACTTCCATTCTCACCATTGATTACAAAATCAAATGGTGGATGTGGAGTGATACCTCAAATTAGCATAAAATATGGAGATTCCCTCATGGATTCTCAGGGCATAGGATTTCATGCAACCAAACACACCCTAACTTATGTTATGGGAATCCATGAAGGGACCCCTATATTTTAGGCTAAATTGATGTATCATTCCACATCCACCATTTGATTTTATGATGAATGGTGGGAATAGAAATACTATGAACATGGAATCCCACTCCTTAGTCCTCCAAGGCATGTGATTCCCATGTTCATAGGACTTCCATTCCCACCATTGATTATAAAATCAAATGGTGGATGTGGGGTAATACCTCAAATTAGCCTAAAATATAGGAGTCCCCTCATGAATTCCTATGGCATAGGATTCCATGCAACCAAACACACCCTAAGTGAACAGCGAGCAACAGTTCCATGGAACGCATAAAAGAAAGCACAATTTTTCTATTAGGCTGCTATTGGAGTATCCTTATGAATTACAACCACTGGCCTTAATATCATGTTCGGAGAAATACCTTGATGTGTGATTGGACAGTCAGTAATCTGCTGGTCTAGGTTTGAGCCTGGAAACGATGCACCTAACAATGGCAGTCCTACTGAAGAGGCCTCAACTGATGGCCAACTGATCTCAACCATGTCACACAGGTTTCTATATGCTTGCTGTTTCACATTCTCAACCAAAATCTGCCATGAAAGGATCAATTTGTCAATTTCAAATCAGGGTAGCAACTCTCAGAAGACAAATTGGTACTTTTCCATCACTGGTTTATACACCTTAAGCATTTCAACAAGACATGGACTAGTTTGATATATAAATCCTTTGGACAACTCAAGCCATTACATACACTATATGAACTATGAAGAGCTCGTTATAAAACAACTATACTTTTCATTGTTGTGAGCCATACTTGTGTTGGGCACATAGACAAAACATGACACTGATTCCAATGGCTTCCAAGTTCCGATGAATGCACTATAATCTTCTACAAAAAACTGTTTAATAAAAGTAATTTTTCTATCATAATGCATTACTATTCTTATACATACAGTTACCGAATGATGATACTCTAAAAACCTGTTGGCAATTTCTCGCATTGGCGGAGTAAAAAAAAAATTAATTCAGTTTTTTCAGAAAATAAATAAATAACAAAAAGAAAGCAAAATATTAACACTGAGGGGCCTATCATGGCTCCTATGCAGCTATGCCCATGTTTCTAAAGCTTACTAAGGCGCCATATTTGGATGGAGTGATGGGTGTTAATTCTTAAAAAGATGCTTCTCAACAGGTGAGTATTAGATACAACTAAAATCTACAGATATATGATTAATTATATAGAACATATTACCTGACGTACAGAAAGGTTATCCAAACTCTCATAATTCTGGCCGTCAAAAGTCGCCCCAATAACCTTGTAGATGGAATTGAACACGAGTCCAAACTGCTGCTCAGGGGTGTAGTACATGTACTTCTTATTGTCTAAAGTGCAAAACCTAGCATGTTGAACTATAATATCCCATGTTTTAGCGGACATACCACTGCCAAGTATCTGTAAAGCAGAAGGAGCAATAGAAGAAATTATTAGAATAACTGAAAAAATGCAATCAAACTATAAGACTTTCTAGTTTTGTTGAATTGAAGGGTAGCTTTCTTACACTGCGTAGAGCCGAAGGATCAATAGATAACAACTTCAAAAAGCCCTCCACTGTCACAATTCCCTTAGAAGACAATCTTGTATGAAAAGCTCCATCCTTCCCAATCTTTTCCAAACGCCACACTTCATCAACCAAGGATGGAGGATGGTGCTTCTTATACACTGAATAATCAAAACAGAGTAATTATAATAAATATTCCAGGATTCAGTGAGGCAAAAACTATCCAAATTAAGAGAGGTCTCATGTCCAAGGATAAGTGAAACCTATGGTTATCCAAGATTCATATGCTTGAGGTTTATATTTGGAGAAATGGACTTACATTCTCCGCGGTGATCTTTTACAACAAATGGTTCACTTCTAGCCTCCCTTATCCTTACTTCATTGCAAGAGCTTCTGACAACTCTAGTTCCCAATCTGAATGTTCTACTTCGTATCCAGCTGGAGTTGTCAGTGAAGGTAATATCCCCAAAATAGGCAACCCCATTCCATAAAGTGGTTTGAAGTTCTCCTATCACCAATGGTCTTTTACCCTCTCTTTCGCGTATCACACTTGCATCAAACTCCCCCTCGACCCAATCTTCCTTTTCATCACTACCAAAGTCACCATCAAGAACCAAAATCTCTATCTTGAGAGAAGAGAGGGGACCGCAGGTGACTATGCTTTTGGAATTAGCATCAACAATAACTATCTCGACAGATTCAACTCGATTTCCAGTGAAAAGTGTATGCGGCATCTTATTCCTGAAATGCAACTGCCAGCCTCTTGACCCAGATGCCTCATTCCGATTAGGGAGTGGTCTAGAACAAACAAACAAAATTTAAATTAGCTTAAATCAATTCAAGAACAAGAGATATGTATGCATAAACACGGTAGTAGTAATATTTGAAATATGAGATTCACCTAGCTAATGACTGAGTAAGCGGTAGAATTACACGTTCGACCTCCTCCCGCACCTAACAAATAGAAGCAGAAAATTTAATAAAAGACAATGAATATTTAGAATACTTAAAGTTTTTTTATTTTATTTATCAAGCACCCAAAATAAGGGAATTAGAAGTAAACTGGGAAGTATAATCAATGATTAATATAAAATAGCTAAAAACACTCATAGAACAATTCCAATCAGGAACAAATTATATTTGCTTTGGACTTGAGACAAACTAAATAACATCTCCTTCTTGTGTTTGCTCGATTATTTGTCTTTGGACGTGGCATTCCCAGCATTGGGAACTTCTATTACAATATCTTTGAATAATGGTGTCTGCCAAGTGCGTGTTGGCCCTTCACATGGCTCATGGATGTCAATTTGTTGGCCTGGGAGGAGATAGAGGAGTTTACTCTATTTTCCCCTCTGGAGGATTATCATAAATATAATATATAAGTTAAAGCTAAATGAGAGAATCCCCTCTATCCTACTGCAAGATATACTGAATATCAAACTAAAGGGAAAAGGTAAAGCCCACAGCATACATATCTTAGGCGTAGGACTTGGATAACTATAAGAAAACTAGAGAAGAAAAGGGAAATCTCCATGTATAAGATGGATTTGGTTTCCATTTGACACAAGAATGCAAAATAATCTTCAACTTGGTCTTCCACGCATACAAAATTACGAGTACGCTAAAATCATGTCAAAGTAGAGAATCTTTTAAAAGAGCATAGCAGTTTTTATGACAAGTTCCACTTTCATGATAAATAAATTAAAAAAGGGAGCTCAAAGGGTTCCAATGAAAGAATGCAACCACTACGTTTTCAATAACGGTAAAATTTCCATCTTCATGAGATGTGGTAGTATGCTAATGATCTAAAGTCACCTACTCCAATTTTTTTCTTTCTCCACGTCCGAAGCCAAATAACCAATAAACGTTGCCAACAGATACAATAAACATCCAAATGAAAAATTCTATGGAAAACAAAACACTCTCAGGTGTAGAGATATTCAGATAGGAGCAGGTAAATGATTCGTAAATATAAACAAACTTCATCTCAATGGTACAAAAAAAACAAAAAGTCTACTCGACGTACGACTTTCTGTGTAACTGGTTCAAATTTGGCCACAAATATAAGATTCATTTAGTTTCCATTTGACAAAAGAAGGTAAAATAATCGTCAACTCAACCTTCTAAGCATATGAGGTTATGAGTATTCTAAAACCATGTCAAAGTAGAGAATCTCTTAAAAGCATTTTTTATGACAAATTCCACCTTAAAAAAATAAAAGAATAAAGGGAGCTCAAATGAATTTCATTATTAAAGAATATACGTCTACATATCAATAACAGTTTCCATCTTCATGAAATGGTGCAGTTCAAGTGTGGTACTAAGATAGACCTAGGATCCAGACTCACATGCTCCATCCTGTATCTCTCTCAGACACACAAACCTACATGCAAAACTCCATGACTTGAACCTAAATACCGACAGACATTACTATCATTTAGGACAAACACCCAAATCATGTAAAGTATGAACAACACAACAATTTCAACTGTATAGATATTCAGATATTAAGTACAAAAATAATTCATAAGATTAACAAACTTCAGCTCAATTGTACAAACAAAAAGAAATATACAGAGTATAAGGTTCTGATTATTCTAAAGCATGTCAAAGTAGATAATCTCTCTAAGTACAAAGCATTTCTTCACATTCCAAAAAAAGAAAAATAAAGGGAGCTCAAAGTAATTCAAATATTAAAGAATGCAACTACTGTGTCTCAATAACAGTTAAATTTCCATCTTGATGAGATGGTGCAGTAACTAAACTCACATACTCCATCCTCTTTCCCTCTCATACACACAAACACACAAAACTCCATGACTGAACCTAAATACCAATATACATTACCATCATTTACGACAAACATCCGAAACATGTCATTCTTCGTAAAGTGTAAACAACACAACACTCTCAAAAGTATAGATATTCAGATAGACGTACAAAAATAAGAATTCCTAAAAACTAAATACAAACTTTCAGCTCAATTGTACAAACAAAAGCAAAAATATATACTCATCATACCGCTTTCCGTAAAATTGGTTCAAGTTTAGCCACAAACTCTTGCATGGACAACCCTTTCATCACATCTTTCACCACCCTGAGAAAAAAACACAAACAACACACATTCAAACAAACAACGAAACAAAATCAACCAAAGCAATTATTAATTAGCTAATAATCAACAATACCCACATCTCGAAAGTAATCCGACGCTTCGATCCTTGAAATGAAACGCCTTCGGACCCAACATTACTATCCTCCTCACTAAAATGCCTCTTAGGTACCATCACAAGGAATCAAATTCAAACAATGCCAACTTCTTGTAAACTAAACCAAGTATCAAAAACTGTTATACTCATCTCTATAAAACCCAAATGAGGAACCCCTTTTAACTGCACCCGAAGAAGCTACACAGAAGCTTCACTATTGGAAACGTAAACAATACGCCCAACAAATCAAACAAGAAAGAAGAAGAGTGTTGGAAGCTTGTCAGAAATATCGATTGAAGTCGCAGAGAAGAGTGTTGGAAGCTTGTCAGAAAGAGCTCAACGCGATTTGATTTGGCGAATTGGCGCCATGAAAGAGACTTTGATTGTAACTCGGTATCCATGAATTTTAATTTCTGCGACAAGTCGTTGAAGTAAACCCTAATTCAATAATAAAAACCCTAACTTCAATAATAAAAATCCTAATGAGATTCTCGTTTCCATTAACGCGCTTTTTTTTTTTTTTTAGGGATGAACAGTTAAAAGTAGTTTGAAACCAAAGCTGAGCTTTTTATAAGAAGTGTTTGCTACAAGATTTTTGTAAACCCATACTTGCGAGGGCAAAAAAAAAAATTTAGAAGTCAAAATATGTCCATTAGATCGATTTCTATTACTTTGAGTTAGACTCAAATGGCAAAACCCTACTAAATGATGAATTCAGCTATTAATGTAATGTCCGAGACTTGATCAGTTTCAAATCAATAAAAGGAGTTTCAGGATAGGATTTTGTGTCTCAAACTCAATGTTAAAATTGTAAAATCTATCTTTGGTGTTAGAGCCCTTCTAGGAGGGGTGCCGGTGACCATCCATCCCCTCGGGGTGCGCTCATGGGCAGCATCCCAAAGAGGATGGATGGTCACAGGCGGGCCTCGCTTCTCCCTCGCCCCCTAGAATCAGGGTTGGTGTTAAGACAACTGTAGAATTGTCGTGATGGGATTACTAATCTTGACCATCCTAATTAATTTGTTTTTTGTATTCATTTGGTTACAAAAATGCGTTGATACATCAAAATGTTGAAATAAATATGTTGGTTTAGCTAACGGTGTATTAGCTCAATTGATAACCTTTTGGTAAATGATATCATAAGTTTAGGATTTAAACCCTGCCAAAACATTAAATAGTTCTAGGGATCAATTAAAACTCTCGCTCGTGTTTAAAAAAAAAGTTTGTTTGTTAATTAGTTCAACCAAAACCAATGGTTATTTATAAAAAAAAAAATAGAGTACACTTTTGATACAAAGATCAAATCTAGTTAGTTAGATTTAGATGAAGAAGAAGGCAAAGATGAAGTTTGTCATGAAGGCGAAGGCTTGCCAAGGGACTCGCAAGTCCAATCACAATAGTCTTCACAAACGGGGTTTTCCACTTTGTAGGTAGCGCACCATGGGATACAATACTTTACGCAACAATTGTATCTGATTTCGCCCTCTTTGCACTGAATAAATGTCTTCGGTTGTGTTTTTTTGTTAAGCGACCATTTCTTGGTATTTTTTGTGCCATTGTTTCGAATCATTTTCATGCTTAATCTATGCACATTTTAAAATCTTAAAAAAAAAAATTTGAAGGCAAACCCATTACATTAGGAAGCCTAATTGGCCATAAACACAGCCTACAACCTTTATTCCATCTTTTTCTTCCTTAATTCCTTTCTTCTCTCTTTTCATCCTTTTAGGCTTCTTTGCCAACCCAACTTCTTTCAACTTTTAAGCAAACCTATGGATTCGGTGGTGCGATACAATGAGAAGAATAATGAAGAAGGAAGAAAGAGCACTCCAGTTTTGTTTACAGAAATGCAAACCCACATGTTATAAGATGGCATTTGTGTAAGGAAATACATGTTAATGTAAATAATCCCAACACAAGTCCTAGACTTAGTTGGTGATAGTGAATGGCTAATAACGTTATGCAAGTAATAGCAAATAACAAGCAACAATCCTTGAGATTACCCAATCTCAAGCCAACAATGCCGCCAAAAGTTTGACGAAACTCACAAACGAAGAACACCCAAAATCACTCGATTCCAATCTTTCTACTTGGCTATTGTTTCACGCTGCACACACACCAAATCACGCCAAACTCGCAGCCTGTTTCACGCCCTTATCTCAGCCCGTTTCACGCCACACTGCTGCTCTGTTTCAGCCTGTATTTGCTACCAATTTGACGTTGCATTGTTGCTGCGCATTGCTGCTGCATTTCAGCTGTGTGCTCTGATTGTTATCTCTCTCGTTGATGCCTTGTATTTACTCTTATAAGATTAGTTGTTGTATGCTTGCTTTAATTAGAGAAAGAAAAGGACATTGAGTCCCACATGAATTGTGAACCAAACACTCCATCACACAAGGACTCTGAGTCTTATTTGTAAAGGACTCTGACTTACACAAGGTGTTTGAGTCATTGTAATTATCTCACAATCTCCACCTTGGAGAACAATTTCAGGCCACCACAACAGCATCACAAACAACCATATAAACATCTCCACCTTGGCATGAAATACCGCCAAGACCCATCTCTCGGTCACGAGAATCGCCGTCATGCCCTGAAGGGCCCTGCCCCCTTGGGGCGTCAACACTGAGAGAGCCTAATCAAGCTGAGACAATGCTCAAACTTGATCCCTGGAACCGCTTTTGTCAACATATCAGCTGGGTTGTCTTTAATACTCACCTTCTCCAAGAGAACCTCGCCATCCTCAATGACATCCCTCGGAAAATGATACCGCACATCAATGTGCTTCGTCCGGGAATGATGAACCTAGTTCTTCGCAAAATGGATAACACTTTGACTGTCACACAACACTGTCACATCATCCTGAGTAACACCCAAATCACTAATCAAGCCTCGAAGCCAGATGACTTCCTTTACAGCCTCTGATAGAGCCATGTACTCTGTTTCAGTAGTAGACAAAGCAACTGTAGACTATAATTGAGACTTCCAACTCACCGGACCCATTGCCAATGTAAAACAATAACTTGTAGTCAATCGGCGCCTATCAAGATCACCAGCATAATCCGAATCTACATAACCTCAGATCATATTTGACACATCTCCACTCTCATATACAAAACCAACATCCAGCGTTCCCCGAAGATATCTCAATATCCACTTCACTGCCTGCCAATGTTGTTTTCCCGGGTTTGACATAAACCTACTAACCAAACTGATTGCATAAGCGATATCCGGACATGTGCAAATCATGGCATACATAAGACTACCAACTGCACTAGCATAGGGAACTTGTGACATGTATTCCCTCTCATCCTCTGTGCTAGGAGACAACTTACTCGAGAGCTTAAAGTGAATAGCCAAATGAGTACTTACCGACTTAGACGTATCCATGTCAAAACGGTGAATAACCTTTTCTAAGTATTGTCTCTGTGACAAAGTCAGTATGTTTTTTTTCCTATCTCCATTCAAAGTATCTTCTTCGTTGAACCAAGATCTTTCATCTCAAACTTCATGCTAAGTTTCAACTTCAATTTATCAATTTCTTTCATGCTCTTCGCAACAATGAGCATGTCATCAACATAAAGTAAGAGAAACACGAAAGACCCATCCTTGAGCTTCTGTGTGAATACACAAGGATCATACTGACTCCTCGCATATCCCTGCTCAATCATAAAAGTATCAAACTTCTTGTACCACTGCCTCGAAGATTGCTTCAATCCATACAGTGACTTCTTCAGTTTGCATACCTTTTCTTCCTTACTAACAACAACATATCCATCGGGCTGAGACATGTATATGTCCTCCTCCAAATCTCCATGCAAGAAAGCAGTCTTGACATCAAGTTGCTCGAGCTCTAAGTCAAACTGCACTGCTAAAGCCAAAAGGACTCGGATAGAAGTGTGTTTTACCACCGGAGAAAATACTTCATTGTAGTCCACACCTTCTTGCTGTGTATATCATTTAGCCACCAATCTTGCCTTGTAGCGTATACATGTACAAGTACCCCTGAAATTTGGAATCTCGTCTTTCAATGTGAAAACCTACTTACACCCAATTGGTATCTTCCCCTTAGGGAGTGTCACAAGCTCCCGTGTATGATTCCTCTGAAGAGATAGCATCTCCTCATCCAAAGCCTCCTTCCACTCCTCTTTCTGAACACTTCGCAAAGCATGTGTATATGTGGTAGGAACATCATCATACCCATCAAGAACTGAGAATGCACAAGCTGCGCCATCCTCATAACCAAATCTAAGTGGTGCATGTCTGACTCCAGGTTCTCTGCCTGCTGCTAAAGATGGTGTTTGTAATTGTTGAACCTGTTGTTGTGTATGATCCATGTCCCCATCAGTAAGAACCTCATTTTCTACCACCATCTCAGCATGCATCATATCTGTATCGCTCATTCCCTCATTAGAAGGAACATCATACTCTGTATGAGATCTAGGAGCTCCAGGCTCCACCTGCAGAAAATATCTAGCATCCTCATCTTCATCATAGCTATCACCCTTCCAAATAGGGGAACCATCTTTGCATCTCTCACATTTTGCCTGTAACAAAGCCTCTTCATGGAACTTCACATCTCGACTGATCACAAACTTCTGCAAGTCAGGGCACCATAATCTATACCCTTTCACATTATCTGGATAACCGAGAAAAATAGTTTTCCTGACCCTTACTCCAATTTTATCTTCCCTAACATGAAAATATGTTGGACAACCAAAAACTTTCAAGTTAGAATAATCTGAAGAAATATCAGACCATACCTCCATAGGAATCTGAGACTCAATAGCTGATGAAGGAGAGCGGTTAATGAGATAGCACGCCGTGTTTACTGCTTCAGCCCACCATATTCTGCCCAAACCTGCATTGGACAACATGCACCGTGCTTTCTCCAACAGGGTACGGTTCATCCGCTCTGCTACCCCGTTCTGCTGTGGTGTCGACTTCACTGTGAAGTGTCTTCTAATGTCATGTTCCAAACAAAACTGCTTCAAGGGATCCTCAGTATACTCATCGCCATTGTCAGATCTCACTACTTTGATCACCTTTCCTGTTTGTTTTTCAATCATGGCTTTCCACTTCTTGAAGATATCGGTGACTTCATTTTTATGTTTCATGATATACACCCATACTCTCCGGCTGAAGTCATCGATAAAAGACACAAAATACTTGGAACCCCCCTTGGATGCGACTCTAGAAAACCCCCAAACATCAGTGTGGATGTAATCCACAATCCCCGCGGTGCTATGAGTAGCATCACTAAAACTGACTCTGCACTGCTTCCCATAGATGAATTGTTCACAGAAATCCAATTTTGCCATTTTATCACCGTCAAGCAAGCCCCGCTTGCTTAAAGTTCTTAGTCCATTCTCACCTACATGCCCTAATCGCATGTGCCATAACTGTGTACGCGTCAAACTTTTCTCATCAACAACTGTAGAAATCATAGCTCCACCTTCAACTATACTGCCTTGAAGGAAATACAAATTTGCATGCCTAACCGCTGTCATAAGCAACCTATCACCAAAATAAACACTGCAATATCCATTCTCACCAATATACTTGTAGCCCTGAGCTTCAAGCACCCCAAGAGAAATCAACCCCTTTGAAAGAGCTGGAACATGACGTACCTCGGTAAGTTGTCTGCATGACCCATCTGCCAACTGAAATTTGACTATACCAACGCCCATTGTCTTGCAAGGCCGAGAGTCACCCATTTTAACTGAACTGCCCTTAACCTCGCGATAAGTGCTGAACCATTCCCTTACGGGACACATATCATACGAAGCTCCCGTATCCAACATCCAACTGTCATACAAATGGTCATAAGATTTTGCCATCAGTGCATGTGCTAAGTCATAATATCATCTACCACTCTGCCTTTTGATTTAGACCGGTTCCTTTATGTAGTTGTTCCTTTTGTAATTCCTTCCTCTTGTCACTGAAAGACCATGTGCTTGAACCTCCTCATTCGAAGCAATCTTTCTGAAAGCCTTTGCAAGTACAACTTGAACAATATCACTGTACACAAATTTCTCTTTCTTCAATGTTGTCATCTGATCGACAAACGATTCCCATTCCGGTAACAAAGAAATTAACAAGAATAATGTTTTCTGACTATCTTCAAATTTAGCTCCCAAGCTAACACAATCTGAATATAAACATTCAAAATCATTTATATTATCAATCATGAGTTTACCTGGTTGCAACCTGAAAGTGAAGAGTTTTTTATGTAGGTACATCACACTCATCTGATTATTCTGAAGATACATAGCCTGAAGCTTATCCCAAATTCCCTGAGTCGTCATCTCATCAGCGAAGTTGTAAGCCACATTGCGAGAAAGACACAAACGAATTGTACTACATGCCTTCTAATCCATTTTACTCCACTTGTCGATAACCTCAACCGTCGCCTTATCTGATGATGGTTTCCTTTTCTCATCAAGTGCATCAATCTGATCCAAACTAACCAGAATATCTTTACAATCCATCTGCCAAGTTTTAAAATTGTTCCTACCATTGAATCGAACAATATCGAACCCATGAACTTTCACATAGCCATCATCACATGATGAAGAAGACCTTTCAGTCATTTTAATTGACACCTTCAAAACACAAACACCAACTAATTGGCGCTCTGATACCACTTGTAAGAAAATACATACTAATGCAAATAATCCTAACACAAGTCCTAGACCTAGTTGGTGATAGTGAATGGCTAATAACGCTATGCAAGAAATAACAAATAACAAGCAATGTGCAGAAAATATAGATGACACCGAGATTTACGTGGTTCGGCTTTGCCTACTCCACGGACGACGACTCTATAACCATTTTATTGATATGGAAACACTTACTTGAATATTACAATGTTGTCAAGCAACAATCCTTGAGATTACCCAATCTCAAGCCAACAATACCGCCAAAAGTTTGACGAAACTCGCAAACGAAGAACACTCGAAATCACTCGATTCCAATCCTTCTACTTGGCTATTGTTTCACGCTGTACACACCGAATCACACCAAACTTACAGCTAGTTTCATGCCCTTATCGCAGCCCGTTTCACGCCACACTGCTGCTCTGTTTCAGCCTGTATTTGCTACCAATCTGACGCTGCGTTGTTGTTGCTATTTTGCTGCGTATTGCTGCTGCATTTCAGCTCTGATTGTAATCTCTCTCGTTGCTGCCTTGTATTTACTCTTATAAGATTAGTTGTTGTATGCTTGCTTTAATTAGAGAAAGAAAAGGACATTGAGTTCCACATGAATTTTGAACCAAACACTCCATCACAGAAGGACTCTGAGTCTTATTTGTAAAGGACTCTGACTTACACAAGGTGTTTGAGTCCTTGTAATTGTCTCACAATTTGTTTAATGGAAATGTTTTCGACAATATGTACTGGAAACTAAAATTTTGTTTTCGTGACAAAGTTATATCTAATCACCTGAAAAGATAAACTGAAAGGAAAAATACTGAACCAGTCTAAAAACAAACTCTTCATATAACTTTGATATAGCAAACATTTTTTACATGAGAGCAAGGAACAACTATAAACAGTCATCGTTGGGATGGTGACTACAGATATTTACATTGAAACTGTGCTGAGATTACGTAAATGGTTTGTTGCGAACTTCGTACTCTTTAACAAATCCTAGCAAGCTACCTTCTACTTATTTTGACTGCACCAGTTATGTACAGAAACCTATGGATGCTAGAAACACACTAGAAAATCACTGCAAATGTTTAGAAGAAACTTTATACCTTCTAAACGTTGAGCGCATGCCTCGATTAAAACTGGCCTTCGTAACCTAGCTGCAGTAACTTTGCCCTTCTTTTAGCAGCCAACATTTTCCTGACTGATAGTCCACATTTAATGACAGCTATCAGTTTTGTCCAACCCATGTTAGGGTTCCAGTTCACATAAGCACTTCGATCATGAAAAGACGAGGCGTGACTGATGCCAGTTTCAGCAGCTGGTGCTATAAAACATCCATTCCCTTGTCCCCACGATGAAGAAACTGGAGGCCAGCTCTGAACCTGAGAAATTTCATCTCCTGCAAAATGCCCGTCCAGCATGAGTGGGCTTGGTGATCCACCTGTTGGCCACTGGTTTCCATCATCAGCATAGTTATTCAAAGAACCCTTCATCTTGAAACTGTTCCTCTGGAATTGAGAAAACATTTGTATCGGGTGACAGCTATGCATAATAGTAACATTTTGCAGCGGCCCATGATTTTCTTGAGCATATGGCAATGCATTGGTGGAATTGAGATTCACTTGTATAGATGGCTGATCTGCATGACATTCTAATACTGGTCAAATATTTATCATACATGAATAAGCCTAATTAATAAACAGGAAAAAAGAAAGGCAACGTATGGCTGAACACAATGATAGTCCACTAAGTGAACAGTGAACAGCGAACAGCAGTTCCATGGAACGCATAAAAGAAAGCACAGTTTTGCTATTAGGCTGCTATTGGAGTATCCTTATGAATTACAACCACTGGCCTTAATGTCATGTTCGGAGAAATACCTTGGTGTGTGATTGGACAGTCAGTAATCTGCCGGTCTAGGTTTGAGCCTGGAAACGATGCACCTAACAATGGCAGTCCTACTGAAGAGGCCTCAACTGATGGCCAACTGATCTCAACCATGTCACGCAGGTTTCTATATGCTTGCTGTTTCACATTCTCAACCAAAATCTGCCATGAAAGGATCAATTTGTCAATTTCAAATCAGGGTAGCAACTCTCAGAAGACAAACTGGTACTTTTCCATCACTGGTTTATACACCTTAAGCATTTCAACAAGACGTGGACTAGTTTGATATATAAATCCTTTGGACAACAACTCAAGCCATTACATACACTATATGAACTATGAAGAGCTCGTTATAAAACAACTATACTTTTCATTGTTGTGAGCCATACTTATGTTGGGCACATAGACAAAAAATGACACTGATTCCAATGACTTCCAAGTTCCAATGAATGCACTATAATTTTTCTATCATAATTCATTACTATTCTTAATAGACTTTTTAAAAAAAATTTTTTTTTTTAAATTCATACAGTTACCAAATGATGATACTATAAAAACCTGTTGGAAATTTCTCGCATAGGCAAATTAAAAAAATTTAATTCAGTTTTTTTCAGAAAATAAATAAATAATAAACGGAAAGCAAAATATTAACACTAAGGGGCCTATCATGGCTCCTATGCAGCTATGCCCATGTTTCTAAAGCTTACTAAGGCGCCATATTTGGATGGAGTGATGGGCGTTAATTCCTAAAAAGATGCTTCCGAACAGGTGAGTATTAGATACAACTAAAATCTACAGATATATGATTAATTATATACAACATATTACCTGAGGTACAGAGAGGTTATCCAAACTATGATAATTCTGGCCGTCAAAAGTTGCCCCAATAACCTTGTAGATGGAATTGAACACGAGTCCAAACTGCTGCTCAGGGTTGTAATACATGTATTTCTTATTGTCTAATGTGCAAGACCTAGCATGTTGAACTATAATATCCCATGTTTTAGCGGACATACCACTGCCAAGTATCTGTAAAGCAGAAGGAGCAACAGAAGAAATTATTAGAATAACTGAAAATGCAATCAAACTATAAGCTAAGACTTTCTAGTTTTGTTGAATTGAAGGGTTGCTTTCTTACACTGCGTAGAGCCGAAGGATCAATAGATAACAACTTCAAAAATCCCTCCACCGTCTCAATTCCCTTAGAAGACAATCTTGTATGGAAAGCTCCATCCTTCCCAATCTTTTCCAAACGCCACACTTCATCACCCAAGGATGGAGGATGGTGCTTCTTATACACTGAATAATCAAAACAGAGTAATTATAATAAATATTCCGGGATTCAGTGATGCAAAAACCTATCCAAATTAAGAGAGGTCTCATGTACAAGGATAAGCGAAACCTATGGTTATCCAAGATTCATATACTTGAGGTTTATATTTGGAGAAATGGACTTACATTCTCCACGGTGATCTTTTACAACAAACGGTTTACTTCTAGCCTCCCTTATCCTTACTTCATTGCAAGAGCTTCTGACAACTCTAGCTCCCAATCTGAATGTTCTACTTCGTATCCAGCTGGAGTTATCAGTGAAGGTAATATCCCCAAAATAGCCAACGCCATTCCTTAAATTGGTTTGAAGTTCTCCTATCACCAATGGTCTTTTACCCTCTCTTTCGCGTATCACACTTGCATCAAACTCCCCCTCGACCCAATCGTCCTTTTCATCACTACCAAAGTCACCATCAAGAACCAAAATCTCTATCTTGAGAGAAGAGAGGGGACCGCAGGTGACTATGCTTTTGGAATTAGCATCAACAATAACTATCTCGACAGATTCAACTCGATTTCCAGTGAAAAGTGTATGCGGCAACTTATTCCTGAAATGCAACTGCCAGCCTCTTGACCCAGATGCCTCATTCCGATTAGGGAGTGGTCTAGAACAAACAAACAAAATTTAAATTAGCTTAAATCAATTCAAGAACAAGAGATATGTATGCATAAACACGGTAGTAATAATATTTGAAATATGAGATTCACCTAGCTAATGACTGAGTAAACGGTAGAATTACACGTTCGACCTCCTCCCGCACCTAACAAATAGAAGAAGCAGAAAATTTAATAAAAGACAATGAAAATATATAATACATAAAGTTTTTTTTATTTTATTTATCAAGCACCCAAAATAAGGGAATTAGAAGTAAACTGGGAAGTATGATCAATGATTAATATATCATAAGCTAAAAACACTCATAGAATAATTCCAATCAGGAACAAATAAAATTACTCTTTCCACAGACATTGTAAAAATAAAAGTTCATACTAGATTTCCAATATACGAGTCTGAAAGGGAGAGTCGGATGGTTAACTTATCGTAATAAATCTCAAACAGCCCATGACAATAGTTCAAGACAGATTAAGAGAAATTTGATTTGAGTCACACACTTCCATACAGATAGACTTGTGATCAAATGTATATTTCATGCTAAATAAAATAATAAATGGTTTTCACTTAGTTTATCATATTGATGGGAAACAGGGAAAGTAATAGGGCTAATTATTCATGATGGGTCATCAAATACGAAACACTGTTACAATTACCAACCCTCACCAAATCCTAACTTTAACTTCCGCTCATGACCCTGAACGACCATTGAAATCTATAACCTATAAAAATTTAATTAACAATAGCCTGCTAATATAAGCATTAAAATCAAATTATATTTGCTTTGGACTTGAGACAAACTAAATAACATCTCCTTCTTGTGTTTGCTCGATTATTTGTCTATGGACGTGGCATTCCCAGCATTGGGAACTTCTATTACAATATCTTTGAATAATGGTGTCTGCCAACTGCCAAGTGCGTGTTGGTCCTTCATATGGCTCATGGATGTCAATTTGTTGGCCTGGGAGGAGATAGAGGAGTTTACTCTATTTTCCCCTCTGGAGGGTTATCATAAACATAATATATAAGCTAAAACTAAATTAGACAATCCCGCTATCCTACTGCAAGATATACTGAATATCAAACTAAAGGGAAAAGGTAAAGCCCACAGCATACATATCTTAGGCGTAGGGCTTGGATAACTATAAGAAAACTAGAGAAGAAAAGGGAAATCTCCATGTATAAGATGGATTTAGTTTCCATTTGACACAAGAATGCAAAATAATCTTCAACTTGGTCTTCCACGCATACAAAATTATGAGTACAGTAAAATCATGTCAAAGTAGAAAATCTTTTAAAAGTGCAGAGCAGTTTTTATGACAAGTTCCACTTTCAAGATAAATAAATTAAAAAAGGAGCTCAAAGGGTTCCAACCACTACGTTTCAATAACGGTAAAATTTCCATCTTCATGAGATGTGGTAGTATGCTGATGATCTAAAGTCACCTACTCCAATTTTTTTCTTTCTCCACGTCCGAAACCAAATAACCAATAAACGTTGCCAACAGATACAATAAACATCCAAATGAAAAATTCTATGAAAAACAAAACACTCTCAGATGTAGAGATATTCAGATAGGAGCAGGTAAATGATTCATAAATATAAACAAACTTCATCTCAATGGTAGAAAAAAAACAAAAAGTCTACTCGTTGTACCACTTTCTGTGTAACTGGTTCAAATTTGGCCACAAATATAAGATTCATTTAGTTTCCATTTGACAAAACAAGGTAAAATAATCGTCCGCTCAACCTTCTAAGCATACGAGGTTATGAGTATTCTAAATAAAACCGTGTCAAAGTAGAGAATCTCTTAAAAGCACAAAGCATTTTTTATGACAAATTCCACCTTAAAAAATACAAGAATAAAGGGAGCTCAAATGAATTTCATTATTAAAGAATATACGTCTACATATCAATAACAGTTTCCATCTTCATGAAATGGTGCAGTTCAAGTGTGGTACTAAGATAGACCTAGGATCTAGACTCACATGCTCCATCCTGTATCTCTCTCAGACACACAAACCTACATGCGAAACTCCATGACTTGAACCTAAATACCGACAGACATTACTATCATTTAGGACAAACACCCAAATCATGTAAAGTATGAACAACACAACACCCTCAACAGTATAGATATTCAGATATAAGCACAAAAACAATTCATAAGATAAACAAACTTCAGCTCAATCGTACAAACAAAAAGAAATATACAGACTTACAGAGTATAAGGTTCTGATTATTCTAAAGCATGTCAAAGTAGATAATCTCTCTAAGTACAGAGCATTTCTTCCCATTCAGAAAACAAAAAAGAAGAATAAAGGCAGCTCAAAGTAATTCAAATATTAAAGAATGCAACTACTGTGTCTCAATAACAGTTAAATTTCCATCTTGATGAGATGGTGCAGTAACTAAACTCACATACTCCATCCTCTTTCCCTCTCATACACACAAACACACAAAACTCCATGACTGAACCTAAATACCAATAGACATTACCATCATTTATGACAAACATCCGAAACATGTCATTCTGTGTAAACACAACACAATCAAAAGTATAGATATTCAGATAGACATACAAAAATAAGAATTCCTAAAGACTAAATACAAACTTTCAGCTCAATTGTACAAACAAAAGCAAAAATATATACTCATCATACCGCTTTCCGTAAAATTGGTTCAAGTTTAGCCACAAACTCTTGCATGGACAACCCTTTCATCACATCTTGCACCACCCTGAGAAAAAACAAACAAACAACACACATTCAACATCCCAAATACACATTCAAACAAACAACAAAACAAAATCAACCTAAGCAATTATTAGCTAATAATCAACAATACCCACGTCTCGAAAGTAATCCGACGCTTCGATCCTTGAAATGAAACGCCTTCAGACCCAACATTAATATCCTCCTCACTAAAATGCCTCTTAGGTACCATCACAAGGAATCAAATTCAAACAATGCCAACTTCTTGTAAACTAAACTAAGTATCAAAAACCGTTACACTCTCTCTATAAAACCCAAAAGAGGAACCCCTTTTAACTGCACCCGAAGAAGCTACACAGAAGCTTCACTATTGGAAACGTAAACAATACGCCCAACAAATCAAACAAGAAAGAAGAATAAAAAAGGGATCTTTTCGAGTTGGAGTTTATTTTTCCAAAGAAAGCAAACACGTAGGAGCCAAACGAATAAAACCCCCATTTAAATAAAGTCTCCAAAGTGACCAAATCGCGTCAGTACTGAAAGAGTAGCAAATTTATTTTTAACAATACTTGAAATTGGGGATAAAAACATCAACTTGCACCCTAAAAAATTGGGGATAAACACGTCAGAGAGCTTCAACAACGCGTACCTTGGTAGATCGATTGAAGTCGCAGAGAAGAGTGATGGAAGCTTGTCAGAAAGAGCTCAACGCGGTTTGATTGGGCGAATTGACGCCATGAAAAAGACTTTGATTGTAACTCGGTATCCATGAATTTGAATTTCTGCATCAAGTCGTTGAAGTAAACCCTAATTTCAATAATAAAAACCCTATTTTTGGAACCGAAAAGGTTGGATTTTTATGTTTTATCAAAAGGGGGGCATAGTGAGATTCTCGTTTCCATTAACGCGCCTTTTTTTTTTTTTTTTAACTCTTTTGCTTTTTTTAGGGATGAACAGTTAAAAGTAGTTTGAAACCAAAGCTGAGCTTTTTATAAGAAGTGTTTGCTACAAGATTTTTGTAAACCCATACTTGCGGAGGCATTTGCGAGGGCAAAAAAAAATTTCAGGATAGGATTTTGTGTCTCGAACTCAGTGTTAAAATTGCAAAATCTATCTTTGGTGTTAAGACAACTGTAAAATTGTCATGGTGGGATTACTAATCTTGACCATCCTAATTAATTTGTCTTTTTGTATTCATTTGGCAAAAATTCTAACTGTCGAGGGAAATGGCGCGAGGGGGGGGCGTCCATCCTCTGGGATGCGTGCGTTGAAAAGTCAAGCGCGCATCCCGGGGGGTGGACGGTCCCCCCTCCCTCCCCCCTACCCCACCACTCCTCGCTGTTTTCCTCGACACTTAGACGGGTTCTTCATTTGGTTACAAAAATGCATTGATACATCAAAATGTTGAAATAAATATGTTGGTTTAGCTAACGGTGTATTAGCTCAATTGATAACCTTTTGGTAAATGATATCATAAGTTTAGGATTTAAACCCTGCCAAAACATTAAATAGTTCTAGGGATCAATTAAAACTCTCGCTCGTGTTTAAAAAAAAAGTTTGTTTGTTAATTAGTTCAACCAAAACCAATGGTTATTTATAAAAAAAAAAATAGAGTACACTTTTGATACAAAGATCAAATCTAGTTAGTTAGATTTAGATGAAGAAGAAGGCAAAGATGAAGTTTGTCATGAAGGCGAAGGCTTGCCAAGGGACTCGCAAGTCCAATCACAATAGTCTTCACAAACGGGGTTTTCCACTTTGTAGGTAGCGCACCATGGGATACAATACTTTACGCAACAATTGTATCTGATTTCGCCCTCTTTGCACTGAATAAATGTCTTCGGTTGTGTTTTTTGTTCAGGCTGTGATTGTGAAGGCACTAGTATGATTGCAATAATCGATACTACCATTAAAATCTTCTCCATGCTCATCTTCATTGGCGCCTTAAGTTTTGCTAGAGATAGTATCAAAACACACAATGAAAGTGAGAATGGTTTTCTTTTTCTTTATTTTTCCCTCCGAGAAGTTCTTGACAGGTTAAGACCATTGAATAGCTAAATTTTATTCAAGAAAAAAAGGCTAAAAGTAGAGCATTCCACTTCATTTTGTAACAAATCCACAACCCAAAGACAGTAATTTGTAGTTGTTTCATTACTGAAATGTTGTTAAGTTGATGAGTTTTGTAGTGTTGGAGGTACAACAAAAGTACCAGCTCATGTTGTGATATGCCGATGGTTGTAAAGACATTTAACAGTTGAGCTTATAATTGATTTTGTTCGACAAATGGTATGATATATCAATTTTTTTGTGGTTATGAGTTATGACTCGGTTTAGAAATCTCATTTTTGCTTACTTAGAGGCTTTAGCAGGGAAGGTTCAATTCGATAACATCCAGGACTTGATCAATATAATGTATAATGACATGGTTGGTCTGCAATGTCCACCAATTGTAGTTCAGTTGGTAGCGGGTTCGAGACTTACTAGTTAGGATTTTGTGAGTATTCGCTCGATTATTAAGAGCACATTTGCTCCGTCGTTGATAAGCCTTTGGGTATTGAATGTTCATGCAAGGTTAAGGCGATGGACCGGAGCGAAAGCAAGTCTACATGCGAGATGGAGGCGACGAGAATATTAAGTGGCAACAAATTGTAGTCTGGTTTGGTTAACCCTATAGGGTCAGTCATGTAACCTTTAGGCATGGATTAATAAATAAATAAAATGGGTCAACGACCCAATGAAAAAAAAAAAAAAAACATGGTTGGTCTGCAATGGCGGAGCCAGGATGTTCACAAAGGGGGCAAAGTGGAGAGGGCAACAAAAAAAAATAGCAAAATTCTATGGAGCAATTAATTAAATATACCACAATTCACTATACTAAATTTAAATTTAAAAAATATAGGGGGACAACTGCTCCCTATGTCTTGTATGTGACTCCGCCACTGTTGGTCTGTGTGTTTTAGTTTCTATGAGCTTTATTTTTATTTC
The DNA here is from genome assembly GCA_963556465.1 of Berberis vulgaris. NCBI lineage: Eukaryota > Viridiplantae > Streptophyta > Magnoliopsida > Ranunculales > Berberidaceae > Berberis > Berberis vulgaris. Next base: position 91,253,347 of record OY747129.1, on the reverse strand, counting down.
TGATATCATTTATGCTTTGTAAAGAAAACCGCGGTCCAATTAGATTTTATCTAGTCTTTCACATATGGTGTTTATTTAATAAAAAAAAAAAAATCGTCTTTAAGAACAGATTATCAGTCTTTGTATCCTTGATCTCCTATGCGCTTCCATTCCTCTCAGTATCTCATGACACAAATGTACAAATTGTAAACCGTTGAACACTAAGATTGTATTTGGTCCGAAAGAAAAGAACAAAAAGGAAAAAATAAAACATAAAACAATACGCGTAGGAGAGACGAAGAAAGGAGAATTTGAGGTTGAAGATATTGTACTATAACCGCGAAGTATTGAATATATATTTCCTTGTTGTGTCACCCCAACGAGTGTGACATGGGTTGACATAGAGTACAACGTTTGATTTAGAATGCCATGTCGTTTGTTCATATTGAACTCGCTTCAGTAGTGAGTTTATAGTAAATATTGAAGCATAAGTATTATTTTCTAAGGGTAAATGTAATTTGCAGTTAAATAGGACAGTGATAATCACAAAATTTATATCCATCATTCTCTTACTCTCCCTTATCAATTTTCGTAAATTTTATTGAGAAAATTTTCCTTGAAATCAAACACTCGTTAATGTAGCCTGAGAAAAAACCCCAGAGTTGTACGCTAACAATTTTAGCAAAGGTAATGCTGATCACGAATATAATCTGAAAACTACAAAACGATTAAAAAGGGAGCATGTAAATTTAAAAATAATTTTTTTGGATTAAAACCTGTTTTGGTCTAGTAAGGATTTGATAAGCATATGATCTAAGTTAGATTCCACTTTTCGCACTATATTAATTATGGTTAAATACATAAATACACCATAATTAATCTCCCAATCTTCTTTATTTTTCTCCGTAAAACCAGCTCTTCCGCCATTGATTTGTCGTGATAAGTGATAAAACTTTAATAAACTCACAGTTTTTTTTCTCACATGAAAGATGGAGATTGTGTTGAAAGCTTATGATGATCATTGGCTATAATAAGTATATGGTTTGCAAATCACATTGCTGTAATTGATACAATCCGGGAAAACAGAGTTTGGTCCTCCTACATCCATGCACCATTTGACATAATATTTTTTGCAGCATATATATGGCGTGTCGTCTGTGTTGCAACCCTCTATTTGCGAAGGCTTCGAAGCCAGCAACATCATTAGTACCAGTGTAACAGTGTTGCCATTGCAATTTTCTCATTGTTCCTCATCTTGTCTACTTAGTTTTTGTAACGAGGCAGAGAGATTTCTTTGTGAAGGACTCACTGAATTGGACTCTCATAAGGCCTGCTTTTGATATGTAGCTTTAGTAATTGGTGACGGAAGCCAACTTCATTTGTAACAAATAAACCACTTGACCTGTTTATTGTTGTCTAAGCAACCATTTGATGTTTTATTAAACCAATATTTTTTGGTTATTTTAGTTGTAATCGAAACATTGCACAGGCAGCGATTCAACAGCAGGTGGTTTTTTTTTACAACAAATACCTTTGTGTGTAACTCACCTTTATTACTTGATAAAAAAATAACCTTATGCACTTCGGGGGTACATGACGATTTTACCCGAGAAAAATACTAGTAGACTATCCTTACAACTAAACAAAAATCACTACAAATTCAGAACAAACTGTAGCTAATTAAAGCATTTGCGACGGCATATTAGTTGTCACTGAGTTTTACAAATAAAAACTGGTTGCTACGGTATAAGCCGTCTCCACCACATAAAAACTGTGCTTGTGACGGGAAAACCGTGGCTAAATTAAAAAAAACCCGTAGCTAATTCAAACATTAGCCACAGTATATTAGCTATCGCTAAGTTTTACAAATAAAAATTGGTAGCTACGGTAAATATGAGACATTAATCGAGAAAATGACGGAATATTTTCAATCTATTGTCATAGGCATTCAGTTAATTCTTAACACTACAATAGTAAAGAAGGATATTTCTTTGAAGATTTTCAGTGCTGCATCTGGAACAATTTTCAAGTATAATGTTTTGATCATTGCAACTGGTTGTGTGGAGAGTGTTTGACATTTTTTTTTACTCTTTCTAATTGATTTCAGCGTTCTTTTAACTGATGAAGTGTCTTCGTTTTTCTACAGGGCGAAAGATTGTTTGATTTCTAAGAAACTTGCAAACGCTTTGAATTTGGACGTGGAGAAAAGTTTGTTAAGATTGAAAAAGCATGAACACTCCGGATTTGTCTTTCCAAAATCTTTTTTGTTGTTTTTTGTTAAACCTTGATTCAAAATTGGTCAGTTTTAGTTTGTCCTTGAGGTTGATAAAGTATATAAAGTTGTTTGGGATTGTAATTTTTTTATGGACAAGTTATTGATTATACGAACAAGGTTAGTGTATTAGTCATCATTTACGGTGAAAATTAATATAATTGTGTTCAAGTTTGAAATGTTTCTTCTGAATGACAAAAAAAATGCAATGAGAAATCTGAACATTAATAGAAAAAACTAATTCCATAAAAAAATAAAAAAAATTTCATTAGTAATTTTTTTAGCTACAGCAAGTTAGTGTTAGCAACGACATATGCCATCGCTAAATTTGCAACCTAGCAAATTAGCAACGGTTTGAAGCCGTCGCTAAATTTGTCAGTTAGCTACGGAATAGTAGACCGTTGTTGTTATATTGTAGCGACAATTGAAATAGCTACGGTATCGTGACGGTCGTTGAGCTGTTGCTGATTCATTTTAGCTACGGTTTTTTGATAATTAGCAACGGTAAAACGCCGTTGCTGAATTTTTTTTTTTTTTTTGTAGTGAATTTTAATTCCAGGAAAGAAACAGTCATAATTCACCATGAGATGTAAACCTTGATCAAAAGATACCCTATGAACCAAGATAGAGGCCTTGATCAAAAGGCCTTGCTCACCAAGGTTTAGGCCTTACTCAATAAGACCTAAAACCAAGTAAACCACTACATAACAATTCATTTACAAAATTTGACATGCCTAGTGTTATAAAATATTGTTAAGATGCAATCAACAATTCATTTGTTCCTCAGTGAACAATATTATCTGCGTCTTTTATTGGATAATTTGAAAGCTTTGTTTATCTTTTAGACTTGACAATTTTATTAAATCTTCATTTATTTTCCTATTTGCGTTTTTTATTAAAGCTCTATTTTGCTTTGACTTTTGCGATTTATATACAAATCAAGAGGAAAATTTTAGGTATTCTACTTGTTCAATAAAATATTATTTACTCACCTTTGCATTTGTTAAGTTGTTGTGCAATATTTGTTGATTTTGAAGTGTTCTCTAATGACTACATCTCTTTGGTTTGGTTATTTCTCTTCATGTCCATATTGATCAATTTTGTATTTAAATGATCGACCAATGGTAAAAATTTTAATTTTTTTAGTTATTGTCTATGGATAAGTATCTTAAAATAAAATATGCCTCAAGTTTCTCTGATCGAAGAGATGAGCAAGCGAAGAGGACAATTATAAACTTTTCATTTCTTATGCTCGAGATATATGAGAATGAGTTTTTTTTTTTTTATTTTGATAAAAAATAATTATGTAAATGTTATTTGTAAAATTTTTATATGTGTTTTACTTAATTTAGGATAAGTTTTACTTTACTTGAAATCGAAATTATTATTATTATTTAAATGTCGTTAAATTAAATATGATTTGCCACTAACCCCCCCCCCCCCCCCCCCCCCCCCCTTCTCGATGAAAATTCTGGCTCCACCACTGATCATCCTGGTTGCAAGACCTGATTCCTAGCCTCACTCATTAACTTTTGTTTTGTATATCGTGTTAGTACTTAATTGAGTAGTAATTTTAGTTATGATAACTTTACATATATTAAATAGTAAATTGATGTACATTAGGTGATAACTTTCCGTGGAAGTACCATACATCCAAATTTGTGTATGTTACCTGAGATTTGAGTGTCGTTATCTGTAAAATTGAAGTAGATTCTTTTTGGATTAGAAAGTTTTTACCATAACACCATGTTGCTACGATCTCAATTGCAAACTCATTGCATATAGTGTGAATAACACGTGCCATTTTGTGTATTCAAAAGGTAAACATACCAGGAACATGTGAGACGCGACATATGCTTGCTATCTTATGTAAATGCCTTTTGTAATTTTTTTCGTTCTCCTTGTTAATAAAAATCTTCGTTTTTTTATAAAAAAAAATGTAAATGCGTTACCAATAAGCGTGTATTATTGTTAAGCAAGGATTGAGTTTGAAATTACTAAAAGAAAAAGGGCGAAATAAAAAAAATATTATTTTGAGGTTTTTCAAAAAAAGTTCGAGGGTTTTTCATAAAATTTGGGTTTTTTTTTTTTTTTGTTGTAAATTTCATTTTTTTCATAGAATTACAAAAAATCAGCTACCAAATATTTTACATTTTCTCGAAAAGTTTCAGGATTTTTTCGTAATTTTTTTCTTCTAATTATTTATTAATTTTTGAAACCACCCCCTTATTTTTCTAACGATTTCGTGTTTGTTTCATTTATTGGTATTTAGGTTTCATTTAAAGTGTTTAATAGATTTATTTAGTTGCATCTTATTCTTTCACATATTTAATATACCCTCGAAATTCATTATATATATTTCATGTATCATCCAAATTTTTTTTCTTTTACACACCAAAATATTTCTTAAATTTAGGAAACCAAAATTAACTCGAAAAACGAAAGTCATCTTCTAAATGATACCACATTTTTTGCTGAAGGAGACCACCCCCATTTTTTTTTAAATTTACTGAAGGATACCACCATCCCATTTTTTTTGGGATCTGTTAAAGAACACCACCACTTCCCTTTTCCACATTCTCTTATCTCTTTATAGGAGCAACACCACCTCTAGTCACACCACCACCGGTCTGCCACCGCTGGCCGCACCATCGCTCTCTTTTTCCTCTTCTGCTTTGTTGTTCTTATTTTCATTATCTTTTTTTTTTTTTTTTTTTTTTCTCTCCTTCCTTTTATTCTTCTCCTATCTATTGTTTTTTTTTTATTCTTCTCCCTTTTTATCATTTTCTCTTTCTTCTCATCTCTTATTATTTTCTTTGTGTATTATTATTTTTTTCTCCTATTTTCTTCTTCTCATCTATCTTCCTCTTTTTTTTTTTCGTCCTCGCGAAGGTCCTGCGATTGGAGGTTCCCATTTGTTGGAATCTCCGCGAGGGCTGAAGTGCTGTTTAGTAGAGGAAATAATCGGTGCGGTCGACGATGGTGGTGGTGCTCGATGGAGAAAAAAGATAGAAGGAAAAGAGAGGGAGAGAGGATAAGAGTGGTGATAAGAATTTTGTTTTGTTTCTATTAGTGGCGTCCTTTGATGATATTTTTTAGAAATGTGATGACGCCCTTCGTAAAGTAAGACAATAATGGTGTTTTTCAACGGAAATGATGATACCATTTAGTCAATGCTAAAACGAAATCACAATCCTTGGTGTTAATTGTTATGGAAATTCTAGGAGTGGAGGAAAGGAGCGAGGAAAAGGGGGCGAATCCCCCTCGAGATGAGCGCAGATGCTTGTCTCGAGGAGGATGGGTGGTTCGCTCCCTTTCCTCGCTCCTCCCCTCGACACCTAGAAGGACTCTAACTGTTAAGACTGGAAGGCAGAGTAAGTGTACATGTTTAGGTGGTGGCTCTTGTAAAGATAGCAGTCGCCTCCTGGTCAAAACTCAAACTTCAACTTTTCCCTCATCTCCTCTCGTCTCGTCTTGCTCTTCTTCTTGGAAAGCAGAACAGAACAGAACAGAGAGAGTCGGAAAATAATGTCTTCTCACTTGACAGTTGTTACAGGCGCACAAACTCCACTTCTACAATCATCAGAAGAAGAGATCAGTCGTTGTCCTCCGTCACCACCACCACCACCGAACAAACTAGATCCATCAAAACCTAATTTTACTTCAACAACTCACCGTCTCGTCTCTCTCGATGTCTTTCGTGGTCTCACTGTTGCGGTCCGTACTTCTTCTTCATTTACACTCTCAATTCTGAAATTTGTGATTAATTTGGTTGATTGAACAGTTGATGATTCTAGTGGATGACGCTGGAGGAGCATTTCCATCCATAAATCACTCTCCATGGTTTGGTGTTACACTCGCGGACTTTGTTATGCCCTTCTTTCTCTTCGGCGTCGGTGTTTCAATCGGTATCGTATTCAAGGTATTTCAATTTATCTCTTGATGTGCAAAATTTGATCGAGATCATTTTGTTAGTTATCCATATTTTACTTAGGTATTCAATTCGGTACTTGAATAGACTATGAGCGATTTTGAATCTGGTGTATTTTAAAATATTTCAAAGGATTTTACAAAATCCAATGGATTTGGATGAATTTTGAATGATTGGATTTTGTAGATTTTATAAAGGTGTGTTATGGATTTATATGGATTCTAATAAATTCAATGGATTTTTATAAATGTGTTATTAGTCATAGGAAACAATAAAATAACATCACTTACATTGTTATTCATGCCAATACAAATCATAAAACACATCTCAAAGCATCAATTAAACAATTATTTGTATGTTACGAGAATTTTACTTCAAATAAAAAAAAAATCAAATACATTGAAGATTGTCCAAAAGTAATACAAATAACTATTTTACTTCAAATTGTTATTTCCGCTATCGCCACCTCTCTTCCCTTTTTCTTCTTTTTCAATCACCACCGCCACCTCTCATCCCCTTTTTTTTTTATTTTTTTCTTATTATTCTCCATCAATCACCACCGCCACCTCTCATCCCACCTCCACCCATTTTCATTTTTTTATTCTCAACCTTCTCCCCTTCACCTATTCTTCTTTTTATTTTCTTCCTCCACTTTTTTCTCTTTTTGTTTTTTTCTATTTCTTTTTCTCCTATCCTTTCTTTTTCTTCTTCTTTTTTCCCTCGCAGAGGTTTTGGCAAGTGGAGAACCTCCACTCACAAGAACCTCCGCAAGAGCGAAGAAGAAAAAAATGGGAAAAGAAGAAGAGAACAGAAAAAAATAGAAGAAGAAGAAAAACAAAGAGAAAAATAGAAGAAGAAATCAGAAGGAAAAAAAAAGTACAAAAAACAAAGATGAATAGAGGACAAGAAGAAGAGAAAACAAGATAAAGAGAATGAGAAGAAGAAGAATAATAATAATAACAAAAAAGAAGAACAAGAACAAAAGAGAAGAGGAAGTGCGGGTGGTTGTGCAGCCAACGGTGGTAGGGCATAATGGTGTGGCCAGAAGTTGTGGGGCGATGTGGTGCTGCTACTGTGTAGAGAGAAGAGAAGAAAAGAGAAGGTGGCGGTGTCCTTCAGCAGATAAAAAAAAATGGGATGGTGACGTCTTTTAACGGTGTTATTTAACAATAACCAATACAAATCCGTTGAAATATGAGGGGAGAATGTTGGATTTGGAACAACTCTTGTTATATATACTTTCTACTCACAAATCCTTCAAAATCCACAACTTTAACAAATTTATTAAAATTCACTATTTCTTGAATACCCCTAATTTTGGTGGACTTTTGAAAAACATGAATTGAATACCCCCTGATTTTGAAGGATTTTAAAACAATCCTTTAAAATCGGTATTTGAATACCCCTAGATTTACATGTATCATTTTAAATCCTTAATTGAATACCCTTGAATTTTAATGAATTTTAAAAACCAACACAATCCATTAAAATTCATAATTGAATACCACCCCCCTAAAGGTTGGTTATGGATTTCTGTGGATTCTTATAAATTTAATGGATTCTTATAAATATGTTATTAGTCATAGGAAGCAATGAAAGAACATCATCTACATTGTTATCCATGCCAACACAAATCATAAAACATCTCTCAAAACATCAATTAAACAATTGTTTGTATGCTACGAGAATTTTATTTCAAATTAAAAAAAAATCAAATACATTGAAGATGATCCAAAAGTAATATAAATAACATTTTATTATATTTTTTTTCTGCAAAGAAAAACAATTCAAATAATTCCCCAATAAAAATAGATAGATAAACCAAAAAAAAATCACCATCTTCATTGCTCATCGTTGACTCCCCACAGTCACAACATCTCCCCACATATTTGAAACTATAGTTGCTGTCAATTCATTAACTTTATCTCGTTGTTGATATTGAGTTTGAAAAACTTCTTATTTTGACAGTGATGAAAACTCGTCGTCTTCAATTGAAAATTCATAATAACGACACTCTTTACGAAGAAAGTTGTGTAAGGCTACACACGCTAGCACTAACTCTGCTCGTGTTTTATTATTATATGAAAACGAGTTCAATTGAGATTGAGATGGGGGAGCTTGTTAATCTTCGTAAGAAAGAACAAAACCCTAGAAAAAGAGAGTGAGAGAGGAAGGGGAGAGAAAAATAGGGGAAAAAGAAATAAGCCAATACGACTATTGCTAAATAACACCACCAACCCCCTTACTTTTTGAAGGACACCACCACATTTTTGAAGGACACCCCCACCTGCTGAAGGATACTATCAATATAAACAAAAACCATAAACTCTATTCTCCTTTCTCCCTTTCTTCTCCATCAATCTCCAGTGCCACCTCTCCTTCTCCTCCCCTTCACCAACACCACCTCGCCACCGCCACATCTCTTCCTTCTCCTCCTCCCATCTTCTTCTTCTTCAATCACCACCGCCACGCTATCGCCACCTCTCCTTCTCCGACTCTTTTTTTCTTCTCCATCAATCACCATCGCCACCTCTCCTTCTCCGACTCTTTTTTTCTTCTCCATCAATCACCATCGCCACCTCTCATCCCACCTCCTCCCATCTTCATCTTCATCTTCTTATTCTCCTTCTCCTTCCCCCTTACCTCATATTCTTCTATGTTTTTTTTTCTTCTTTTTCTCCTCCACCATTTTTTTCTCTGTTTTTTTTTTCTTTTTTTCCTCTCTTCTTATTTTTCTTCTTCTTCATTTTGCCCTCGCGAAGGTTTTGGCAAGTGGGGAACCTACACTCACAAGAACCTCCGCAAGGGCGAAGGAGAAAAAAAAATGGGAAAAGAAGAAGAAAGGAGAAAAAAATAGAAGAAGAAAAAGACAGAGAGAAAAAATAAGAATAAGGAAAAAAGGGAGAAGAACAAAAAACAAAGATGAAGAGAAGAGAAGACAAGAAGAAGAAAAATAATAATAACAAAAAAGAACAATAACAAAGGAGAAGAGGAAGTGCGGGTGGTGGTGCAGCCAACGGTGGTCGGGCGTGGTGGTGTGGCCGAAAGTTGTGGGGCAAGGTGGTGCTACTCCTGTGAAGAGAGAAGAGAAGGTGGTGGTGTCCTTCAGCAGATCCCAAAAAAAGTGGAGTGGTGATGTTCTTCAACAGAAATTGTGGTGTTATTTAATAATGGCTAATACAAATCCGTTGAAATATGAGGAATGACTTTTGTTATATATATTTTTCACTCACAAATCCTTCAAAATCCACAACTTTAACAAATCTATTAAAATTCACTATTTCTTGAATACCCCCTGATTTTAGTGGACTTTTGAAAAGCATGAATTGAATACCCCCCTGATTTTGATGGATTTTAAAACAATTCTTTAAAATCAGTATTTGAATACCTCTAGATTTACATGTATTATTTTAAATCCTTAGGGGTGGTATTCAATTAGGGATTCTAATGGATTGTGAAAGATTTTAAAATTCATTAAAATCCAGGGGTATTCAATTAAAGATTTAAAATAATACATGTAAATTAGGGGTATTCAAATACGGATTTTAAAGGATTGTTTTAAAATCCATCAAAATCATAGGGTATTCAATTCATACTTTTCAAAAGTCTACCAAAATTAGGGAGTGTTCAAGAATTAGTGGATTTTAATGGATTTGTTAAAGTTGTGAATTTTGAAGGATTTGTGAGTGCAAAGTATATATAACAAGAGTCGATCCAAATTCAACATTTTTTTCTCATATTTCATCGAATTTGTATTGGCCATTGGTAAATAACACCACCATTTTCGCTAAAGGACACCACCACCCAACTTTTTTGGGGATCTGCTGAATGACACCACCACCTTCCCTTCTCCACCTTCTCTTCTATCTTCACATGAGCAGCACCACCTTGCCCCACAACTTCCGACCACACCACCACGCCCTACCACCACTGGCTGCACCACCACCCGTACTTTCTCTTCTCCCTTGTTATTGTTCTTTTTTGTTATTATTCTTCTTCTTTTTAAAAAAAAAAATTTTGTTTTTTTTTCCTTCTGATTTTTTTTTTTTTTCTCTGTTTATTTTTCTTCTCTCTTCTTCTTCTCCCATTTTTTTTTTTCTCATTTGCCCTTGCGGAGGTTCCTGCGAGTGGAGGTTCCCTACTTGCCAGAACCTTCAGGTGGTGTCCTTCAACATAAATGTTGGTGTTATTTAGCAACAGTCGTATTGGTTCTCTATCCTTCCTCTCTTTTTCTCTCCCCTTTCTCTCTCTCTTCTTTTAGGGTTCTTGTTCTTTCTGATGAAGATCAACAAGCTCTCCCATCTCAATCTCAATTGAACCCATTTTCATATAGAACACAAACGGAGTTAGTGCTAGCGTGTGTAGCCTTACACAACTTTCTTCCTAAATAGTGTCGTTCTGATGAATTTCCAATTGAAGAAGACGACAAGCCTTCATCACTGTCAGAAGAAAAAGAAGTTTTTTAAACCCAAGATCGACAACGAGAGAAAGCTAATGAATGGAGTACAATTATAGCTTCAAATATGTTGAGAGATCATGTGAGTATCAGGAGTCAACGATGAGCAATGAAGATGGTGATTTTTTTTTTTTTTTTTTTCTTCTGGTTTATCTATTTTTATTGGATAATTATTTACATTGATTTTCTTTTCATAAAGAAAAAAAGGAAAATAGTTATTTGTATTACTTTTGAACCATCTTCAATGTATTTGGATTTTTTTTTTTAAATTTGAAATAAAATTCTCGTGGCATACAAACCATTGTTTAATTGATGTTTTGAGAGATGTTTTATGATTTGTGTTGGCATGGATAACAATGTAGGTGATGTTCTTTCATTGCTTCCTATGACTAATAACATATTTATAAGAATCCATAACAAACCTTTGTAAAATCTACAAAATCCAATCATTTAAAATCCATCAAAATCCAGTGGATTTTGTCAAATCCTTTGAAATTCACGAGATTTAAAATCCTTTAGAGTCAATTCAAATCCCGAATTGAATACCCCTGGATTTTAATAAAATCCATAATTGAATACCACCCCCTTAGTGTATTCACCTTTTCTTGAAAGAATACATACAATGTATAGTGCAGAATGTAAGTTTTTTTATTTTTATTTTTACGGTCACAATTTTGCGAAATTGTTCCAAGATCTACATTGAGTGTGTAAATTCTATGGTCATATGTAAACTTGTGATGTTGTTGGATCATATAAAAGGAGAAATTAGATGGTAAACGATAATCACTTTGATTGGAATACCTTGAATGTTGGAGATGTTGGCTCGAGTTGAGCGTGTAAATTTAGTCCCACATCAGTTAAGAAGCAACATCATGTGAAGTTAATAAATGATTGGACATATACTCAATAGCGGCGAGGCCTTTTGGGGGCGATAGAGTGGGCGAGTGTCTAAGTTGGGGACAAACCTCAACCTCTATGAGGTGGTTTAGGGGGGGGGGGGGGGTGTGGTGGTGTTCGCAGACTTCACCCCGGACCCAACATTGAAGTCATAGTGAGAAAGAATGTGACAGAGAAAATGGAGTTTGTTATCGAATAATCCTTTCAGTTGTTTGACTGTGTGGATCCTCTCCTTTGTTTTTTGTTATACATTAAATGCGAAGCTCTCATTATCTTAGTAATTGTAATTGATCTTAGGGTGTGTTAAATATAAAAATAGTGGAGACATCATCGAGGAGAGGGGAGAAGGGAGCGGGTGAGCATAAAGTTTGTTACCTCTCACCATCTATCCTCTCTCAAAATCCTGATTTTTTTTCTAGGGTGTGCTAAAAAAACTTCTCGGTTGAAAACTCAAGAAACATCAAACATGGCTATCTTCATAATCATGGGATGAAAACTTTTCTCATGATGTGTTATTGCCACTATTTTTATGGTTTTTCATGAAAAAAGCAAACAAACACATTCTTAGCTATGATTTTGTACACCTTGCAGAAAGCATCTAACAGAACAACTACAACAAAGAAGGCTATACTGAGGACACTGAAACTATTTTTGCTGGGATTGGTGCTTCAAGGTATTGTTCATTTGCCAAGTCTACTATTATTCAAAACAAATTTTGTCCTCATAAATTCCTTTCTGTTGAAACATGATAATTCCCAATGATAATATGTCGCAAACTCTTTTCATGGTATATCCCACCCCTTTTGAAAAAATCTTGTGCAGCTTCCACATGATTTTATACATTATTCCATGTGCAAACCTTGTGGCAGCATCTATATTATTTGAGAAACCTCTTTAGAGTAGGCAGACAAGGTTGTTGACTTTGGAAGTGGGTTAGAGTGAATCATTCCATATCAAATAGAGACTAATGTGATGTTTGCTGAAAAATGGATGTCATATGTTTAGATATGTAATTATGTATTTTTTTGTACTGATGATTTGACACATTGTTCCTGCACTTTTTTGGCGGTAACCATTGGGCTTTTTTACTTCTAGGTGGGTACTTTCATGGGCGCAACCACTTGACCTATGGAGTTGACATAGACCATATACGATGGCTTGGTGTGTTACAGGTAGTATTCTCAAAGTTATATGTTGGATATTTTTCTTGGCACCTCTAGTTTCTTTACTAGATTGAAGTAATCATTAACAATTATTGGACCGCATTAGTAGTATTGCCAGAACTGTTGTTATGAGTAAGGCACAAACAAGAAGAGGTTTCTATTAATTTTTAGTGTTGATATTACATAAGAAGAAATTTTTAGAGAGATAAATACCACACAACACACACGATCACACACAAGGAATGAAATTCAAATTCATGGATGTACTTATCAGCAGTTTTTATGAGTTTAAATCTCAATCAAGTCCCACTCATCAACTTGCACATGCTTCTCATGGTATGTTGACGAATGACCTGTTGTATCTGTTTCTATCCTGACTCTTTCCTACACTGTATTTTGTGCCATACAATGTGCTAAACTATTTTGTTGCTAAACAGAGGATATCAATTGGATATTTTCTAGCTGCAGTTTCAGAAATCTGGCTTGTTAAAGATAATGTGGTGGATTCAGCAGTTGCATTTGTAAAGAAATATTACATTCAATGGTTAGTAACATCGCTTGTCCACATTTACTATGGTTCTTGGTTCATCTACAGTCTGTGAACTTAGTGGTAGTACATCTATATTCATATTACCTGTCTTAAATCTACTGAAGCTTCTTCCTGATGTGATTACGAGTAATGTTTTATGCTCAAAGAGTACACGTCTTTTTGTTTCTAGGCTGATAGAGTTAGATGTCTCTTATTCATGGGTTGCTGTTAACATTTCATTTCTAGGCTGACAGAAATATATATATCTGCGGTGGGGAAGCACCGAACTTCTAAAAAAATTATTGATTTTTTTTAGATTCAAACCCTATCATTCTGGAATACAGGAATAGTTTGTGCAACCAATAATCAAGAAGTTGAGAGTTGCCTTCAATGCTGAAGGGCCTGTCCATTTGACAAGCCCAACAGGCTTCCTTCAACCTTGGGCTGAGTTTGGGCTGAAATTTTTCAAAATTTTGGTCGTGAATATGATTCTGACACAAAATTTGGCTCGGGTTTGGGCTATGGTAGTAGCTGACCGGATGATCCTGATTGTTATGTCATGATGTTCCGTACATTTTGTTTCATTTTATTTAATCTTCATTTTTTTTTCAATAAGTTCATTCATTTTTCAATTGGTTTTTACAACCTTTCCAAATATGCCTACTATGTAATATATAGAAACTGATTGAAAGAATAATTTACAAGTTAATCACATAAGAATAACTAAAAATGTGAAGGATCAAGGGAATCGTGTTCTTGTTTTCGCTCATTGTGAAGGGCCTGATCATATATTGAACTTGACCAAGTCCTAATTCTAGCTTCACTGTGAAGGATTCTAGCTATTTTGCTGTGCTCATTATACATGGGCTTGCTGTATGGCCTCTATGTTCCTGACTGGAAATTCGAAGTTCCAAGCACAAATGTTTCCCTGTCAGGGGGTACCCAAATGGTGAGTTGAAATCTGTGCATATGTTGAATACTAGATAATAGAGGTGTTTTGTTAGCAGCATAGGAGAACTTTGTTTTTACAAAATACAAATGACACTAAATACTATTTTGAATTTGAAAGTGAGATTGGATGAAATGAGGCTTTCATGATTTATTTTTTATGCTATAATTAGAAATATTTGAAAACCATAGATGAAGCAATATTGACGTGCTCAAGGTTTCAACACAAGCTATAATTTTGACAACATGAACTCAGAGAAACACAAATAATTGTATAGAATGTCTGAATATGATGTCTTTCCCTGTATGTCCATTGTTATTGTAATGTTCTGTCTTCATATACACAGAAAATAAAAGTTTCCACTCTAATCGTTGTGTCTATTCAGTTATTTACTGAATAAAGGTAAAATATTTTAGAAACAGCTATACATATGTTTATCATCTTCGTAAGTTAGTGAATGGTTCACGAGCTTTCCCAATTCTTCTTGAGAAGTCATTTTATTTGTTGTTTCAGTAAAGTAAATGTTAACGTTTTCTTAGGTTAGGTATTGGCAAAGAAGGCATCAATGTCTCGTATAGCTAAAGCCTAAAGTCTCTACCGTCCTTTCCCTATGATTTGTATGGAATACCTTGTTGAGAATTATGATAATGATAAGTCTGTCAGGTGTTAGTCATTTGCATGAGCTAAATACTTGATTAGTACCATCAGTTTCATTATGCATATTTTCCAACATGTCCCAAATGAGGATATTATATTTGTGAAGATCTCTAATTTTTATCTGAATATGGATGTGAATTCCTGTGAAGATCTCTAATTTTTCCTGAATATGGATGTGAATTCCAAATTATTTTTTGTAATCGCATTGCTCTGGGTTTTTTTTTTCTTTTTATATTGAACCCCCCCCCCCCCCCCCCCCCCCCCCAAAATAGAAGAGACTTCAATGCATTTTATTGTGTTTACAAGTTTGATGGGAATGTCACTTGCTACCTCCATTAATAACAGGTTTCTTTTGTATCCAAATAGTTAAAAGCTTGTCCAAGTATCAAGATTTTCCATGACAACACCACTTAATACCTTCTTTTCTACTTCAATGCATTATTTTTATGCTAACTATTTTCTTTCACTTAAAACTTTTGGGTGGCTGTCTTGTAAGTCGGGCTCACAGAAGAGTAGAGGCCCACGTGCTTGTAATACCTATCTTGTATGTATGCATTTTGAAAAAGTTAGATAATGTGAATCCCTGAAATAGATATGGTATGGATTTTGTTTTGACAACATAAGATTTCCACAGATTCATGAAAATTAGGTCAGGGAGTCAGACCTGAGAATGTATATTTGTGCATCTTCTTCATTTTGTCTATTTTCTGGGAATTCATTTCATGTTTTGCTATATTTGTATGGGTTACCAGGTAAAATGTGGAGTCAGGGGCAGCCTTGAACCTCCTTGCAATGCAGTTGGTCTGATTGATCGGTTTCTTCTCGGTCAAAAGCATCTCTATCAGCGTCCTGTATATAAAAGAACAAAGGTTCTCTATTCTAAACTAGAACTCTTCTTCCATTTTTTATTCGAAACCTCAAAACCCCTTTGCAGAAAAAGTATGTCTGTTAATTTGCTCAGGCCCCATTTGACTTTTCCTCTTGCAGGACTGCAGTGTTAATTCACCAGATTATGGACCTCTTCCACCAAACTCACCTGCTTGGTGCCTTGCACCATTTGACCCAGAGGGTATCTTGAGGTTAGTTAAGTGCATTAATGGTCTTTTAAACCTACCTACAATCAGCTCTCATGAAAACTTGTCTTGGTCTACGTAACAAGGACACTTCATTTTCAAAATAAAAAAGGGAAAAAAGAAAGAAAATCTTGTGTTGGACACTTCAATGGTCGCCCATGATTACATCATCGACCTTTTCACAGTATATTTTTGAAGGTCTTTAGAATTATTCTGAGTATATTATGGAAACTTAGTAGTGCATAGAAGTATTGATAGTGAAAAATGACCAAGAAATAAAGTTACTAGCTGAAAAAACAAGTAATGTTGTAATGTACGGATGTGCCCCCATGATGGGTTTTTTAGTTGTCCTATACCTCATAGCTGTGTTGACTGTGTCAACACAGGTACGTGTATTAGTGTCGTTGTTACAATAGGTCTTGGTAAATAGGCATGGTGTATATGTGTTGGTACAAGGTCTTTTTTTTTTTTTTTTTTTTTTGCTTATTTATTAATTTTGTGCTTTTTATGAATTAGAATAAATCACGCGACTGCTATCTTTTCTTCTTTTATATACACTTTTATCTGTCTTTTCTTCTTTTATATATACTTTTATTGCTAACTTGTTTCTATTGATTCAAATTTCAGTTCAGTGATGGCTGCCATAACTTGCTTTATAGGATTGCATTTTGGGCATTTAATCGTGCATTTCAAGGTATACTCCAATGTATTTCTGCTAAGATCCGTGTTTTTTGTAATTGGATTGTTTAGTTTGTAGTCACAATTCTTTTAGCAGAATCCTGTTCCTGCATGTATATTGTGCAAAGCTGTTAACTTGTGAGTTTTGTTTGCTACAGAGCCACAATCACAAGTTATTTTTGTGTTTCATGTCTTCGTGGCCACTAATACTATCTGGATATCTTATGGTGTTCCTCGGTACATATTATATTTTTGTTATATTTTTTGCGTCATGCATATGTATGCATCGATCTTTTGTTTTTTTCTTGTCTTTCTGGAATTATACCATTATGTTTCTTAACCAATGGCTGCACGTATTCATCTTTCAGGTCTACCAGCAAGTAAACCATTGTACACCTTAAGTTACATGTGCATCACAACAGGAGTTTCTGGACTTGTCTTTACCATGCTCTATTACACAGTAAGTTTGTGCCCTTCGTTGTTCTCATCTGGCAGTGCTGGTATTTTAAATAACCTATCCATTGTCACCTCCTATGTGTTATTCAATCCATTTTTCATCAGCAAGCTATCGGTGATTTAAATCATATCTTTTCTCGCTATTGTAATGAATCACGTGATCTTAATCTTAAACAAAATAACTGTAAATTGTAATAATAATCTTTTGTTGGTACTTTAACAACTTCATTTAATGTGAATATGGGCACCCCCTGTATACGAGTTGTTTCCAAAGCCCCCTAAAAATCTCAGGATTAGCCAGGTGTTAGAGGTTTCTTGTGTTTTTCAAGAGATATCTCCCAAATCTTAGGGGTTAGTTCTTCCCTTTGCTATATTCTTCCCTCCTTTTTGTTATACTTTTAAGTTTGGGACGTTCCATGGACCGGTGGAACGTTCCATGACACTCAGCTAAAGGATTGAACTTATGGTACCAGCAGATAAATGTCAGTGCTTTGCAGTACAATGTCTTCATTTGCTATCAAGCTCATATTACATATTATTTCCATCTTCATTTTCTATCAATCTCATATTACATATTATTTCAGAATTAAATTATTGATGTTGTTATACTGGGGCAGGTAGATGTCAAACAAATCAGATGGCCTACTGTGTTGTTTCAGTGGATGGGGATGAATGCGCTGATTGTTTATGCTCTTGCTGCCTGTGAACTTTTTCCTGCAGCCATTCAGGGTTTGTATTGGCGTTCTCCAGAGAACAATCTGGTAATTTCTGTTTTTCGTTACTAAAAGTTTCTCTCCTACATTGCTTTGTTAGTTATGTTCCAGAAAATTGTAATTTTTATGTGAACACTTTAGTCATCACTCATCAAGTGGCTCTTAGGGGAATCACCCCCCTGTTCTTTACTCAATTACAGGACTGATATGAAAACAAACCTGATCTGCAGGTAAACGGCACCGAGTCGTTATTGCAAATGGTGTTTCATTCTAAACGGTGGGGTACCCTTGTGTTCGTGTTGCTTGAGATCCTATTTTGGTGTCTTGTTGCGGGCTACCTCCATTTGAAAGGCATATATGTGAAATTGTAGCTTTCTAACCTCTGGCGTCTTCTTTTTCCTTTTAAAAGGGGCTGGTTCATTCATGTATTTTTTGTGAATATAGTTTTGGTAATGAAACACACATGCCAACTCTTCATATTGTATCATAGACTGATCAATATTACATATTTCGGATGACATCTTATGCCCTTGTATGGATTAAAATGTGAAACTTGTGTGGGCGGGTTCTGAGGCTAACGAGCTATCATGTGTGGGCGGACTTTAAGGCTGGCAAGATACGATATGTGGGTGAGATCGGAAGTTGGCAGACTATCTCGGTATTATAGCCTCACATTGCTTGAGTGAGGGATGTGTTATATATGTGCGAGGTTGAATCTTTGGTATGACGCGTTTTAAAGTCGCGATGGTGGTTAAGTCTAAGATTTCATACCAACTTTTCATCCGCGTCAATAATCTCCACAATAACACTTTACCATCTTTGAAACAGTGAAACAGTTTGTTATACCCCGAGTTAAGCTCACTCCCAACAATCCTGGGACATTATTCTGATTGCATTGTGATAATCACTGCAAATACTTAGGGTTCTTGATTATCTAAGATGCATTCTTGCAGGAGCACTGATCAAATCATGCAATTGCCAGTCTCTCATTGTGATCGAAAAAGGCCTTCTCTTTCACATCATCATTTTCATTTTTTTTTTTTTTTTTGAAAGGCAAGCGCGATCATTTTCATCTTATGTCAGGCATATGACTTGGTTCTTCCTTTTTGACAGTTCCAGACTGCTTCTGTAATGGTGGTCTGGACATGCGCTCTCGCTCTAAAAGCTGAAATAGTCATTTGATTGAAGTTGGGATTACCTCTAGCATACAAGTTTGTGAACTACTGGCTAATCAATTGACCGAATGGTCAATGACATCGATGGTTTAGGGTTTCTGATATTGAATTCTATAATTTGGATTGCCAACATCGAATTGCACATTTTGCGTACCAAACACTGAATTTTTTTTTGACCAATTTCCAAAGAATGTGAGTCCAAAAAGGACTACTCCAATTATGAGGACTTTGAAGGACATATCACATTACCATAACATGCATTGTGGATTGAAATCCAGTGTAACAAACCACAATACTTGCTTGTCAAGACCATTAGCACATCAACAATTAGGGGTGGTGTTGTATCATGTCACCTTTAATAAGGTTGTGCGCCATTTTGCAAACTGCTTCGTATCGTGTCAATGACGGAAAACCGATTAATGGGGCATGTAAGTGTTGTTAAAATGTTGGCGAAAATTGAAGTTAATAAGTGATTGAATGTGTGTCAATAAGCGACGAGACATTTTAAAGGAGCTCCGTTCATAGTGTCAGCTCCATGACATATATGGTGCTTTACATGCTTACATCAATGGGAACAAAAGAAGGATCTCTAGCTTTCTTGGTAAGCAAGAGGGCCAAATTTCTTACTTGCTCAAGTAGCTTCCCATGTCTTTTAATGCCCAAAACAATCTCTTTAAGAACTTATAAGAACAAACATCTAGCTCTTTATTTCAATCACAGTATCTCAACATTGCATTCTAGCTCTGACACTGAGTTCTCTTCACAAAATGGATTCTGAGAAGGTTCATGCTGAGACTTCGGAGATTCAAGCAACAATGACCGAAAGACCGATGATGAGTAACCAAAGTACATCCCAATCTCATTTGGGCAGAGCAATTGCACAAAGAGCGTTGTATCGATCAAAACATTGCAGCATTGGAAGCAAGAAGGTTGGAAGGCAATGATTACAGGTCGTTGCCTAGTAGGCTTAGCAAGGTTTCTTTGGCTGACGACTCGGAAAATTAAGAAGAGTTGTACCTAATAATGTCAGGTCATGAACAAATTTAACTTAATATAATTTTCTAGAATTCCATGAATCAACCCCCATATATATATGATTAATGATTTTAGAGATTAGATAGGTGATTGATTGAGGTAAATGAGATCATCTACTTTTGGGTGTAAGTTTTTTATTTATTTTAAGAGACATAGCATAGCATATATTAGCAGAAGAAGGTTTAAGAGACATAGGATAGCATATATTATCTCCTCTTCTTTTTACTATAGCAGCAAAAGGTTTAACACAAATGATTCTTAAAGCAGTTGATACTGGCCTAATCAGAGAGTTTTCTATCGCTGAGGGTAGTCCGCCTGTTTCTATTCTCCAGTATGTGGATGATACTATCCTCTTTTGTGATGCTTCCGCTTCTCAGGTTCTTGCTCTTAAAAGAATTATGCTTTGGTTTAAAGTTATTTCAGGTCTGAAAATCAATTTTCACAAATCAAGGGTGTTGCCTATTGGAGGTGTTCCTCATCTGCACCAGTTGGCGGGTTTATTGGGTTGTTCAGCGGGTCATCTTCCAGTAAGTATTTGGGCATGCCTTTGGGTGCTAGTTTCAAAAGTAAAGCTATGTGGGATGAGACGATCGAAAGGATGGAATCGAAACTAGTGTTTTGGAAACGCAAATTTCTCTCTAAAGCAGACAGACTAGCTCTTGTACAATCCACATTAGCTTCTATCCCGGTGTTCATTCTGTCTCTTATCAAGATTCCCTGTTCAATAGCAGCCAAGATGGAACAGATCATGCGCGATTTCCTTTGGGGTTCTACTGAAACTCTAGAAAGATGCATTTGGTGGGTTGGGAGAAAATTTGTTGCCCTAAATCTCGAGGTCGTTTAGGCATTCGTCAGGTGCTCACTTTCAATATTGCATTACTTTCTTAGTGGCTTTGACGATTTGCAGAAAAAAATGATAATTTATGGAGATATCTCATTATGGACAAATATGGGCACAATAGATGGGTTTGGAAAAAGAGAACTAAGTACACTTCCTACGGATGCTCTTTGTGAAAGTCCATCTCCCGGTGCGCAAGTGGCTTCTACCCTCACACCTCTCTCCAATGTGAAAATGGTGATCTCATATCTTTCTGGCATGATGTTTGGTGTAGTAACCAATCTTTGAAGGATCTGTTCCCAATGTTGTTTATCATTAACAACAATCAATATGGGAGTGTGAGCAATTTTTGGTCTAACGGCAATTCTTGGGATCTTTCCTTTCGAAGACCCCTCAATACTGGGGAGCTAGAAGAGTTCGCTAATCTAATGCTTCTGTTGGATAGACAAATGCTCTCAGATGGATCTGATAGTTTGTTGTAGAAGGGTAAAGGTGTGGGCTTCTCGGTGAAAGAATTTTCGGACATGTTGGCTGCATCTCACTATGAGGCCCACTCTAACCCCTTCATTTCCTCTCACAAAAATCTGGTATGGGTGAAAAACATTTTTCCTCGGATTAATTTCTTTAGTTGGTCAGTATTGCATGAGAAGATCTTGACTAAAGATAGGTTACGGAAAAGAGGAATCCACACAGGGAGTCTTTGTGTGCTTTGCAATGAAATTGATGAGACGCTAGACCATTTGATGCTTCACTGCTGTTTCTCCAAATCCATTTGGAGCAGTTTCTTGGCAAAATTCGGTTTGAGCTTGATGTTTCAAGGCTCCATTTTAGATTGGCTAAGTTGGTGATCTCAAGCTAATCCTTCCCGTCGAGGGGAGTGGTTATGGCGTAGGGTCCCTCACATTCTTATGTCGTGTGTGTGGAAAGAAAGAAATAAAAGGGTTTTTTAAGGACTCAATAGATCAGAGCACTCTATCTTTATCGAGATTACAGAATTGTTGTGGAGGATGGGTTCAACTTGCAATTTGTTTAGGGATTTGGGTTTTGACACTTTCATGGTGTCTTGGCATTCCTTGATATAGGAATGTTTCTCTTTGTTTTTTGTTTCCTTTGCTTTCATTAATAAACATCTTCGTGTTTGACCAAAAAAAAAAAAACATAGCATATATTAGGGAATAATACATAGTTTTTGTCCAGCAAATGAGCCAACATATGTGCTTCGCTGTTGAGATCTTGGGGGACATAATTACAAGCCCAGTTTAAAAGATTCAATAGAAGGGATCTAATGCTATAAACAATAGGTCACCACTGCCATCGTAATTTCGTCTGTTGGTCTCTCAAGTCTGTGTGCAAAAGAGCATGTAAAGCACCAGAGTCACTCAAAATCAATCCACCTTAAAGAATTGATGTCAAACCCAGTAATATATTATATAGATTTGCAAATTAACTCCTAAAATAGGGTGTAGAGTTCAAATCTTTACACCCAGGTTTAGACGATCCGAATTCACATTTCTATCGGTATCCTCTCATTGTGTTATTTTCGATTAAAAGAAGAGTCGGAGTCCTTTCGCCATTCATGACCTTTATTTGGAGAAAATATTAATAAGGGTCATTTGCACTTTCTCCCCTATAATAAATAGCAAATTCAGGGTCACCCTATAATAAATTAGTATTGTATTTTACCCCCAAGACTAGCAGTTAACGTGCCTTTGATGAGTGTATGTTTAGGTTTGCTCGTGTAACGTGTTTGGAGTATTTGGTTTGGATTTTGGCATTATTGCGATTTCTGACTTTAGAAAATACATTTCTAGTATAGTTGCATCAATGAGTATTTCTCACTTGTTTTCTGGGTGGCAAGTTTTTTATACTACTTTTTATTCTAAGTATTTAAATCGAATAATAATTTTTTTAATCATGTTTGGGGAATCATAGCATTCTGTTTATTATATATCTATTGCTGAATTTTTCACATTAAATTTATTAAAAGCGAACATGTTGCGATTTATAAATTGTGGATTATAAAAATATTATTTGTTGTATGCTAGTATAGCGTTGGAGTTGAAATTCTGAATTTTATTTGTAAACATGTGAAGTGAACAATGTATTTGCAACTAAACTATTGAAATATTTATAATATGAAATTAAATGAATATATTATTGTAGAAGTTAGATGAATATAATACTGAATATATTTTATTGAAATTAGATATATACATGTCGTTCACCAAATGTAACTCAGTTGATCGGACATCCACTCTCCTTGTGAGAGGTTGTGAGTTCGAGAATCACCAGTTAGGATTTTATGAGTTTTCGCCCGATTATTAGGAATACATGTACTTTGCCGTTGATACCCCTTCGGATATTGAATGTAGCTGCTTAGATGGACTGAATCAAAGCAAAGTGAAACCAAATCTCCTCCACACGAGATGACTAAAAAAAATGGATGTATACATGTCTGAGTGTACGAGATTGATTTGGGGCTAAGGATTTTCCATGTGAGTAAATCCCCATGAAAAAGAATTTGAGATTTTTTTTATTCATTATTATTTAGCCCATGGAAAAAAATGATAATTGATTTACCTCGTACGTCCTCTAGTATAAGCAAGGTTTTTCTAGCTGCTTAAATGGACTAGATTGGAGCGAAGTGAAACCAAGTCTTCATAGGAGGATCAGAGCGAAGCGAAACCAAGTCTTAATACGAGGTGGAGGGGATTGACTGGAGCGACAACAAGTCTATATGCTAGATTGAGGCTACTAGATGACCCAAATTTTTATAACTAGGTTTTTGTAGCTTTTGTGACTGAAATGGAATTGTTATATATATAATATTTTTTTTGTCACATAAATTGTTTGAGTGGATTGTTCATGTCACATGTGAATCAATAAGTCAGAGATAATTGAAACTTATGTGTAGGCAGTTAGATTGGTTTGTAGAAAAAATTCTTAGCTAATGCCATAACTCCGGAGAAAAAAATGATTGATTGATTTGGGGCTAAGGGTTTTCCATATGAGGAAATCCCCGAGAAAAAGAATTTGAGTTTTATTTATTTATTATTATTTAGCCTGTGGAGAAAAATGATAATTGATTTACCTCGTCCTCTGGTGTAGGCGATTGATTAGAGCGAAAATAAGTCACCATACGAGATGGAGGCATCGAGATGACCCAAATTTTTATAACTAGGTTTTTGTAGCTTTTGTGACTGAAATGGAATTGTTATATATTTTTTGTCACATAAATTGTTTGAGTGGATTGTTCATGTCACATGTGAATCAATAAGTCAGAGACAGTTGAAACTTATGTGTAGGCATTTAGATTGATTTGTAGAAAAAAAAAAAAAAACTTAGCTAATGCCACAACTCCGGAGAAAAAAATGATTGATTGATTTGGGGATAAGGGTTTTCCATATGAGGAAATCCCGGGGAAAAAAGAAATTGAGAGTTTATTTATTTATTATTATTTAGCCCGTGAAAAAAAAATGACAATTGATTTACCTCGTCCTCTGGTGTAAGCGATTGATCGGAGCGAAAGTAAGTTTCCATGCGAGATGGAGGTGACGAGATGACCAAAAATTTTTTGTAGCTTTTGTGACTGAAATGGAATTGTTATATATTTTTTTGTCATAGAAATTGTTTGAGTGGATTGTTCATGTCACATGTGAATCAATAAGTCGGAGACAATTGAAACTTATGTGTAGGCAATTAGACTGATTTGTAGAAAAAAAAAATCCTTAGCTAATGCCACAACTTCGGAGAAAAAAAATGATTGATTGATTTGGGGCTAAGGGTTTTCCATATGAGGAAATCCCCGGGAAAAAAATTTGAGAGTTTTTTTATTTATTATTATTTAGCCCGTGAAAAAAATGATAATTGATTTACTTCGTCCTCTGGTGTAGGTGATTGATCGGAGCGAAAGTAAGTTTCCATGAGAGATGGATGCGACAAGATGACCCAAATTTTTATAACTAGGTTTTTGTAGCTTTTGTGACTGAAATGGAATTGTTATATATTTTTTTGTCACAAAAATTGTTTGAGTGGATTGTTCATGTCACATGTGAATCAATAAGTAGGAGACAAATGAAACTTATGTGTAGGCAGTTAGACTCATTTGTAGAAAAAATCCTTAGCTAATGCCACAACTCCGGAGAAAAAATGATTGATCGATTGGGGCTAAGGGTTTTCCATATGAGGAAATCCCTGTGAAAAAGAATTTGAGAGTTTTATTTATTTATTATTATTTAGCTCGTGGAAAAAAATGATAATTGATTTACCTTGTCTTCTGGTATAGGCAATTGACCGAAACGAAAACAAGTCTCCATGCGAAATGGAGGTGACAAGATGACCCAATTTTTATAACTGGGTTTCTGTAGCTTTTGTGAATTAAATGTAATTGCTATATATTTTTTTGTCATGGAAATTGTTTGAGTGGATTGTTCATGTCGCATGTGAATCAATAAGTAAGAGACGGTTGAAACTTATGTGTAGGCAGTTAAGACTAATTTGTAGAAAAAAATTCCTTAGCTAATGCCACAACTCCAGAGAAAAAAAATGATTGGGGCTAAGGGTTTTCCATATGAGGAAATCCCCATGAAAAGGAATTTGATTATTTTATTTATTTATTATTATTTAGCCCATGGGAAAAAATGATAATTGATTTACCTTGTCCTCTGATATAGGCAATTGATCGAAACGAAAGCAAGTCTCCATACGAGATGGAGGTGACAAGATGACCCAATTTTTTATAACTGGGTTTTTGTAGCTTTTGTGAATTAAATGTAATTGTTATATATTTTTTTGTCATAGAAATTGTTTGAAAGGATTGTTCATGTCGCATGTGAATCAATAAGTCAGAGACGATTGAAACTTATGTGTAAGCAGTTAAGACTGATTTATAGAAAAAATCCTTAGCTAATGCCACAACTCCCGAGAAAAAAAATGATTGATTGATTGGGGCTAAGGGTTTTCCATATGAGGAAATCCCCGTGAAAAAGAAATTGATTATTTTATTTATTTATTTATTATTATTTAGCCCGTGGAAAAAATGATAATTGATTTACCTAGTCTTCTGGTGTAGGCGATTGACCGAAACGAAAGCAAGTCTTCATGCAAGATGGAGGTGACAAGACGAACCAATTTTTTATAACTGGGTTTTTGTAGCTTTTGTGAATTAAATGTAATTGTTATATATTTTTTTTGTCATAGAAATTGTTTGAGTGAATTGTTCATGTCGCACGCATGTGAATCAATAAGTCGGAGACAATTGAAACTTATGTGTAGGCAGTTAAGACTGATTTGTAGAAAAAAAAAATACTTAGCTAATGCCACAACTTCGAAGAAAAAACTGATTGATTGATTTGGGGCTAAGGGTTTTCCATATGAGAAAATCCCAGAGAAAAAGAATTTGAGAGTTTTTTATTTATTATTATTTAGCCTATGGAAAAAATGATAATTAATTTACCTTGTCCTTTGATATAGGGTGACAAGATGACCCAATTTTTTATAACTGGGTTTTTGTAGCTTTTGTGAATTAAATGTGATTGTTATATATTTTTTTGTCATAGAAATTGTTTGAGTGGATTCTTCATGTCGCATGTGAATCAATAAGTCAATAGACAATTGAAACTTATGTGTAAGCAGTTAAGACTGATTTGTAGAAAAAATCCTTAGCTAATGCCACAACTCTCGAGAAATAAAATGATTGATTGATTGGGGCTAAGGGTTTTCCATATGAGGAAATCCCTGTGAAAAAGAATATGATTATTTTATTTATTTATTATTATTTAGCCCGTGGAAAAAAATGATAATTGATTTACCTTGTCCTTTTAGTATAGGCGATTGACCGAAACGAAAGCAAGTCTCCATACGAGATGGAGGTGACAAGATGACCCAATTTTTATAACTGGGTTTTTCTAGCTTTTGTGAATTAAATGTAATTGTTAAATATTATTTTGTCATAGAAATTGTTTGAGTGGATTGTTCATGTCACATGTGAATCAATAAGTCAAAGACGATTGAAACTTATGTGTAGGCAGTTAAGACTGATTTGTAGAAAAAAAAATACTTAGCTAATGCCACAACTTCGAAGAAAAAAATGATTGATTGATTTGGGGCTAAGGGTTTTCCATATGAGAAAATACCAGGGAAAAAGAATTTGAGAGTTTTTTTATTTATTATTATTTAGCCCGTGGAAAAAATGATAATTAATTTACCTTGTCCTTTGATATAGGGGGCGAAGATGACCCAATTTTTTATAACTGGGTTTTTGTAGCTTTTGTGAATTAAATGGAATTGTTATATTTTTTTTGTCATAGAAATTGTTTGAGTGGATTGTTCATGTCGCATGTGAATCAATAAGTCAATAGACAATTGAAACTTATGTGTAAGCAGTTAAGACTGATTTGTAGAAAAAATCCTTTGCTAATGCCACAACTCCCGAGAAAAAAATGATTGATTGACAGGGGCTAAGGGTTTTCCATATGAGGAAATCCCCATGAAAAAGAATTTGATTATTTTATTTATTTATTATTATTTAGCCCGTGGAAAAAAGGATAATTGATTTACCTTTTCTTCTGGTATAGGCGATTGACCGAAACGAAAGCAAGTCTTCATGCGAGATGGAGGTAACAAGATGACCCAAATTTTTATAACTGGGTTTTTTGTAGCTTTTGTGAATTAAATGTAATTGTTATATATTTTTTTGTCATAGAAATTGTTTGAGTGAATTGTTCATGTCGTATGTGAATCAATAAGTCGGAGACAATTGAAACTTATGTGTAGGCAGTTAAGACTGATTTGTAGAAAAACAATCCTTAGCTAATGCCACAACTTCGGAGAAAAAAATGATTGATTGATTTGGGGCTAAGGGTTTTCCATATGAGAAAATCCCCGGGAAAAAGAATTTGAGAGTTTTATTTATTTATTATTATTTAGCCCGTGGAAAAAAATTAGGGCTGAACAAAAAATCGATCAAACCGATTAAACCGACTGACCCGATCTAAACCAAACCGATTAGTTCGGTTTAAATTCGGTTCGGATCAGTTTCGGTTTCAAAAAATTCAAAACCGAAGTGGTCGGTTCGATTTTCGGTTTCTATGTGATTTTAACTGACCAAACCGAAAAACCCGAATATATATAATAAATAATACAATAGGTTTAAAATAGTAGGTCGGTTCGGTTTTGGTTCGATTTTAGTCGGTTCGGTTACGGTTTGCATAAATTAGAATCGGTTCGGTTTCGGATCGGTTTTGTTAATGGTCGGTTCGATTTCGGTTTGAAAATTTTAAAACCGACCTAAGTCGGTTCGGTTCACGGTTTAGGTGAAAAACCCAACCGTCGGTTCGGTTTTCAGCCCTAGAAAAAATGATAATTAATTTACCTTGTCCTCTGATATAGGGTGACAAGATGACCCAATTTTTTATAACTGGGTATTTGTAGCTTTTGTGAATAAAATGGAATTGTTATATATATTTTTTTGTCATAGAAATTGTTTGTGTTATATATTTTTTTGTCATAGAAATTGTTTGAGTGGATTGTTCATGTCGCATGTGAATCAATAAGTCAATAGACAATGGAAACTTATGTGTAAGCAGTTAAGACTGATTCGTAGAAAAAATCCTTAGCTAATGCCACAACTCCCGAGAAAAAAAATGATTGATTGATTGGGGCTAAGGGTTTTCCATATGAGGAAATCCCCGTGAAAAAGAATATGATTATTTTATTTATTTAATATTATTTAGCCCGTGGAAAAAAATGATAATTGATTTACCTTGTCTTCTGGTATAGGCGATTAACTGAAACGAAAGCAAGTCTCCATACGAGATGGAGGTGACAAGATGACCTAATTTTTATAACTGGGTTTTTGTAGCTTTTGTGAATTAATGTAATTGTTATATATTTTTTTTGTCATAGCAATTGTTTGAGTGAATTGTTCATGTCGCATGTGAATCAATAAGTCGGAGACAATTGAAACTTATGTGTAGGCAGTTAAGACTAATTTGTAGAAAAAATCCTTAGCTAATGCCACAACTTCGGAGAAAAAAATGATTGATTGATTTGGGGCTAAGGGTTTTCCATATGAGAAAATCCCCGGGAAAAAAAGTTTGAGAGTTTTATTTATTTATTACTATTTAGCCTGTGGAAAAAAATGATAATTGATTTACCTTGTCCTCTGATATAGGCGATTGATCGAAACGAAAGCAAGTCTCTATGTGAGATGGAGGTGACAAAATGACCCAATTTTTTATAACTGGGTTTTTGTAGCTTTTGTGAATTAAATGGAATTGTTATATATTTTTTTGTCATAGAAATTATTTGAGTGGATTGTTCATGTCGCATGTGAATCAATAAGTCAATAGACAATTGAAACTTATGTGTAGGCAGTTAGACTAACTTGTAGAAAAATCATTAGCTAATGCCACAGCTTCCGAGAAAAAAATTATTGATTGATTTGGGGTTAAGGGTTTTCCATGTGAGAAAATCTTCGTGAAAAAGAATTTGAGAATTTATTTATTTATTATTATTTATCCCGTGGAAAAAAATGATAATTGATTTACCTTATCCTCTGATATATGTGATTGATCGAAACGAAAACAAGTCTCTATGCGAGATGAAAGTGACAAGATGACCCAATTTTTTATAACTGGGTTTTTATAGCCTTTGTGAATTAAATGGAATTGTTATATATTTTTTTGTCATAGAAATTATTTGAGTGGATTGTTCATGTGGCATGTGAATCAATAAGTCAAGAGACAATTGAAACTTATGTGTAGGCAGTTAGACTAACTTGTAGAAAAATCATTAGCTAATGCCACAGCTTTCGAGGAAAAAAATGATTGATTGATTTGGGGTTAAGGGTTTTCCATGTGAGAAAATCTTCGTGAAAAAGAATTTGAGAATTTATTTATTTATTATTATTTATCCCGTGGAAAAAAATGATAATTGATTTACCTTGTTCTCTGATATAGGCGATTGATCGAAATGAAAACAAGTCTCTATGTGAGATGGAGGTGACAAGATGACCCAATTTTTTATAACTGGGTTTTTGTAGCTTTTGTGAATTAAATGGAATTGTTATATATTTTTTTGTCATAGAAATTATTTGAGTGGATTGTTTATGTCGCATGTGAATCAATAAGTCAAGAGACAATTGAAACTTATGTGTAGGCAGTTAGACTAACTTGTAGAAAATCATTAGCTAACGCAAGAGAAAAAAAAATGATTGATTGATTTGGGGTTAAGGGTTTTCCATGTGAGAAAATCTCCGTGAAAAAGAATTTGAGAATTTATTTATTTATTATTATTTAGCCCGTGGAAAAAAATGATAATTGATTTATCTTGTCCTCTGATATATGCGATTGATCGAAATGAAAGCAAGTCTCTATGTGAGATGGATGAGTTTTTGTAGCTTTTGTGAATTAAATGGAATTGTTATATATATTTTTTGTCATAGAATATATTTGAGTGGATTGTTCATGTCACATGTGAATCAATAAGTCAAGAGACAATTGAAACTTATGTGTAGGTAGTTGGACTAACTTGTAGAAAAATCATTAGCTAATGCCACAGCTTCTGAGATAAAAAAAATGATTGATTGATTTGGGGTTAAGGGTTTTCCATGTTAGAAAATCTCCGTGAAAAATAATTTGAGAATTTTTTTTATTTATTATTATTTAGCTCATGGAAAAAATGATAATTGATTAAAAAATGTTAGGAAATCATGTTTTATAACCATGGTGACGTAGCGTGATTTTGAAATAATGATGAAATTTCTAAAGTGTTTATGTATATCTCGAGATTGTAAAAACTTTCTTTAACGATGCCACATCATCCTGATTATAAAATATGATTACAAAACCTGATTCCCTAACCTCTCTAATTGATTTACCTCGTCCTTTGGTGTAAGTGATAGATATTGCTTACCTCAAACCTTTTGTGTATGTGAGTGTGTATGATTATGCACGCAACCAATAGTCTAACCTTTTGGATCAAATTACGAAGGACGCAAAATGATAAATGATAGATGATAGTGATAATCGTAAAATTCATGTTCTTTATTTCCCTTCCTCCTTACTTTCTCTCCTATCTCAGTTTAGACAAAATTTTCCTTGAAATCAAACACATCGTTTACTGCAATGATGATTAAGTATGTAAATCATCTCTTAAACACTTGACGAGGTTCGTGGTTGGCCTCGAGTGAGTCCATCATCATCATCATCACCACAGAGTTCTTGAAACTTTTTTTTAGTCCATGTTCATAATACACTATTACTAAGAAGTTAAACAAAATTTTTTTAAAAATCTCCAATTCATTGTAAATGCCGAAATAAAGATCTCTCTTTCTAATATGTAATCAAAATGAAGGAGCCTAAGAAATGGACATAAAAAATCTAAAACAAGCATCAATATACATAAAATACTGAGAAAAAAAATGTAAAAACAAAAGGCTTATAAAAAAGAAACAATGTTTCGATGTACAGTGGATCATGGATGATCAGTAGAGGGGGCAAGGCTGAGATGCAGATCAACTCCAACATCAACATCTCCCATTCTCTCGGAAAACTGATCGATCGACGCGCCACTTATCGGACCGATATTAGCACGACCATCAAAGGGCATCGGTCGAGTAACATAAAACGATGAAGGACCATGTTGCGAAGGGTACATCATTGGCGATGTATAATAGTCCGATGGATTATAATGAAACCTGGCAGCACCAACAGGACTACTGAAACTATTATTACTAGACCCAGTCGAATAAATCAACGGTCCTGATTGAATCGAATGTGGACTTAAGATTGTAGTAGCTGCTGTGAACCGTCGATTCGTTTGAAACTGTGCTCTTTTAGCTCTTTGACGCTCCTTCTTGTGTGCATTTTGGTGGCCACCTAGTGCCTGAGAGTTGGCAAATTCTCTATGACAATATTGGCATTCAAATTTCCGGATACTTTCTGTGACTTCTGATCGCAGTATCTCATCACCATCCTTTACATCGAAACCAAATAGTTTTAGTGTCGATGTAGGCCTTCGATCGGACGCCGCCGGAGACGAGCCATCAGCCATGTTATGGTGAATGAAAAAATGGAGATAAAATTCACCTGAAATAAAGATAGTTTGCTTGTGAAGTATGAGTCAAGTTTTGAGCTTTATTTATAGGAAAAGTGTTTGTAATCACTGAGTACCAAGTAGTTTATGTTATCACTTTGAACTATACTCCCTTTCCCTTGTTGACTACACTCTAAAAAAAAGTTGTTCTAATCATACTTACGTTTTCATTTACATTTCAAAATTAAATATAAAATCTAATTTATATACTTTTTCGTAATCTATTCGAATCTTATATCTCACTTTTTTTTTTTTTAATATAGGGTCCATAAGAAGATTAGATGGATCAATGTGAACTAGCTTTAGTTAGGTAGGTTTGTGTGGGTATTGATTGATAATACAAATCTAAAGTTTAGACTATGTTTGCAACTAGTTCTTGATCGATCGATGGATCGATCTCTTTAAAAATAGTCTCAACGTGACATTTTCTTTCAATCAGTCATTGTAATCTATTGTCATCAATTTGTAGGACTAATTAATAGTGTGGAAGATTATTGGTCTAGGTCCTAATACAAAAAGTTTGCCTTTATTGCTAAAATGAGGAGAATATTTAATTAGGGTGCTTAATTACTATACATTCAACAGTTTACCAAACAGGTTGGGTTTACTTGTGTGAATCATTTGACAAAAATGTAATGCACTCCCAACCACTTGAGGTCATTAAAGTGGTAGTTTTTCCAACCAAATCTGGAAAATGTAGGTTATTAAAGTAATAGTTATTCTTTCCAATCTTGCTGCTGCTTTGGAATTATGATATCATTTGTCACAAGTCTTATAAAAGGAGAAATATAAATTCAAATTCACGGCAACAAGGAATATAAATTCTTTAATAATATTGTGCAATTACCTTGCAAATAAAATGAATGGTGAAGGAAATTCCAAATTAAAGGTGAGTGTTGATAGCAATACATGTTGATGTTGATGCTGATGATGAAGGATGAACCAAAGCTTTCATGTTTGGAATGCGAAAAGGGGGCCAAAGCCATAGGAGATTAGAAACACTATCGCTTTTGTGGGACATGAAGGAATGTACTTGGAAAAAAAAAGCTTACTGGGAGATTACCAGCCATGCAGTCTTCAGGACCAGTTTGTCGACATGGTTCAAGTTGAGGATTGTGGTGTTCAGTCGATCGATATGTAGCTTTCGTTCGTATATCTACAGTCTGAACACTGGCTTGTACTAGCCCGATATTTACGGGTTCGTTAAGTTCATCCATGGCAAATGGAAAATTTAAGGTTGTCACTCATTTTCATTTGAGATATTCTTACTGTAATCTGATCGTACTACACCAAATTGACATATTCGTACCAATCCAAAAAAATATCATTATCGAATATAACACTTTCCATTATTTATTATTCTCAAAGGAAAAAATTCTTATTTTTACCAAAGATATACGGCCGATCGTAATCTTATAATAAGAACAAGAAATCTTCCTCAATAAATGCCTTCGCCCCTCAATCTTTGAGAATCAGAAAAATATTCACTGTTGTGTTAGAATACACTATACTAAATTAACATTTTTCTGACAATTCCGAAAACAGTAAAATTTTTGAGCTGTAAAAATTCACCAAACAATTTTACACATTTTCACAAACAAAGTGATACAATAATTATACCACAATGAAAAGTATAGTGCTACAAGTGATACTATTCATAGTGATCCAATTTATTGTAACATTTTTTTTGTAACTGTTTTTCAATTTTTTTTACTAAATTTAGCTTTGACTTGAAATTGTTTGGTGAGCTCGTACAGCTCAAAAGTGTTTCTGCTTTTAGAGTTGTTACGAAAATGCCAATTTGGTGTAGTGACGGTTCATCAAACAGTTTCACAAATGAAGTGATACAATAATTAAATCACTATGAATAGTATGGTGATGATGCAAGTGATATTATTAATGGTGATCCAACATATTGGATCACTTTATTTGTGAAAACTGTTTTTCAAATTTTTGCCTGAATTTAATTTTGACTCAATGAACTGTTTGTTTGTTTTTTTTTTTTTTTGAAAGCGAGTGGGAGTAATTTGGGATCTCCAGACCTTTAATAAAATAATCTTACAATCTGTTACATCGCAGAAGTGATATTGTTTGTGGGTTGTTACAAAACTGTCCATTTAATGTAGTGGCGTAACAGGTAAAAATGTAATTGTTGTTCATTTACAGTGAGATCGTGATAGTTTTATTTATCTTGAGGTCCCTAGATGGATGCACCTCAACCTGTCACAAAAACTTGTATTAACAAACTATATGTAATTATAGGCATTTTATCCTAATTCAAAGTGTCATCGGATAGTTTTTATTAGTTAGGTGACTTTCATTATGATAATCAAGACTCGTACAAATCTACCTAGTATACTAATTAAGGGGACGAAATAATAATTAACTAAAATTAAGAAGTAATTATTGAGTCCATCAAAAGATGCTTAAACTTTTGTGATGATTAAGCGTGTTAGCTAAACATGGTTTAAGTACTAAACCTTTCTTTCAAACAGGTTATGATAACTTCATGTAGAGACACTTGGTAGTTCCTTGGCACTATGAGAGCCACTGTCGGCCACTAAAAATAACCCCTCATGTTAATTACACCCTGTAATCCCTTCACTTTCAAAAATGGCTGTGAGTGTCTCCCACATGATTGACAATTCTCTTTTACTTCAAAATCTTGCTAACCTCATCACTTGGAAAAAAAAAAACCAAGAGTGAGGTTTTCTTTGCAAATCTCACCCAAAAAGCTAAAAATCCTTAACATCTCTTAACTTATGACTATGTCCCCTTAACACTCCTTGACATGCTCTAAAAAGGGTACTTAATAACATATAATCCCCACCACTTGCTAATGGTGTGTTGAATCATTCATTTGTCATCGATTGATAATCACCATCGATTATTAGAGTAAATGTGTTTTGATGCGTCCAAATATGTTCTTATCGAGATCTGATAACATGCAAAACACGGTTAGATTGTCAAAGACCGTCTTACTGATGGCTGATGTTTGAATCGATTGTTCTGTTCTTAATGAGAAATGATCTGTGTCACGTGTTTGAGAACACTATGATGAAATGATTGTTCAATGTATCATCATGTTTGATAATACATATCCAAGACAAGATGTGAATACTATCACACATGGTGTTTATTGTTCTCATGTATAAAGAGGGATCAGAGGAGATGCACTTGTTGTTTAGGGTACTGGGTCCTTGTTACAAGCTTGCTTGGGAGTATTGGTGTCAACAATGCTTGTGGGGTTTGTTTAAAGTACAAAAGGGATGGTTGTGTGTGCATTGGGTGGCAACCCTCTTGGGGTGTTCAAGAGCTTTGGGCCCTTTCCTGCTGCCCTTTCTTTCTTTCAACATTCAAGTACATATCTATTCATGCCCCCACTTAAGGGTGTGTTTTCATTTGTGGAAAATTTCACTTAAGGGTGGGCTAGCGATGATACTTTCAAAAGCAAACCAATCTATAATGAATGAACTTTTTATCATCTTTTTTTTTTTTTTTTTTTTTTTTTTTTTCAAAAACATGAGCACTAGGTTTAGACACATCGCTTGCTTTAATACAAAGAAATGACGAAAAAAAGGAGGAGGAGGAGAAGAAAAGTCTCGCGGTGGGTGGGAGATGCTCGTACGATGGCTCGACTAAACGACAACCTCGTGAACAAACATTACAAGATTGATATCAATCATGAAAAAGGTGTGTAGTGGGCGTAGGTAATTGACTTATTTGAAGTAACATAACACATACATCGGAAGCTTTGGTGTTATTACTACTCTCTAGTGAGATTAAGTTGGATATCCTTTTTGTCTTACTTTTAAGTTTTCAGAGTAGATGACAATCGAACAGTCTAGAATTTAATTTCAAGTTTAAGTAACCTTACTTACTCTGAAGGGACATTTAGAGCTTAGTTTTTCCTTGTGGGGTTGCATGAGAAAGCGAAACCCTAAGCTAAAGAATCTAAAACCAAATCCTCTTTATGTCACATGAATCATAAGTTTTACTTTATAATAGACCATCCATCGCACTTTCATAGTGGTTGTTAAGCTAAGCTTGCAGATAACTCCTCATCTATGATTAGATATCTGTCTTAGACTTCATAATTAACTTGTCGAGAGATTACATAATTAAAGTTAGTAACCTCGAAAGATCTCCAAATCTCGAAAATGGCCCACTAATCCCTATTGGAGGGGACTAAAGCTCATGTCATGCTCTAATATAATGCAACATTAAAGGACTAAGTGCATGGGCAATGGATTTGTTTCTTGTGTGGTGAGGTCAACCATACACATCACATAAATAACACTATTAGCTTTGATAGTAACCAGTTTATTATGCCTTCCACTCATTAAACATTGTTTAATCATAATTAAAGTAACCTAAAAGTGCCTAAACATATTTGATTTCAGAGATGAATCAATAGAAGTGATGCCACACTTTGTGCTTTAGAAATTTTGTAAGTTTGTAGATAAGATTTTGAGTACTTCAAATCATGAAGTCTGAAGAGTTCATAAATTGATGCCAAATTGTACAAAAGTGCAAATAATGGTAAAATGTGGGACATACAAATCAATTTGTATCTTATAGGTGGAGTATATGACAAAGTTTGGAAAAAAACCTCTGTATGACTCACTTAACCTATCAGTCTTTTAGGCTGTGTTTGGTTGCAAGAAAAAAAAAACATTCGGATGTGTTTGGTTAGCTATTTTCTTTTGGATCTTGTTATGCAGATTTTTGTTGTTTGGTTGTTTATTTACTGATAGAAAATCAATTATTCATAAAACTATTTTTCTACTACTCATGAGAATTCAAATCTGAGAGGAGACCTGCAAATCTAATTCACAAAAACGATTTTAATTTTCATGTCTATTTTCCGTACAACTAAAACAAACTCTTCATCAAAAGTAGATGAAAAGGAGCGGGGAAAGAGAGAAAAATGAAACACACTCTTAGAGCTTTGTCTTTCGAGAAACCAACCAAAGCGAACACTTTGACCTCCATGGTATATCCATTTTAGTGAATCCCTTACTACCTATTTTGTAGCATAAGTGTTCGAAAATTCTAAATGTCAAGGAAGTGGGTGAGGAAAACAGCGAGGGGGGACCGTCCATCCCCTGAGATGTGTGCCGTCATTTTTCATGTGTGCATTTCGGGGGGACGACGGTCCCCCGTCGCTGTTTTCCTCGCCCACTACCTCGACAGGTAGAATCACTTTAAGTGTTTTTACGAGAAGTAGAAGTGATATGCAAAATGTGAGAGGGAGAGAAGGTAGGGTAAAGGTGGGCCTGATCTTCTCGTCCACTACGTCTACTTGGTCCGGCCTCAATAATTTGCAGGCCCAAACTGGGCCCAAAACATTGGAACTTTTGGACTAGCATCTAGCAGTCTGTTTTAGAGTTTTATTTTCTAGACCATAATTTAGGTTTTCACATTGGTTCAGAAACTTATTCTTCTTCTTCACTATGAATTTTTACAAGGATCCGGTAAACAAGGGCCTAGTCAAGATTGCAGACAAATGGGGCGAAAAAAAAGTTTGAAAAGACAAATTTATCACTGACTTTGGTTTTCCAAATCGAACGAGGATTATTATTTTTTAACTTCTAGCAAGCTCTCCTCTTCTCCTTCTCTTCTCTTTTCTCTCCCTCACAAACCCTCTCTCACTCTGTAATCTCACAACTCCGCCTCTCATTTTACTCATCTTTCACTTCCAATTAACTCAGCTTCGCCAAAGAGATCAATCCCAATCGCCACTTCCCTTCCCTTGCCTTTCTCTTTTTGAATTAACCCCAAACCACCTCCTCTTCCATCTCTTCATAGCAGCTGGCTATATTGGATCTTGAAACGCGAACATATTGATAGTAGAGGTTGGGCATATAAAAAAATATAAATAATTTAATAATTTCTTTTAAAAAGATAAGGGGGGCAATTAGCCAAAGGGTAGATCCACCCTTGCCGGTAAAGTCCACGATTCTCAACATTCGTGTGTTTCCCGAATGAACTGAACAATTTCGGCTGGAATTCAAGTTGTTCTGCGGAAATCTTGATAATTGTGTGTTATTTAAGTAATGATATGTTGCGAAGGAGGGCCGTGTGATGACGATGATGGTGGATACCTTGTTCGTAAGAATTAGGAAGTATTTGTTTATGGTTTTGGGTTACAATATGGATGTTTTGTTTTGCTATAGGATTGCCTAAGCCCAACTCTATGAGAAACACTCACCAAAGCCCAAGGTCGAGCTCAGCCCTAAGTGTCTGGCCCAAGCTCATCCATTGTTAATCCCGTTAATCGAGATTATTTGTTTTTTATTTGACCCCTCCAATTATAGGTAGTCAGGCTTTATAGTCACTTTTTGTTAGGTTTTGGGCTTTATATATTTCTACCTCTTCTATATATAATGATCATGACATCTTAGAATTGTGTTTTAAATCATTTGGTCAAATAGAGTTTGTCCAATCTAAACTAAAAAATGGTTTTAAAGCCTGATTGCCTAGACAAACTCTATTTGACCAAATGATTTAAAAAATGATCATGTTAAGATGGAGTGGAATTGGACAACTCAAGTTTTATTGGAACGTCCTCTTATTACTAATGGGCATGGCGTCCTCTTACTAACTTATTACTACAAAAATTCTAGGCTGTTTTGTTTGGGTTTCTCTTTTGTGTCTTATTTAAGATTTTTTTTTTTTCACTTTCACCCCTTTTGTAGATGGTGCTTGTAGTCGTATTTTAAAGAGAATAGGTAAAAAGTGTAAAAAAAAAAAAAAAAAAAAAAAAAACCCGAACAAAACACAAAAGAGACACCCAAATAAGAGATACTAGAATTACTCGTGGAGGTTCATAACATGGCTATGACCGCAAGTCGTACTTATTTATTATGGTAATATGCATAATGCTTTAAAAAAATTTATTGGAATCTTCACAATAACATTTTTTGAAAATAATCAACAAAAGTTAAGAAAAATTCAAAAACAAAGAGCTTTTCGTTATGGTTTGTGCATAAACTCATGTATTTTAACTTATTTAGCTTGATAGCAAGCTCATATATTGTTTTTATTCATGCTAAATAAATTATTGATAAATAAGTAATTTTATGAGTATAAAGTCTACAATGGCGATAAGTTTTGGTGAACCAGATTTTGTTTATTCGATCAATTCTAATAAAATATAATGGAACTATTTTAGATCAAAGAATGTCAAGACATCATGAAAGTGTCAATGTCTCAAAATATATGTCAAGATTACAGGTTGATTCCATCCTCCATAACATTTTTCTAATCTCTATAAAGATATATTACTCTGATCTGTTAAGCCTTTTAAAAAAATCCTCCTATTTTTTTCTTTTTCACTTACGCTGAAAATGATCACGTGAGAAACCCCATGCCACAAAAAATAGAGCAAAAACCATTGCTCAAGAAATGTCAAGGATTTCGAACAGCTCCAAGCCCCATAAAAATTAGAGCAAAAACCATGAAATCCGGAGGTAAAAAAAACGAAAGTTGAGGCCCTCCACAACTTCTGTTCAAACCAAAACCAACAAATATTCTCCAAACACCTCATTTCCTCTCGGCTGTCTCCTCTTCCCAAAACACCACAACATGTTTCCCTCTCACAAATCCTAACACCCAACATTTGCTAAACTTCAACAAAAAAAAAAAAAACATCCATTACCACCATCTCCTCCTCCTTTTACATCCTTGGGGCATTTGCTCGATCCAACGTAGTGTGGATCATTATGATCGACATGCGATCGGGCTATAACACATACGACCTCAGTCATAAGATCGAGGTTGTAAAAGGGAAGGAGTATAGCGCCAACCAAACGTACGTCGTGGCCCAGGCGGAGGCCGAGGCAAGGGAGAGGTCAAGATCGAGGTGTAGGTCGTCCTGGTCTCAATCTTCCTCTCCATCACCTCCGCCGAGGATGAAAGAAATGACGATGCATCGTAAAAGGTCATCATCCTCATCGATCAAGTCGTGGGCATTCACCGATCCGGAGATGAAGAGGCGAAAGCGAGTCGCTAAGTATAAATTATACTCCGCTGAAGGCAAGGTTAAGTCTTCGGTTCGAAGAGGGTGCCGTTGGATTAAGCGCAAATGTTCTGAGCTTGTGCATGGTTTCTAGCTATATAGCTAGGGAGCCAAACTGAATAGCGCGAGAGGGAGGGTGTTCCTTATTTTTATTTTTTTCTTTTATTTATTTGTTGGAAAATGACTTAAATGACCTCCAGTTGAATGCATGTTTGATGACATTAGAGGGTATTTTCAGTCATTTGGGTATATGCTTCCTAGGTTTGGGCTTTTGAGTTGAATATGTTGGTGGTGGTGTGGTTAGAGGTACAATGTTGTTCATAGGATTTGGATGACATTACAGAATGGATTTTTGATTTTCTGCTTAAGATTATCACTTAAGTTTGAAGATTTTCTGGGTATTTTATATAAAATATATATCATATATATTGATATTTATGGTGAATTCATTCTGATTCAGTTTAGCGAGTACCGAGTGGGAGTGGCTAGCTTCGCGGTCTTGCAACAAATATTTGTAGCGTGTGGCTGGCTTTGGCTCTGGACTGGGACTCGTGTAGTAATGTCCTAATCTGGTGTGTTTGGAGAGAGAGAAATAGAAAGAATTTTTATACACGAAGAAAAACATTATATTCTGTTTATGTTGAGGTGTGACATATGTCGCGAAGAATGGATGTAGCTTCTAAAGTTCGTACTTTGACATTTGACGTATGTCGTGCTTCTAAAGTTCGGATTGTGACATATGTCGTGAAGAATGGATATACCTTCATGGTGTAGAAATATGACTTTTTGCCTTGTGACTAGTGGTGATATTCTTATGTGGGCGAATTTGAGGGGAAAAGTGTGGGAAAAGTCTGTGATGACGAAGTTTAATAGTCTGTGAAATTTAAGATGGGCTAGACGAGTTATTAATGGGAAATTATAGTCTCACACTGTCTAGGTGAAAGAAAAAAATGTGCTATATGGTACTATATGGATCGAGTCGAGATGTGATTGGACGAGCTACCAATAAGACATTATAGTCCCAAATACTACGGCTTTTAAATAAATTAGTAGAGACCTCAATGTAGAGTCTCGTGAACAAAGCTCTTTGACATTTCTAAAATTGATTGCTTTTCAATACTACTATTTATCATTATAATCTTTTTTATTATCATATCGATTGTGGTTATTCAATTCATTAAGGTAACCAATAAAAACCATGTTGGCCTTAAAAGAAAGAAGTTAATATAAATAGGTGCTGTTATGTTTTCATACTAATATTTATCACCACTAGATATTGAAGAATCCAATGGTAGAAAGTCTATATTGGTAAAAATATCACGAACCTGGCTCAAAATTCTCGGGCTCTCCGAGTCCAATATCACCACCAAATCAGAATGACCTGGTTCGTGAATACAAGTTCGGGCTCTCCGAATCCAATACACAAAATCGATTTCAATTTCCATGTATGTTTGCCGTGTGCAACCAATGAAAGTTCCTCTCACCATCATGTGCAGAATTAGTTTCAACCACGTTCCCCCCACCCCTTGGTTCACTCAATTGGATTGCTCTCTCTCTCTCTCTCTCCAAAGACTTCATGGCCAAGTCCTCGAAGAAAAAAACATTGACTCTCCTCTCACAGTAATCTCTTCGCATTTTCCTTTCTGATTTTTCTTCTCTATCAACTTCTCTACAACCCCTTCAAATAGTCTCCTCTCTTCTTCACAAAAATCAATCCTTTTTCCTCTCTCTGTTTCTTGCTCTGTTTCACTCTGTTTTGACCCATGGGGAATGATTCAACCCGAAACGAAGGAACCCCATTCATTCCCGAAAAGGGGTTCTACCAACCGAGCACAGAAGACACCCGAGAGGCTTATCAAGCCTTGATCAGCATCATCGAGCAACAATTGGGAGCTCGATCGGAGTACTTGATGTATGTTGCTGC
Organism: Berberis vulgaris; assembly: GCA_963556465.1. Classification (NCBI taxonomy): domain Eukaryota; kingdom Viridiplantae; phylum Streptophyta; class Magnoliopsida; order Ranunculales; family Berberidaceae; genus Berberis; species Berberis vulgaris. Next base: position 91,211,502 of record OY747129.1, on the reverse strand, counting down.
GGAAGAGATATTATCCGTGTTGAAGAGTGATTTCTTCGAGTACCCATTCGAGCGAAAGAACGAAATCGAGAAGAATTTAGGGCCACTTCCATTTCACATCTTCGAACAACTGGATTTGATTGGAAAAGTCATCACTGATTACAACCAAGTTGCTGCAGAGCCTGAACAGAGGGTTTATCAGCCGAGGACTGAGGAGACGCTGACAGCTTATAAGAAGTTGATCGATCTGTTGGATCCGATTACCGTACACCAGCAGTTGACTGATCAGTATATGATTGCTCATGAGGTCTTGTTGATTTTGAAGGATCAGTCGACTCGTGATGAGAAGAAGAAATGGCTGATTGAGAATGGTTTGTGTCCCGAGGACGAGGTGCACTATACGTTTGAAAGGTTGGTAGAGATTGCAGGGCAAATTTTGGATTTTGATGAATTTATAAGGGTAAAAGTAGAAAGAAAAGTTAGTCGGTATCACGAGGAGGGGATCGGACCGTCATGGAGGGTTCAGGGTGGTGGTGGGTTTAACTGGGAGAGTGATAGAGAAATGGACGGTGGTGATGTGGTCTATGGGTGGGGTCAAGAAATCAAAGCTGATGGTGGATATTGGGGTGATGCATGGGATAAGGGAGTCAAAGCTGGTGGTGTTTGGTCAAGTCAATTTGCGGTGGAAATGACCGATGAGGTCAAGAAGGGAGCCATCTATGGTGGTGGTGATGGGTGGGGAAATGAGGTCAATGCTGGTTGGTCAATGCAAGGATTGAACAGTTCTGATGGAATCGATGGGTGGGGAGAGTATGATGGTTCCTCGAGTCATGCATCGATAGACAGTCAAGATGAAGTTGATGAGTCAAAGGAGGTAGAGGTCAATGGTGGTGGTGGTGATGGTGGGTTTGACTTGAGTGTTCTTAAGCTTGACTGTGAACTGAGTGATCCAGCCGCGGAAGAGAGTCGTGATTTAGATAAGAGTGTTCTTAAGCTTGATGATGATAAAGATGAGAATGATCAGAGGAGGTCCGGTGCATAACGATGCTGAAAAAGACAGAGAGGATGATTTGGCGATAGTTGATTTTGATGGCACCAACAAGTGATTTTAGACGGTCTAATAGGTAGCTTTGATGGAACTTTTAGAATATATAGGACTTACACTCAACATAGCTAAGTTCAATTCTAAAATTGATCCACCTCTATAAGAAGGAAAGTAGAAGAGCAAGAAAGTCACAAATAGAACAGTAAGAATGTGACACAATTAAAATATTTTATATAAGAAGTTTTAAGTTTTATGTTGTTATGTCATAGTTAACTCTATATAAATTTGTATTCAATAAAGGAACAACAGAATAATAATGCAATTCTCTAATTATTTTCTTTACATGGTATCAGAGCAACTTTCTTCAGTGACCTAAAATTCCGGAGAATCAAGCTCTTTCTTGTCTCCGATGACTACACACTTTGACGGTAGATGCAAGAGGCGGGAAATGGAAGACAATAGCAATATCCTACCTCAATCAATTCAACAACATTATAACAGACCACATTGCAAGCTCAAAATCTGTGTTGACTCGAATTGAGCAATACCAAGACTCGAATTGAGTCATGATTTCTTCATACACGAATCATCCAAAGTTGACTCGAATTGAGCAATACAAAAAATCAAATTAAGTCATAATTTCTTCATACAAGAATCATCTAAAAATTTTGTTGACTCGAATTGAGTTATAATTTCTTCATACATGAATCATTCATAATTTTATTTTTGAAAGGCATCATTCATAATTTTTCAGAATTCAATAATCATGATGCTTCGAGTCGAATCATTAACAGCTTCATTCGACAGTCATGATTTATTTACCAAATTAGACTTCAAAGTTTCTTTCAAACTACACATTTCATCTATGTCTACATGTCAAGCTTGTGGGGGAGTGTTAGAATATGTAGGGCCTGCTTAGAATATGTAGGGCTTGCACTTACATAGCCAAGCCCAAGTCTAAGATTGATCCACTTCTACAAGAAGAAAAGTGAGAATATCTACAAAATAGAAAAGTCACAAATAGGAAAGTTTGGATAATTATAATAGAAAAGTCAGAATATGACACAATTAGATTATCTTGTATATGAAGTTTTAACTTTTTTATTTCATAAAGTTAGGTAAATGTAGCTTATATAAGTTTGTTTTCAATTATATTATTTCTTTATATGGTATCAGAGTAACTTTTTTTGGTGACCTAAAAATTGGAGATTTAAACTCTTCTATGCCTCTAACAACTACGCTAGACGCAAGAGACGAGGAGGGATGACACCAGTATGAACATCGTCAACATCAAGTTTAACTAAATTGAAAGAAAATCGAACACCGTAATAGAGTTTACACACCATCGCAGGTCATCGCATTACTTCCTCCCGCCTAACAGATTTGACATCAGAGCTTCCGCTGACTCAAACAAAAAAATTAAAAAACCAACAACCTTCTCTTTCAAAAGCAGCAAGAGTATTCAATCGCATCAACCTTCAGGCTGTCCTGCAACAAAACAACAGATTTCCAGCTGATTTTTCAGACAAACAGCAGCTGAATTTCCAACAAAAGAACAGCTTACTTTCCAGCCAAACAACGCTCAACTTCCAGTAGTATGATCAACAACAGAATCAACGATTGCAGCAGCAAAATTACAGCAACTGAATCAGCAATTGAAGCAGTTTTGGACAGAAACCGCAGCAGCTTTGGACAGTGACCAAGTCTTCGAAGAAAAAACAGTGATGTAGACTACCATGACTCTCCTCTGTTTTTCTTCTCTATCAACTTCTTTACAACCCCTTCAAACAGTCTCCTCTCTTCTTCACAAAAATCACTCCTTTTTCCTCTTATCTGTTTTTTGCTCTCTTTTGACCCATGGAGAATGATTCAACCCGAAACGAAGGAACCCCATTCATTCCCGAAAAGGGGTTCTACCAACCGAGCACAGAAGACACCCGAGAGGCTTATCAAGCATTGATCAGCATCATCGAGCAACAATTGGGAGCTCGATCGGAGTACTTGATGTATGTTGCTGCGGAAGAGATATTATCCGTGTTGAAGAGTGATTTCTTCGAGTACCCATTCGAGCGAAAGAACGAAATCGAGAAGATTTTGAGGCCACTTCCATTTCACATCTTCGATCAACTGGTTTCGATTGGAGAAGTCATCACTGATTACAATCAAGTTGTTGCAAAGCCTGAACAGGGATTTTATCAGCCGAGGACTGAGGAGACGTGGACAGCTTACAAGAAGTTGATCGATCTGTTGGAGCAGATGATCGGACACCAGCCGTTGATTGATCAGTGTATGATTGCTCATGAGGTCTTGTTAATTTTGAAGGATCAGTCGACTTGTGATAAGAAGAAGAAGAAGAAATGGCGGATTGAGAAACGTTTGGATTACAAGATGCACTACTATACGTTTGAAAGATTGATAGAGATTGCATGGCAAATTTGGGATTTTTTTTTTTTTTTTTTTTTTTGCGAGTTGGGTTGCTAAGGATCCATTACTTAATTGGGCGACCTATGCGTCAACACCCATTGAAAAGTAACTATACCGCAGGTGAAATTCGAAGCTAAAATGTGGAACAAACTCACACTGCCCTAACCACTAGGCCATAATACCATTGGCACAAATAGAATTTAGAAAAGTTAGTGGGTATCGGATCGTCATGGGGGTTCATGGTGGTGGTATGTTCAATTGGGAGACTGATGGAGAGATGGACGGTGGTGATGTGGTCAGTGGGTGGGGTCAAGAAGTCAAAGCTGATGGTGGTGGATATTGGGGTGATGCATGGGATAAGGGAGTCAAAGCTGGTGGTGTTTGGTCAAGTCAATTTGCGATGGAAATGACCGATGAGATCAAGAAGGGGCCGATCTATGGTGGTGGTGATGGGTGGGGAAATGAGGTCAATGCTGGTTGGTCAATGCAAGTAGTGAACAGTTCTGATGGAATCGATGGGTGGGGAGAGTATGGTGGTTCCTCGAGTCATGTACCGATAGACGGTCAAGATGAAGTTGTTGATCAGTCAAAGGAGGTAGAGGTCAATGGTGTTGGACCAGGTGATGGTGATCGTAAACCCTACTTCATTTTTTTTTAGGAATAACCACTGCTATTTGTCACTTTTCTTAAAGTGTTTCTTGTAAAAGTTAGCATAATTTGATATAGGGTTCTTTTTTATTGAAACTAGCTTGAAAGCATCATCAAACTAATTTATATCATTATCTTCTAATCCTTTTTAACATAATTACTATATTGCACGAGGTCCTCCTTAGCCCATATTCATGAAGTGATATGATTCACATTCTTTGGCTCTTTCAAAAACTAAATTTTTTTTTTATTTTTTTTATTTTTTTTATTTTTTTGGAAAGTGAGCTGGAGTTTGTTAAGGAAAATATTTAAAGAGTAACTGGCGACCTCTTGATCTGCAGGTAAATGCTCTTGGAAAATATTTAAATTCCATTCTTGCTTTTAAAACTAATGAAATTGTGTTTTTCTTTTTAGTAAATCGCAAAAGCAAATGGAACGCACATCAGACATGTACGGTGAGATAATTAAATGATAATGCAAACCCTTGAAATTTTAGAGTCTTGTTATATGAATCATAAGTTTATTATATCGTGGTATACGCCACCATTATGTGAAATGAAAAACCAACTATTTATTATATTTTTTCAAACAAGAAACAAGAGAATATAATTAGGGAATACAAATTAAGTTCAAACAATTCCATTCAATTTTTGTTCAATAAATCTTGACATAAAATTACAAAATTTTAAACAAAAATAATGGTAAAGAGAAATGGAAAATTTTCTAAATACCATCCACCTCTACCCACAAAATATACCTTATGTTTTCCCCTCTTTTTTCATTGATTAATCACCCAATTAAGATGATAAACTGATTTATTCATGAAGCAATTAATAGATAATATGGATGAAATGGAGAAAATGGAAAGAAACCAACTTGAATGGATGCATGGTAATGTGTTGTTCCCTTTGTGATCATCATTTTTTGTAACCATTGGCAGAACGTATCCTTTGAAGCCTCATCTGCTCATAGAAATTCGCGATAAATTCTTCAGCCTTTTCATCGATCATATCATCACCTTTTTCATCAGAATCACCATTCTCAATCACAATCTCACTATTTTCACATTCACCATTCTTGTCAAGTTCTTGGAGGTTCAATGCCGAGGCATAACGAGATGATGGATGATCATTTTTGTCAAGTTCTTGTAGATTCAATGCGGAGGCATATTGAGATGGTGTAGCTGAAGATGATGAAGAAGAAGCTGGGGAAGCCAAATAATTTGGTGACCTGTTAGGATAAGAATCTACGTAACCAAAATCCTTCCCTATGATTTTATGATCCATATCAATGGCAGGAGGTGGTTTTCGGCTTGTGGGGAGATGGTGGTGGTGCAATGGGTGCACTGCATCAACAACTTTCTTCCACAATCCCTTTGAGGCAACTTCAACATGGGCAGAATCATTCTTTCCATTGGATCGGCGACGTATCATATACAATGCTACACGAATTATATTAAGGGCGGATTTTTTCTTACTTTTCGAAGGTAGGTTGACATTGTTGGTGTTGGTGTTGGTGGTGGTGAGGGTGGCTTCATTCTCCATTACGAGGAGAAAGAGAGGCCTCTCTCGCTCTGCTACGAAGCAGAGAAAGGAAGGCAAAGGGATTGAAAAGGTAAAGACTAAAGGTCTCGTATATAATATCAATGGACTTCAAACAGAAAAAGTCTTATTTTTGGAAAATAATTTATGCTTTTGGTTTGAAAAAAATGCTGAATATTAGCAATGAGTTGGTGTTGTTTGTAAATAGGGCATAAAATTAATCCGGCATGTTTACGTTTTACCTATGATTAGTGAACGATTATTTGGTCAGGTTCCATGTTATTCATTTTCTTTTATTTTTAATTTTATTTATTTATTGATTTCAGCTAGTGTTATAAGTGTGAATATTGAAGAAAATCAAGGCAAAGTGTCGCGATGGAAGCTAGAACAAAAGAAAATATAGCGTGCAGGGCAGGGCAGTTTCTATGGCAGAGGAGAAGGAGAAAAAAAAATTAGCATACGCGCAAGTTTCGCAATGCACAGCTTGAAATTTGTTGGCAAATTAGCAAAATATATAATTTGTGATTACTTACAAGTCATCCCAATTAACAAAACCTTCCCCACAAATACACAAACATGGCTTCCATGCATCCTGCATGAACACAAACAAACCTGAAACTCACGTTGTATTCTAGAAGCCCCAGTCCACCACCCCTAATGATCTCATGGTTAATTAACAACTGATTAATTATTAATTAAGTATTTGTTTTGGGAAATTGGATGGAATTAGACCATGATTGTTTAACAACCCCAATCATTTAAGAAACAAAATATATCTTGTTCAAGGACTTTAGAGAAGTAGGTTGGTAGGTTTTACATAGTTAATTATCCACAATATCGATGTTGATGTCAATATTGTCTTGATTATAGGTTTGTTTTGTCTCAAATGACAGCGCGTGAACTTGATCCAAGTAACTCTACGTTGTGTCAAAATCAGAAATATGCTGCCGGCCAACAAAGTAATTTGATTAAATACGTACCCCATGATCTCTTCCTTAAAATTGTATAATCCTCACTCTTATTTGCCTTATAAGATGGCAGGTTTCATGTGTAAACCTTAACGCTATAGGAATACCGGTGACTGTGGATCCATCCAGCTATGGTTTCCACAAATTTGAATAAGAAAAATCTCAACTCCATTCAAATAAAAGATCAAAACTAAAAAGCGACTAAGAAATATCATTAGTCCTAGTCCTTTTCGGCAAAGATCTATCCATTCTGAAACCCAAACCATACAAACACCACTGGCAACCTGCTTACATTACTTGATCCACCTGGTGTTAGCTAATCTACCACTCTCTTGGTGGAAATTTGACCTACCATTACAATTGAGTGACGAGCAATTTATGCAGGAAGAAGAGCGTTTTTTGTTTGGAAATGCAATTTGCACACTAGGGAGGTAACAGAAAGTCATCCAGCTTTTAGTGACGATTTGGAAACAAAATGTCCAATAGATTTACTCTATCAAACCATGTTCCCGCGTAATGACAAGTTAAAGTCACTCCGGCCCTTTGATGTTCCATATAAGTAGTCATAACTCCTCACCCACTGAACAAAAAATGCTGAACACTTCCATTCAATCAAACTTCACCAAAGGGATTCAATACAGACAGATCCACCACTGCTTCTCATACTAGCTAGGCTAATGTCTAAAATGAACTTACTCATTGTTCACAGAGTGAGGAATGTACTTCGATTGGCTTTGTTCTGGGCTAAGAAAGGTGGTGAATTCAAGCAAGGATTGAAGATAGAACTACAACTTCTCCCTAACTACATCAAGAGCCTATGTCATCAGAATACCACCAGTAATTTGATTCATTACAATGAGAGGGAGTTCTCATTTGAGGAGACACCAATATTTGACTTCAAGATGCATCGCACAGCTTCTAAGAGATTCCACATGCCAGGACTCTCATGCTTGAGACCGAAAGTAGTTGAGTTTGGTTTAGATGAAGATTGTGACAAAGGGGAAGAGAGTTATGGGTGTCAAGCTTATGAAAATGAGAGATTACATGACGATGAAATGGTTGAAGTGGGAGATGGGATTGATATTAAGGCTGAGGAGTTCATTGCAAAGTTTTATCAGCAACTAAGGCTGCAGGGCCAGATTACAAGTCTACAATAAAAGGCTATGCACAACAGAGGAACCAGAGAATGAGACTATTCGTGGATCTAATTTTTTCTTCTCTTGGACTTCGCCTGTTCTGTAATAAAGTAGGGATTTTGTGATCGTAAAATGCAACAAGCTTCTTTACATTTAAAAGCTTTCATGGAGAGTTTTACATAATGCATGCTCAAAATGGAACTAGCAAATGCAACAAAATAAAACTAAACTGTGAGAAAAAGATATTGAAAACAAGAGTTCTCATGCACGAGACATAAAACTAGCAACTATTCAAGGAAACAAGTCTCAGTCTAAAAAATGGATCAGTATAAATGTTGGATACCATCATCAAAGAATGAATAATGGAATTGGAGCTCTGTCAACTATTCTCATCTTTTTTTTTTTTTTTTAAATTTAATCCCATAACCCTTCCACTCCAAATGCCTCCGGCAGTGTTTAAACCTTAAACTTGTGATGCTATCCGTCACAAGACTAATTTTGAGTTAATACCCCATTAACAACTATTGTCATCCTAAACATCTACAATTGCTAAAGGCTGTTCCACATAAAGGAGAAAGTTGTCGTGCTCATCATACAAAACAAAGAGACTATGATCTAAAAGATTTTTTCATTATCTCTGCTATCTTTTTTTTTTTTTTTTTACGTTAAGCCTCTCTCTTCAAAAATTCTCAAAGATTGTGATACTATGCGTGTCCACACCCTCGGGATGCGTGCAATGACTTTTTTACACGCATCTCGAGGGTGATGGATGCGCCCCCTGGTTGTTTTCCTCGACAATTAGACGGGCTCGTAATTGAGTGTTTTTTTTATATTAATATAAAGGTTAGGGTTCCTTAAAACCTTGCTTACTTAAAAAAATAAAATATAAAAAATAATAATAATAATACGCGTTGTATCAGAGTGGCATTGCGGCATTGTTCATGGTACAATATTCCTCGCTTATGGTATTTCCTTGCGCTTGTGTTGATGTGGATTGTTGGAATATAAATCCTGTTCCAATTATTCACAAGTCTAAATTACCAATGTGTTTATCCATGGTAATACCGTATGAATTTATGGTGTAGTTGTACGACTAGTACCCAATACCTACCAATGTATGTTGTAGTCTCACAACCTTGCTTTTGCTTCCGCGATATGTGATTGCATTCGCCATCTTCAACCCTTTCATCTTCAAAGTGATGAAACCTTCTCCTGAAAGCATATCAAACCCCCTGTTTTGCTTTCTGAAAATATAGAACACTTTGAACAGAAATACAATTCTCTATTACGTGTAAGCTTTCATTTAACAAGATACAGACTCATCGTGGTTTTCGTGATGTGTTTTTAGGAGGAGTAACACGAACAAAACACCCCAACTAGACGCGTTCACTTTGTCTTTGACATATCTACCCCTACATGGCGGTAAAGTTTTGTTAAAAATCACTATAAGTAAAGGGTAATTTTGGAATAAATGAGCCTCCCAACTGGATTCTCCTCATAAAACCGTGTCCCCATAGCTCAAGTTACACTAAAAAATGCAAATCCAGATTCACGTTTTTACTCCATCATCAAACGCGTATAGAAATTTCATATAAAAACCTCTTAAATCACTCTTCGTCAGCTAGAACTAATAATACTCGGACTGATTCAATTTCAAATCAGAAAGAAAAAAATGTCAAAAAAAAATAGATCAACTGTTGCTCGTAGAGTGTGGAATGTGATTCGATTAGCTTTGTTATGGGCTAAGAAAGGTGGTGCATTCAATATGGCGGAACTACGGAGCCTATATCACATCAACACCCGTAATTCTTCAATTCATTACAATGAGAGGGAGTTCTCATTTGAGGAGACACCAATGTTTGATTTCAAGATGCATCACGGTTGTGGTTCAAAGAGATTTCACTTGCCTAGACTCCCATGCTTGAAACCAAAAGTTGAGTTTGATTTTGATTTTGATTTTGATGATTATTATTACGAGGAAAGTGAAGAAGATTACCAGAAGAATGGGAGACTAGACGATGATGAAGGGATTGATGTAAAGGCAGAAGAGTTCATAGCAAAGTTTTACGAGCAAATGAAGATGCAGAGACAGATTTCGTATTTACAATAAAATGAGACGCCCAAAAGATGAACTAGTATTGATAAAAACTAGTACATTTTACATTTTATTGATTCTTTGTAACTTTACGATAATAGGTATTGCGGCTTTGTTGCAGATATCAGACTACCAGTACTTTCCATTCATTTTATTGCTAGATATATGGTGCTTGTATTGCGCATGACATTGGCTCCAAGAACTAAATATGTTTGAACAATATATCGCATTTTTACATAATACTTGAGAATTCTAGGCTCCGGCGCACACCATGTGATTGTAAAATCGATCATTTGCATATGAACTTCGCGGAATGGGGATCATGTTTTTTTTTTAAAGGCAAGCAGGGTTTTTATAGGATCCATTAATCCATAAAGATGCCGCAAACTGGGTTTGAACCCATAACCTAATGGTACCATCCGCCAAGCTCTAACCGTTGAGCTGTCATGCCATTGGCGGATCACGCAGATGTTGGTTGTTGTATAGACTTGGGCTTTGCTATATAGTCTTAGTTTATTATTAGACAACAATCATAGATACTCTAAATTTATTTAAATTACTCAATTAAACTAATATAATGAAGAAAGACTGAACGAGAGCATAAAATATGTTGCAGAAACAACAACCCTAACAGCCGTACATGGTGTTTAAGAGTACCGGGCAAGCAAACAAACAATTATTGGGTGATAGTCCTCTGCTCGAGCTTATCTAGAGAGTCAGGCCCCTAACGTCATATTCGTATTAAGGGAGGCTTCCCTATATATTTTTAAGAGAGAAAGGAGATCTTGAGGAGATTTTGAGCTTTTGAGGTGATCTTGACGAGATCTCTATCCTAAAAACATGCAAGGAGCCTCCCCTGGCATGTATCTAACACGAGCCAAGCTCTTAAGAATTTTTGCCTCTGATATTCAAACAATTTCTTTCTTAATTATTATTATTATTACTTTTTTTTTTTTTTTACAAACTGTGGATTCTCTTAAACAACAGTGAAAATAACTTATCATTCCTCGAGCAAAAATGGATTCATATAACAGCTTCCATCAAATGCCCCCTTGACAAATTTTTGTAATTGTAATTTCATCCGACACAAGTTTATTACTGAGCTTGTACCCCCATTTACCCATGTTTCTTGCCTAAAATTTCCAAAATTTGACCAAAAAGGCATCTTGCTTTCACTTCCAAACAATCCCTCCCAAAAAAAGGTATAATTCTAGGGAGTCCGCTTTGATTTGCAGCCTTGGGGGGCGAAAATACAATTTTGCCCCCCTCTTTAACCACCTTCTCAAAAAATGTTTAAAGAGAGGGGGGTAAAATTGTATTTTCGCCCCAAGGCTGCAAAGACAGGCCACCGAGCGGGCTCTGTAGCATTACTAAAAAAAAAAGTCATCCAGCTTTTCTTGTCTTGCTGTTTCCCTTTGTGGGTTTGTTCTGATGATGCATGAAATCACCTCGAGATACACTCTTTTACGCATCTCGAGGGAAATAAACGGTTTCACTCCCCTCCCTCGCTGGTTCCGTCGCTATTTAGAATTTCCCTTTGCCTTAATTAATAAGAAAGACTTACAGCTACCTTCCACCTAAAGTCCTAAACTCCAACCATACTTGGCCAATAAGCATCTCTGTTTCATTTCAAGTATATGTTATGGGGACCCCATCTAAGCCGTGTCCACTTATTTCATCCCCAAATTACCCTCCATTCTCTGCTAATTTACTAATATGTATGAAAAAATGTCTCCCTTAGCCAAGGGTATAATTGGAAAGTAAAATATGACACCTCACAAAACCGTGTCCCCTTCTTCACAAAAATTATAAGCATACCCACGTTTCTATTACTACACCGCGTATCAAATTCCATAATCCATATAAATATTGTTAACAACTATCTTTTCCTCATCAAAAAAATTGAACATTTGTTTCAACTTTTGACGATTGTTGAGCTTCACTACTGATTGATTCAAAGAACATGTCGAAGAAGATGAATACTATGTTCGGCCGCAGAGCATGGAATGTACTAAGACTAGCCTTGTTATGGGCTAGGAAAGGTGGTGCATTCAAGCGAGGTATAATGATGGAGATACGCCTTCTTTCTAACTACATCAAAGGCCTATGCCATAGCAATGCGCATGGTTCAATTCAATACAATGAGAAGGAGTTCTCATTTGATGAGACCCCATTGTTCGACTTCAAGAAGATGCACAAGCCTAATTCAATGAGGTTCAACATCCCATGCTTGAAACCACAAGTCGATTTTGATTATGACATAAATGATTTCTATGGTGAGAAAGAAAGATATGAGGAGTATAAGGAGGAAAACATTTGTGATGAAGTTGTTGAGGTGGCTGGAGAAGAAGGTATTGATTCAAAGGCAGAGGAGTTTATAGCAAAATTTTATCAGCAAATGAAGATGCAGAGACAGATTTCTTATCTAGAATACAATGTAGAATCTCAATAGAGGGCTGGAACTCATTCTTGTGATTCAGTTCATTCTTTTGTAAGAAAATGGGCACCCCGGCTTTGTTGTAGATACAGGAAGCTCATGTTTTGAAGCTTTCATGGAGAGTTTTACAGAGATTTAGAACAATAAATACTTTTTTACCATTCATTTACTTCTTACTAAATCAAACAAGTCGATATTAATCAAACACGCCCACTGCCGAGAAGAAGGAAATAGGCTACTCAGACCAGGTTTTGATCTGTCACATGATGAGCTCGCTTCTATTGTTCCCCAATCTGCTATCTCCCTGCCACTTGAGGATTCGAAGAGTTTTCAATTTTTTTTATTTTTTTTGATTTCCATCTGCAATTCATCCTGCCGAAAGCATGAACTGTGGACTTTGTATCTGCTCATTCCCTGCCACTTGAGGGGTTTTATTCATCCTGCAGAAAGCATGAACTGTGGACGTTGTACCTGAAACGGTGAGAACTTAATTACATTACATTCATTGGAACATATAGTAGGCTGAGCTAGTTCAGCAGAGCATTTTAATATAATTCGCAAACTAATAAACTTCCAATGCTTACCAAAATCGGAAATGGTTTCTGAAAACAACACAAGCCTTACCTTTTTCTCAGTTGCCTTGAGACGACCAATGCATCAAACTCCACTTCTGTGTCCTGCCTCGCATAAACTCTGTCTCAACTCTTTCATATTTTGGTGATGCCAACTGAACCATTGTTGCAGTTCAAATTGTTTAGTGAACAAAGTACATAACATCTTTGTTCTTTAGCCAAAAAACAAGCCTTAGACTTGGATCACGTACCTGGGATTTACTGGCTCATAACGATATTCCATCAGAGACAACCTGGACCATAAAGTGCCAAATCATGCACTGGAGAATTGCAGCACCTTTCACAGATCTACCAGACTGAACCAATAACTAATTCACATAGCTGAAAATTTTGATCCACACTTTCCTCAACGTTTTACCATAACCAAGAACAAATATACATGAGATGCTATATTTACCAGAAAAGCCTGCACTGTCCTGATAATCTATGCAGTTTGAAAAGTTTGTAGAAAGAAGTTAAGGATCACTAGTAAATTTGGGAAAGGGGGGTTGGGGGTGCATGGTAAGTATTGGTTGAATGCTTAAAGAGCGACTTTGACAAATAAACTTGTAATTATCATAATATTGTCGCAACGAGAATTCAACCATGCAATCACCTCACACTCAATTTTAGTAGCAACTATACACTCTAATGGCTATTCAGAGATACTGATACAACACAGATCCTGAACAACTTAGAAGAAAGTGGGATAATCGAAATCTGCCAATCCTTTTTACCAAAGTTTCCTTATCTATAAACACAATTGCTGATGACATAAAAACTTAAAACGGATCATACCAAACAGTAGAATCATAATTTACCATTCAATATCCCAAATATATAAAGAAATAAAACTAGTTGAAGACACCAAGTGAAGCAGTAACATTAAAGCAAACACTTGTAACTCAGTTCAGCGCAGAGTCTAGCCATTATTTCTGACGTCATTTGACACATTATACGCTTCAGCCACTTTAGAGTATCTGTTCCTGCATCCAAAATTATGTAAGTGTGGATTAAAAGGAACAAATTACTGGGAAATGTAATGGTTTGAAATATCTTACCTTGTATAGAATAAGTGAGAATAATGAATATTCCAAATTTCATGTTAAAATCCATTCTGTTTTTTCTTAAGATATGCTTCCAGCTGCCCCGTTGCTGCCAATATAAGGCCTACATGTGCAACAATAAACTTTTAGCAAAAAAAATCTTAACCATAATGCTAGTACAAGTTACATTTCTAAATTATAGAGAGAAATTGAACAGAGTTTAAACTAAAGGCAAAGAAGTGGAGAAAGAAATGCTTGGTGGAGAGTTCTTTTGAATGATAACTCCATGCAACCACAAAAGTCTTATAATCGCAATCTACATTTCCAAAAATAAAATAAACATAATAATAATGGAAAAAGTTTCAGTTTAACCAAAAAGCAAAGAACTGGAGAAGGCAGTGCTTGGTGGAGAGTTCTTTGGCTAATAACTCCCTCATATAACCACCAAAAATCCCTCTTATCATATAATCCACATTTCAAGCAGAACTATGGGAAATCTTACAATTATTTGTTTATTTAGTTAGTTATTTGATCGGTAAAACATAAGGAACTAAGGGCTTACTATATTAAGTGATTACAGTTTGCAAACCAGCTTACAATTAGCAGAAATGATCCGAAACAACTTATTTTTAATTTCCACTTGCCGACTTTTGGGGGTACAAGAATAACTTCTTAAGAACAAGAGGTAGCCAAAACAAAAACATTTCCTCCAACTTTTAGTTCATTTGAAACTTAGCCAAAAGAAGATTCAGTAGTTGGCCAAGAATTGCAATGTTTTACTGAAAAAAAATCTTCTGGTATTCATAAATATGCTGGTGTAAGTACTCTAACTGAAAATACCTGTAAATAAAGCAGAAGGCCTTCCAGGTCGTGATTTGTACTCTGGATGAAACTGCACCCCGATATAAAACGGATGACTTGGAAGCTCTAAAATCTGCATAAAAACAACAGATTTGAAGCCTGTGTGTTATTTTTACATGTTTATTCATAGATAAATACATATGCAATTCACATCAACCATATCATACCTCCATTCTTTTTCCACTTTCATCTTTTCCTACAAATTTTAGGCCAGCATCTTCTAGTTTATCAATAATATCTGGGTTCACCTACAACAAATTAAAATTAGCTTCAGTATTAAAAGTATAACAGAACATCATCTGGCTTGGTTTATGATACTACAACTAAAAAAAGCATCTGAAATGTCAAGTTTAAACACCTCATAACGATGCCGATGACGTTCAGCCACATAAGCTGAACTGTGATATCTGAAAAAAGGGGAAGATTAGATAGTTCTGGGATCAACTTCGAAAGCCTAAACTGAACCAACAAGTGTAACAGTAATGTGCACAAGTTCCTAGTGATAAACTTATGTGAAAGATCTAACAGTTGATATCATGAAAAATTCTATGTAAATAAGTTTGTCTCATACAGCTTTGATGTAATGCAGTCCGCAGTCTGAAAAAATGTTTTTCTGGATCCTAGTCTCATTGTGCTTCCCATGTGAGTTCTTGAGCCCTGCACGTTAGTTGAAGTAAATAAAAACAAACAGATCAAAGGGTATTCTATTTCTTCACCACAATATTTGTTTCTGTTACATCATTACTTAAGATCATAAGATACCTCTGGCATGAAGACTATCACAGGATCATGTGCTTCAGGATCAAACTCTTCACTGTTTGCACCTTTTATACCCAAAACCTGATCACGTGCCATTACCAAGACAGAAAATGAGAAAAGGGTGAATAAAAAAGTATATGAGTATTACACACTAAAAAATGTAAAAAATCTAGCAGAAAGAAAGACAACATACATTTCGAGCAAATTCAATCACACATATCTGCATTCCCAAACAAATACCAAGATAGGGAATACGATTCTCTCTGGCATAATTAGCTGCCAATATCATTCCTTCAACACCACGATCACCAAAACCACCAGGAACCAAGACACAAGCTGCATTCTGCATATATTGATGATTAACCTTGTCAATAACAGTCATATTTGTATTTCTAAAGAAATGTATCGATAGTATCAGCACAAGAAGATTCATAGTCATCAATTTTATGGTTTTTTACACCATTAACATCATGCACTGGCTTATAATAATCACTTAATTCAGTATCATGCAACCAGATGGGTAAGATTTCAAGAGCAACAAAGTGCAAAACCATCATAGATTCATGCTTCCCTAATCCTGAGGCTTTCCATCTCCCTGCACCCCTACTTTTCTTTCATTTAAATAACTAGCATGCACCACCCAAAGGATATAGTGTAGCAAGAAATTCAGTTTTGTGGCTCAACAACGTCAGACTATAATTATTAATGAGTTGCACCTAGAGTGGTGGAGGCTTACCCTTAAGGTTTTCCATGCAGCAGCATGTGCTTCTGGGGCCTGCATCAGTGCAATTATGTTTAGGGAACAGTATGATACATGCTACTTGCATAATACCAATCTATGATTGCAAAATTACAACTCATACCGATTTTGCAGTGTCATCTTCAAGGTCAGAAGCTGCAATCCAGTCTATTGATGGCTTCAATGAACATGCAACACATGCATGCAGGAGAGACTACCACGTGTTTAAAAGCACAAGGAAGCCCAAGCAGTTAGTGTAGCAAACATCACCCTTTTAGTATATAAAGATCTCTAAAATAGAAAGATAACTCAGGGCATAGCAAATAACAACTAAACAATCAAATAAAAGGAAATAAGATCGCTGTACAAGGTCTTAGCAGCACGCATATATGTGTAGGCCCACTTGCACATGCTTCTTGAAGCACGCTCATGTTGTCAGTGTATACTTTCCTCTACAAGAACTAGTATGGGGGTTCGAGTCCATCATCTTACCTTCACAACAGACAAATACGAATCAGTTAGGCCAACATACTTTCCCACCAATGCAATCCTCACCTGCAATAATAAGGCGTTATGAGCGTCACTACAGGAGAGAAATACTCCATGAACGAATTACATTCCAACAATACTTACTGAATTACTGAGACTATCAAAAGTTGCTGCTCTCCTAGTCCACTCTTGTAAATCAGGAGGTGTAGCAATGCTGAAACAAAACATTCATAAACAGTCAACTAAAATGCACTAGTAAGTGACTTAGTTTGATTTTCTTTTGATAAATTACCGATAACAAAAGATGAGAAACAAAAACCAGCACAGGCCTCTGTGCAAAACTTGCCCTGAAACTCGTGCAATAATTTTGTAATAGCTGTGTTGTTATATGATTCTAAAACTCCATGCTCTGAACAACAAAGACAATGAATGTAAACATGAAATGTTACCTCAGGCAGTTTAGCTGATTTAGAATTGCATTATGAGCGTTTTGGCTCTGTAACAAGGCAATGATTAGAGATTCAGCATTGGACAGGCGTACTTAAAGAGAACTAGTAACAAAGCAAACTTCAAAGTACTTGAAGTGTGTCATTGAACTCACCCGTAGCAACTGCGGAACATGCCAAATGTTTGGAACATCATGTATATTGAGAACATTGCCGAGCTAAGATAAAATAAAAGAGTACAACATAAATTATTACTATGAAAAGAGAGAATACAAAAGCCATGAAAAACATCAAAATCAGCTACTTACAGGAACATGACAAAACTGTGAAAGTTTCTCCTTTGTGTTATCTAATAAAGGCTGGAAAAATGAAAATATGTCAGCAAACAGTTTAGGTCTCACACATTATGCATCAAAAGGGACCATCTTAGATGCATCCTAATCAATTCAGATTTATACACATTTAACGGATCAGAATATACCTGAGCAGAGCGACATGCTAACAAATGAGGAGTCAGTCCCAATGCCCTCAGTTCTCGGACACTATGTTGTGTCGGCTTAGTTTTCTACATTATAAGCAAATAGAAAGCTTGATGCTCAATTAACACAACCTCCAACTCTTAAAGAAATTAAATCTTCTTACAAAAAACAAATAAATGCAATAAAGACTGAAAATCACCAGAAATAAGTTTGAACTGAAATGATCTCAGGAATACTTACTTGCTCGCCGACTACAACAATAACTGGTACAAGGCTCACATGAATGAGACAGAAGTTGTCTGGTCCTGAAGATGGATTTTTAAACCAACAAGTGAATACATAACATAGTTAATGGATGTGTGTGTGTGCAGGTTATATTCTCCCCTCTTTCTTATCTCCCTTGTGACAATAGCAATTATTTAATTGTTGGACTCTATTCAATAAGAAACTTCTCTCTAGTAAATGGACGCGCAGAGGGAGGGGGTGGGGGGAATCTATAATCATTGAAAAGGTAAATGTAAGCTTACCAACTGAAAATGACAACTGTCGCAGAGCCTCAATGAACGGCATTGATTCAATGTCACCTGGCACAAACAAAATCTTCACCTATGAGGGACAGAAAAAATTGATGGGAAAACTTTTCTCTTTTGCAACAGTGGAAGAGGCTCTTTAGTTCTATAGTCTTACCTACAGTCCCACCCAGCTCTATCACACAAACATCTGCTGGGCCCTCTTTCCCATCGACTGGAACAAGAGATACAGTTTCTATCCAATTCCTAATGGCATCAGTAATGTGTGGAACCACCTGCAGTTCACTCAGATATGATTGATATAGTCTTATATAGTTAAATTCTCTAAAAAAAATAGATATAGAAATTAGGAATTCAAAGAGTAGTGTCTATGTAGCAGCACCTGGACAGTCTTCCCAAGATAGTCACCCTTCCTTTCTCTATCAAGGACAGACTGAATATACACGGAATAGACTAGTTATCATTATGGATTTATTGCAAAGGACTTATTATATTATACTCAAATGTAAAATAGCATCCACATGGGAAAGAAAACCTGGTATATTTTTCCAGTGGTTATGTTGTTGTCCCTGGTAAGTGTCACATCCAAGAAGCGTTCATAATTTCCAAGATCCAAATCAACCTATTAGGGAAAACAAAAAATGCAATTGAAGAAACTAATGAATCTTTCAGATTGAAAAAAATGTCAACCCAGATATAAGATATGAAAACAATATGTAGTAAGGGATTTATAGCATGTCTGATGGTTGAAACAAAAGGATATACCAATACTAGTCTTGAATGTCGACATTAGACTACAAGGATAAGTATTAAGCCTTTTATATTGCATCAATTGTCTTGAATAATATACCATAATTGTATTCATGCTATAAGCCAAATTTCCTTTTTCAGAAGACAGGGTGCATCAATTCTCAAAAGATAGGGACCACATTCATTTACTTATAGTAAACAAAACTATAAGTCAACAAGGAGATAGATACTTTTGTAATTATACAGTAAATCCAAATTTCTTTTAAATGTTAGCTATTACTGAATCCACAATCCAAAAGTTCCAAAACACATCGGAATTCCATTGAAAGACAAAATGACAAACCTCGCCACCATCGTCTAGAACAAACACCTCGCCATGTTCAAAAGGGGACATTGTACCAGCATCAGTGTTCAAGTAAGGATCTATAGTTAACAATAAACAAAGTAAGTATGAACAGATAAACATAAGGTAAACAGAAAGGAGAAACACCCCAGAATAACAAAAAAAATAAAATTGTTAAGGATCAACCAAATCCATCAAAACAAATCAAGTGAAAACGTCTCTAGTGAATGTAGTAAACGAATGTCAGATTTTATACTAACAATAATCTCATCAATAATTAACAATGGCAATTACTAAACTGATAGATAGAAGCCTCAACAAAACCCCAAAATAAAGACTGCACCAATGCCACACAAGAACCAAGAAAAACAGTAAAATTAAACCAAACTCTGCAAACTTGAAGCAGTAAAAGAATTGAGACATCAACACTGAAGTGAAAAAATAACCATTTCAATGAAAAATGATCTATTCACAATCAAGAAAATCAAGAAACGCATCAAAGGGAATTCCAATCAATCCACACAACAAAACACACCCAATTCAAGAACTCAAAAATCACATTCCAAATTCACCCAATTCTCACCAACCCAGACCAATGAACCAATACAACAGAGAAAAAAATCGAGTATTTCAAACACAAAAAATTACATTTTGATCAAAACCCAAAACCCCACTCCAAATTTACCCAATTCCCACAAACCCAGACCAATAAACCAATAAAATAACGAAAAAATCGATACAAAAAATCACATTTTGATCATAACCCAATTCAAGAACCCAAAACCCCACTCCAAATTCACCAAAATCTCGTCACCCCAGACCAATAAACAACAAAAAAAATAAAAAAATCAATCATTTCAAAGACAAATAAGTCGAAAAAACAAACCAATCTTGATGGAGGTAACACGAAGCCCACACGCCTTGAGAACAACACCGATACTACTCGCCGTGACCCCCTTCCCAAGCCCACTAACTACACCTCCCGTCACCACCACGTACTTCATCTTCTTCACCTTCTCTTCTTCGCTCCACAAATCACTCAACTCAGTTTTTGGACACCGAATGTTTACGTTAATGTCTGAGCGGGAAATCAACAACACCACAACTCAATGAGTTGGGAGTGGCTTCACAGCCACGCCACTATTTATAGCCCACTCGCGCGTTGACGAACTCACAGCCGTCGACTTGAGGTGGGTCCAGATTTTGAGGGTTTAGATGGTGGTGTCACTATTTATAGCCCACTCGCTTGTTGACGAACTCACAGCCGTCGACTTGAGGTGGGTCCATATTTGGAGGGTTTAGATGGTGGTGTGAGGGAGATTGTTGAGGGGGTGGATGTACTGGATCATGATGTGAAATAGAGGTAAAGAAAATGGTGGGGCAAGATAATCTTATACCAAATGTCTCTAAAAAGTGTTTTAGCAATTCTGATTAGAGATCTCATGTCGATTTTGTTCTAATCCTGATTAAGATTTATATCTTTTTTAGAAAAACATTAATTTGCGAAAGTGGAAGTGCATTAATTCATGGAGTTCAGAATGCGTAAAATCTCTTTACTTCGATGACACGATAATTTTGAGATACGTGTTAAATATGAGGCTAGGGAATCAGGTTCTGCAATCAGGATGATATGACATCATCAAAGGATTTTTCTATAACCTCGAGATACATACAAACACTATAGGAATTTCATTATTCTTTCAAGATCACGCTACGTCATCCTGATTGCAAAAACCTGATACGAGAATTGAATAAAAGTTCGTGAGGTGGTAATTTGCTTAGTTTGGTTTAGAGAATCACTTCGAGTTATTAAGAATGCACAAAAATGGATTAGAAATCAAAATGATTTGGGCAAATATAAGGGAAAGATAGAGTGATTAAGATAGGAGAGAATTGAAAGATTAAAGATTAACTTTGGATTAAATGTATAGATTTTGTGGTATTAGGAAAGTTGGTTTCAATTTTCAAATATTTTTATTTATTTATTTATTTGGTAAGTTAAGAAGGGGCCATTTTTATTAGTATATCTTTTAAGAGTAATGCTACCAGGCACCGTAGATCTGCATCGAGATAATAAACAACTCCTATCTCGATACAGATCTACGGTGCCAGATTTGCACCAGGCACAACACCAGGCATAAGGCCGGTGCACTTAGAAAAAACCCATCTTTTAAATAATAATATACATAGGCAAGGAAAAAGTACTTAAAGAGAATCAAATGATCAAATTAAGGAAAATCATTGAAAGAGACCAAATGAAATAAACAAATAAACTCTATCTTACAGCATTAGATTAATAGTGATGATGTGAACTCTTGTGGACCATAACTCCTAAATTTGAGAATTCGTATATAATACTAAAGTTTTCGATTTACTAAGGTTGGGTATTATATTTCAGTATCATTTAAAAACTCCCTATAAAACAAGTACATATAAATCAAAACTAAATAACATACATGTACATGAGAACTGAATCGAATGTACCCATTAAACTTTTTCGACAACAATGAAAACAAAAATGCTAGGAAATCAAGTTTTTACAACCAGAGTGATGTGGCGTGATCTTGAAAGACTAGATGAAATCTCCAAAATATTTATGTGTATCTCAAGGTTGTAAAAAGCCTCGAATTATGGAAACTTGATGGAATAGTAATTTCTTATTAGGTGCACATAGAAAAAACCAGTATTATTGATGGAATTATGGAAACTTGCAGTGGCTTCTCACTTTATAGTGGCTTCTCACTTGATGGAATAGTAATTTCTTATTAGGTGCACATAGAAAAAACCAGTATTATTAATGGAATTATGGAAACTTGCAGTGGCTTTTCCCTTCAGTGAGATCACTTGACCATTATTCATTGTTGGTTTCTTAAGGTTGTGCAATTTTGGTTCTGTTTTACCCTTTCTCTAAGTCTTTATAAATGGATCCGGATCAAATTGTGTTACGATGAAAGCCTGATGTCTTCTTTATGTGTTTAGCATCAGTTATATTTATTATTATACGAAAATGGTCATGACTCTGATAATGCCATTCCAAGGTTCAAGTTGCATTCTTGTTGATTATATCTCTTAGTCTTAGCTCATCCTTGTCAAGTTCAGGTTGATTAAGCATACAAAGTTGGGACATGGGAGAGATTCAATGGAGAAAATTCTGTGATTGTTATAAACACACATGAATTTTTTGGTCAGGTTTTATGGCTAATGTCATTGTGGATTTGTTAGTCTTTATTTCTGTATGATGGCTTCCTTGAGGTATCTAATCTATGGACTTCCTATTTTACGTCTTATGTATGTTTAGTATGAAATTATGATTAAAAAAAAAATATTTTGATGATTATTTTGGTAATATTGTAGTCACTTCTAGAGGAGGAAGGGATGCATACACTTGGAAAAATGATTCAATTGCAGTTTTGTAATCTTAAACATATGGAAGTGAGTACTGTTTTTGGCGCGGCTGAACTTATGAGGATCAACACTTTTTTTAAGTACACCCTCAAAATCGAAACCCTTGTTTTGACAAATTTACAGGTAATCATTTAACACTAAAGGATTTAGCTTACCAGATTAAACTGCTTTATTTGAATCTTTAACTTTTAATTGATGTGTGTAGCAAGGTTAGAGTGGGTGGTCACTCATACTTAGGGGTGGATTAGCAAATATAGCTGTCCAATATGTTCATTTTCCTTTTCAAGTATTTTGGTGGTCATACATGTTTTGGCTTTGGGAATCATTTGTTGAATTATATGAATTTTATTCTCTGTTGTGCATATGAAAGGAAATGTCGTCAAGTTAGGTGGTGATCAGGCAGATTTTAGTTTTTTACCTAGGTACCAGCAGGTGGAAAACTATTCATACTCTAGTTCGAATAACTTTTCTAGGCAATAGATTGGTTAATCTTTAGGTTAATGTAGATTTGTTTGTTTAACTCAATTGGTATTCCTCTACGAAACTGCACCATATCCCCTTCCTTTGTTCCTCGTCAACTTCAGTTTAGGTCATGAGAGTACTCTTTTTGCTCAAGACCAGACCTGTGGTGCCTTCATAGGTTTGTTCTCTCCTCACATTTCCCTGCTAAGTATCCAAAAGCATTAGACATTAAGCATGTCAGAGGTTTCCAAGTGTTATCAACACAAACATTGAAATGGTGCCCATCTTCAGTCCGGGACTAGATAAATTTGACATGATTTTGAAAATCTTGTCTCAAATGAAAAATTGTTTAGAATTTTATTGATTCAAATTAATGAATTCGTTGATCAGAGCAGTCTTTGAGACCCAAGTTCCATCTTCAGACTTATTTCTTGCAACGTCAAGCGCCCAAATTTTGCAGTTGTCTTTCCAAACTATATAAATTCACCTATACACTATGTTGTTATCCTACTCTATTATAAACTCTAGAAATAGCTTCTCATCAGTTCAGTAGTCTCAACCATTTTAAATTATCCCTTCTCAACTGCAAGCTCATCCTATCCTTTTCCAAGTTTTGGTCACAGATTTTTGAAGGTGTTCTAAGATCAGATAGACATGCATATATATTGAATATGATCAAATGGCTTGCCTTCATATGAATACTGATCCAAATTACAAAATGATCTAGACTCTAAAACAGTTCAAATCTAACAAATCTAACATTCGGGTTACATTATTCTCATATTATACATCCGAGCAGTACAGGCCAAAAGCAAACACCTTTGTAGTTATACAAGATGAAAGGATTAATCAAGATGGAACACATAACCTAGATAAACAAATTACTGATGCAGTAAACTCTAAAATTGTAGCAGTAGCAGCAGCAGCAGAAGCCCTTTGCCTTTTTTCATTCTTGAAAGAAACCACCAAATGCCAATCATCTCATTTCATGGCCTCAAAGGTTTTAACCCAAGTGATGCTCGGATCCTGTTCTGTTCAGCAATCTCTGGGTCAGGGTGATCAGTTCCATCCTCCTTCATTTTCTTTGTTTTCTTCTTCTTTGGTTCCTCTCGAGCATTTCTATCCTCGTCTTCATGCCTTCTTGGGCTAGCACTATCACGGCCATGCCTCCTGCGATGATCCCTGCCCTCACGATCACGATCTTTACGGTCTCTGCTCCTGCTCCTGCTCCTGCTCCTCGAGTAGCTTCTTCTTCTCCCCCGATCCCTGTCCCTGTCCCTCCTATCCCGTTCCCTATCTTCCCTTTCCCTGTCTCTTCCTCTCTCACGAACATAGTCCCTATCATCTCGCAACCGATGTCGATCCCTGTCTCTGTCACGACCTCTTCCACGATCTCGGTCATAATCCCTATCATAGTCACGGTCCCTGACAGAAGAAAAGATAAATCATTAGTGAAACTTAAATCATTCGGATGAGTCCTATTCAAATGGCTCAAATCTGTTTGCAGAACATGCAATGAAGTAATTAACAAACACATATAACACCAATACTGAAGTAGAACTGTAAGACCCATCATACTTCTCAACAGCACACTACCAGTGCAGAAAAACCTGGCAGGGTCATCATATAGTAATTCTGTAGGAAGCTTTCAATCAACTCGTGGCTGTAAATGCCATGGCAGTAACAAAACTCTTAAGACAGCAGAGTTATCAAAGTTGCAGCTTCTAAGTCATTCTAAGTACATTAAAGAATAGATGCATATTCTTACATTCCTAACAAAACTACTGTCTATGGGTTGTCACACGGACAACACTACCACAGTGGAAAAAATAGGGATTTTTCAATTTAATCCCTCCCTCATTGTCTTTGCTCCCAAGTTTGACAGATCCCTCCATAAGCATTGAGAGACTTTCTGTGGGGACTAAATTCCCCTTGCAACTAAGGCAAGTGATAACTAATTGACCACAAACTGAACGAGAAATATCAAGGGCTCCTAGCCTCATATGCCAATGAATGCATTATTACAATCTCCTAACTGATTTTAATTTTTCTTCAAAAATACGTAACAGATGTTACAAATCATTGAAGTGTTTGCATTGCAAGTTACTCATTGGCAAGCATAGCAGTAAATTTGTTGGGAAATTACGCAAATCAACATGCAGATGTAAAACTGTTTTGGTAAAGTAAAGCTGTATGACCCATCATACTTCTCAACTGCACACTACCAGTACAGAGAAACCTGGCAGGGTCATCGTACGATATTTCTGTAGGAAGCTTTCAATCTACTCATGGCTTTAAATGCCATGGCAGTAACAGAACTCTCGAGATGACAGAGTTATCATAGGAGAAGCTTCCAAGCCATTCTAAGTATAATAAAGAATAGAGGTGTAACCTTGCAAATGTGGGTCCTTTAGGATTCTCGGAATTACATAAAATGTTCCAAATGTAAAGTATAATTCTAGCACCCAAATGATGGTTGTTTTCTCTAGAAAATCAATTTCAATTCCCAATTACAATACAAAACAAATGCACCACAAATACAAGTTGTAATACCTGTATCTATGACTGTCGCGTTTTCTATCCCTGTCGCGATCCCGATCCCTTCCAGGACTTCGCCCACGATAATAATCCTGTAATAAAATGGAACCAAATGTAAGTAATAGCCCATGGTCAATGAATTAAGTCCACAAAAATGATGAAAAAAATAAAAATCAAATCAAATTCGCAAAAATAAAAATATATCAAAATAATAACCTTTTCATGGTCACTGGCTTCTGCGTCAACCATTGTTTGGTCTTCTTCTTCTTTATCTTCTTCCTCCTCAAAATCATCTTCTAAAGCACTTCTTCTTGGTTCCAATGTTCCAAGAGATTCAAGAGTCCATCTGTCAATATGGAAATCATTAGGAAAGCTCATGATACAAAGTTTTGAACAAGTTCCAAATAAAACAATAAACGAAGCATAACACTCAAAACACATTTTCTTTCTCAAGAATCAAGACTCCTGTTTCCTAGGGTACCCATCATTAACTAAGTCAGTTGCAGCCACAAACAATAATAATGCAGTCTTGCATCCTAGCCTCTTACTGCATCTTTGAAAAAACTCCTAACAACAATTGAAATAAAGAATCTGGTGGCCAACATAAGGTCCAACTCAGTAAAAATAAGAATGAGTGAAATCCAGAAAAAAAAAAAAAAAAAAAAAAAAAAAAAAAAAGAGGTGTTAACACTGTGAAATGAATAAGGCACAACATGGTATAATAGAATAAAGTTGGGCAGTAATTACCTTTTCTTGATACGCGGCATAGCAATATCACATGAATAATCTTTCGTTAGAAGCTCGTCAATGACCTCATCAACATGGGTCAAAGAATAGTCTGAAAATTTGTGTTCGCATTAATTAGTATCACCACTTGTAACTTTCAAAAATTAAAGGTATACAGATTTTATGGATTGAAAGGGACGCAGAATAAATCTAGAAATACTTACTTCCATCTGCTAATCTTTGCCTCAATTTTCGATAATCGTTGTATAGAGGCTCAAGATACTGGTAAATATCAGTATCCGTTCCAGTCAGGCGCAAATAGAAGGCACCGAGCACACGGACATATCTGCAAATCAAAATAAACAATATCAGATCAAATGCAGGAAACTGAACATTAGCAATAACAGAAAAAAGCATCGTGGAATATAAATACCATTAATTAAGGCTAGGTGTTGTTGTTCCTCCAAATTTCACTCTCATTAAAGGGAACGATCATTATAACTTAGTATTATACCAGAATGATTATAGCTAACTCGTAACTAAACCAATGGGGTAAGATATAAACTGGCTTTCAAGATTGTTACAGACAGACATGTTTGGTCTATCTGGCAACAAGTCTGGCTGCATTACAAAAGTGGTTGTTAAAGGGTTTTCAAAGGTATAAAAAAATTCCACTCTTACATTGTAATAGCACACCTGCATTGTTCTTTAGTCCAGAGATGTTGAGCATAGAACTATAAAACTCCGTCTCTGAACTTTCGATTACCAGACTCATCATCCACTGGCCTTTCTCTTTGTGATACATAATCATCTAGATGTCGAAAATTTTTGTTTGATTTAGAGTCTTTGTCGAGACCAAATCTGAGATTTCATTGTGCAACTTGTTCAAATCAATCCTAATTACATTGTATTTGGTTTCAAATAAACCCTAATTTTTTTAATTTGAATAAATCAATCAAATCTTGAAAGAAATTACGAAACGCTACTTACTTATAATCCTCGTTCTTGATGAACTCAACAACAATGTCCTTCTCAGGCTGAATCTGGAGCATCTTCATGACGAGACACATAAACGGAGTTGGCTTTCGATTTCCTCCAAAGGTCCCGCCAAGATGATCAATCTCCATGGCCTTATCGACGAGCGTCTCTGCAGTGAGACCAAAACACTGCTCCTTCCAGTATGTGTGCTGGTAGATCTTCGTACGCAAGATCTTCTCCACCAGGTTCTGCGGGTTCGTCCCGCGTATGTTCTTCGCTGCCGGATCGGTGCGATTCGCCATTCTTCTTCACTCTCTGTAAAACCCTAACCCTAGCTCTTCTAAAGGGGCCGACGAAGAAGAAGAAGAGAGAGACAAAAATGTGGTGGGTTGATTAAATGGTCATTTATAATTATTAGCTTTTAATTGGTTTCGATTATTTTAAAATTTTGATAAGTAGTTCGTTATAATTTTGTTCAACAATTCTAAAATGCACTGTGAATTTACCTGGGATTTCGCCTGGGTGGTGCTAGGCACGTGCCCATCCAGGCGTGCCAGGCACGTGTGATTAAAGCGGACAAAAAAAAAAAAAAACAGAAGGAGAAGCCCATCCTCATTTGTTCTTCGATTTGGGTACAACATAAACCCTAGATCCCCAATCGGCTCAAGCTTAGAAACCTCTCTTCTTCTATTCTCTTCCATATCGTTTCGTATCAGAGAGGATCGATCATCACGACGCGATTCATCTCGAGGTGGTCGACCTTTCTCTCTCAGTCCCTCACTCTTCTTTCTCTTTGCGATTCCTGGACGGGACTTCTTCAATGATCCCAAGTTTGTAAGTCTTCTTGTTCTTCTATTTGTTATGTTTATGCTTCCAAATCTTCGATTTCTCCATTTGTAGAGAAACTATTTGAAAATTTGATGTTTGGGGTTTCGACATTGAAGATTACTATACTATTAAGCCCTTCAGTTTTGATTTTTATTCATTCTGAAATTAGGGCTGTCTCCATGTCATTTGAAATTTGGTTTAGTAGATTGTTTACATTAATTAAATTTTTTTGTTCATTTTGTTATCCATAGTTCTTTTATTATTAAGGCTTTATATTAGTTTATTCATTTTTTCATACTGAAATTAGGATTTCTTCTTTAATGTGTCTGATCCTGGAGAAATTCGCACTTCAAAGCTTATTCAGTGTAGACTATCTGAGTATTTAGTTTCAATGCTGTTGGAAAGATTGTTCACTTATTTCATTGAAAAGCATTTGGAAAAGCCAAGGGACCATAACAAGATGTTATTGGTCCTGAAAATAAAGATGTTCAATAAGTTCCTCAATTAGTTTGTGTATATAATTTCTGAAATGTATCTCAGTGTTTTAATGTATTTTTTGTTGTTTCTAATGCAATGTATTTTTATGTATTCTTGCCTGTGTCACCCCAACTAACATATGTTACTTTGCCAACGCAGGAATGGCATACGTAGCTTATGTTGTTTATCGTGGGCATGTTCCTGGCATATATGTTACTTGGTCAAGTTGCGCACTACAAGTGAACGGGTATACGGGTATACTTGAAGAAGCGGTTGAAGATTATGAAATGTGGAAGGAGCAGGAGGCGAGAAGAGAAAGATAACAAGCGTCGAGAAGAGAAAGAGAACAAGCGTCGAGAAGAGAGCACCAATCAAGAACAAGAACAAGGGAGTCAAGAACAAACGACACTGAAGAAGTGGTGGACCAACCCAATAATGCTCCCGAGGGTCGTCGCAATCAAGCTCATGAAAATCAACTCAACGATACTTGAGCTTTTACTAAGGACCTTATCAACAGTATATTAGTAGTAGTTTTATTAACTCTTGTACTTTTGTTTTTTAAGGTCTTGGATAGTATGTGAGATGTAAATGAATATGTTTTGGATGGTAAATGAATTTGAAGATCTATGGTGTGTTGCTATTGTATGTTGTTTCTAAGTCAATGTTGCTATGTTGTTGCTATGTTGTTGCATAAAACTGACAGGGTTGCTAAGTTTTTGTATGGTGCTAACAATGGTGCTATGTTTTTATGTTGAAAAATCAGTGTTTTTATATTGAAAAATCAGTGTTTTTATATGTTGCTATGTTCTTATCAGAGCGGGAAATTATCAGTATTGCTATGTTCTTATGTATGGTGCTATGTTTGTATGGTGCAGGAAATTATCAGGAAGTGCTATATTATCAGGAAATGCTATGTTTCCATATAAAACTGTCAGAAATGAAAAATCAGTGTTTTTGTATGTTGCTATGTTCTTATCAGAGCAGGAAATTATCAGTATTGCTATGTTCTTATGTATGTTCTTATGTATGGTGCTATGTTTGTATGGTGCAGGAAATTATCAGGAAGTGCTATATTATCAGGAAATGCTATGTTTCCATATAAAACTGTCAGAAACGTTGCAATGTTGCAATGTTTCCAGTGTTGGGATTGCTATGTTGAAATGTTGAAACTGATAAACTGTCAGAAACTGATAAAAACACTGTTGAAATGTTGCAATGTTGCTAATGTTGACAGAGTTTATATAAGAATTGCTATCAGAATTTCTATAAGAATTGCTATCAGAAATTTTCACAGAAACTTCACAGAGAAAAACACTGGAAAAAATTTTTCACAGAAATTTTCTGGACAGATGAAGATGATAAACACTGGAAATTTTCTGTCAGTGTAGATGAAACACTGGAAAAACACTGATAAAAACACTGGAAATTGTTCTGACAGTTTAGATGAAAAAACTGAAAACTGAAAAACTGAAATTACACGAGTTCATAGCAAATTGTTCTGACAGTTCATAGCAAATTATAAGAGTTTACACCCTGAAAAACTGAAATTACACCCTGAAAACCCGACATTACACCCTGAAACACTGAACATTACATGAAACTCATGACTTGCACTCTGAAAACCAGACATTACACCCATGAAACACTGAAATTACACCCTGAAAACCCGACATTACACCCATGAAACACTGAACATTACATGAAACTGCATGAACTGGATCCTCAACGCTTCCATATGTCTGACACTATGTTTGAATGATCTCTTTCAGGGTTGGAGAATTCATTTGCAATATCTGTACAATCTCTGTGCAAGGCTCTTTCAATATTGTTAAATTCCATCCCTATGCAAGGCTCTTTTATCTCATCTAAAAATTCTTCATTTTCCATACATTCATTATTTTCTAATGTATCCATCCCTGAAAATATGAAAAATTCAACACAAGCAAAACCCCATTAAATCTCTAATACTACTATACTGAAGTTAACAATAATATATATATAGGCTAACAATACAATTGCTAATCATACAACACTCAGGAAAGCCTAAAATCTTACTAGGCTAATCATACAACACTCAGGAAAGCCTAAAATGTTTCAGTACATTGAAATGAGATGTTTTATTTGGGTAATGAGGTTCTAGATTTTTATTGTTAAAATCTCTATTGTTTAGAATGTGGTTGAAGATTAGAATTAGCTGTTTTTAGAATTTCAACTCGAACATTTTGAATATAGTTAGTCTGCAAAAACATTAATTTGTGGTTCTACAAACCCTAGAAGTTCCTATTTGTCGACTAGGGATAGCATTTCCTTCCTATTTTAACTTAACATTTTATTGATCTATTTTAAAGATCAAATTGATTCGGTTTGGTTGAATCAAAGTGAAAATCACAAAATTGATTCGGTTTGGTTGAAAGAAAGGGATAGCATTTCAAAATCAAAATGAGAGAAAGAAATGGAGAAAAATACATTTGTGTTGTGTTCTTCTTGGATTGGATTGATATGGATTCGATTGATTACACAAATAGATCTAGGGTTTTGGATTCTTTGTTTTTGGGTTCTTCTCTGCGATTTGGGTTCTTTGCTAGAGAAAACTTCTTCTCTGCGATTTGGGTTCTTTGTTTTTTTTTTTTGCTCACCTTAATCGCACGTGCTTGGCACGCCTGGATGGGCACGTGCCTAGCACCATCCAGGCGAAATACCAGGTAAAAAA
Source organism: Berberis vulgaris (assembly GCA_963556465.1). Lineage (NCBI taxonomy): Eukaryota > Viridiplantae > Streptophyta > Magnoliopsida > Ranunculales > Berberidaceae > Berberis > Berberis vulgaris. Next base: position 91,180,052 of record OY747129.1, on the reverse strand, counting down.
CCGGTGCGCCCTAGCATCTCTCAATTTTGTTTCTTAAAAGTTCCTTACTCGCGTTCTATTGTTAATATACTAAGTATATTCCACCGTTGAACTCAATTAGTTTCATTAAAAAAAATCATAATTTAGAATATAATATAATATTAATTTTTACAGTAAAAATACTAATTTTTTAAATGTTCGAAATCTTTGTTTGAATGCTCATTAAAATGTTCGTTTGTTTCTTTGAAAAATATTATATTTAGGTATAAAAATATTAAAAATAATTACATGCTTTAATAATAAAATACATATTTTAAAATTTTAAGTGTTTGTATTGATCTTTGGTTTTGTTAAAAACATTTTCAAAATTGCATTTCAATGATATTAATTTTATTAAAATCCAACAACTTCGTTGATAGTTATTATAATTTTTATTTTGAAAAAAAAAATAACACAATATCTTTTTTTTGCAACATGTACATTTCTTCAATTTTTTAAAAAATAATTCATTTTTTTGTCCTATTACATGTTTTATATTTACAAACATGTAAAATCAATTATATTATCTTGAAAGTCTTACTAAGAAAAACCAAAAACTAACTATACAATTGTTTATTTTTACATGTATTGTAGACATGTAGATTTGTTTATTTTTCCATGTATTGTAGACATGTAGATTGTATGGCTATCATGCCAACCAAATTTACTAATACATTGATGCAAAAATATATCACAAAATCCCTAATTGTTGTGGAAACAAACAACCTAAATATTTATTAATCTATTAATTCAATTTTCCCCAATATCTCAAAAACACAATATCAACCTAATTTTCGAACATGTCAGATCCAATTTTACCCACAAACACAACTGGTGTATGTACCACATGCGTTTTGTTAAACAAAACATTGAAAGTAGCATGTTACTATGTTAGCTCTGTTACCCAAACATTTTATAGTCAGTTATTTGCTTGGTATTTCAAACCGCCATATATTTCGAATGCATTTGAAGTTCACACATTATGCATGATAAATATCACAAGATGATTATGTTTGATGGCAAGTAAATTAAAATTTCGAATTCAATTTAAAAATAAAATTGTTGTTAATTAATTATGTTAAAGGATATTTTGGTAATTACATCATGACACTCCCCATGGGCTCCCTTTTGTGAATGGAGGAATTGGAACCAAAGACTTTGGAATGGGGTGAGCTAAGCCAGGCTGGACCATTTGAGGCATGATATGATAGGGGTGCGGGGTCCCCTTATTAATAACAAGTCTACCCAGTCCCTACTGGCACTCCACATGCCATCGACTCGTTTGTTTCTCCGCCAGACACATAAACCTCGATGATTTAACAAAAATAAAGTGAATTGCTATAATTCTTAAAAAAAAAAGTTATTTTTTAGATTTAATTTTTAAAATTTTTTTGCTTACTATACCAAATATTTTTTCTGTTAATCCTAAAATAAAACTAGTTGTTGATTTAGACTTTGTGCGTATAACTCTTATTGTCAATTTTTTAACGTAGAGTTTTTGAATTTGAATGCATTTTTTTATTAGTTGCAAACCTTTATATTTCATTTGATTAATTTATTAGCGCTCCTAAACTAAAAAAAATTCAATACCTAATGGTTTCCATTGATTAAAAAAAGGTAAATTTGTGTTGCATATTTTAAGTTAGTGCAATAAAATCAAAATATTTCAAAATATCGGTATAACAAATAGTTGATGCAATCGAGTCAAATAGTCAAATACATGCAACAATTTCCAAAACAAAACATGTTTATTAATTTATTTAATGATTAATAAAAATTCTTAACATTTTAGCAACCACTTAAGTGGTGCCTAAGGCCGAGTGCTGGGAATAATTTTATATAATTAATAATTTTTTTCATCCCGAGCATTTTGTTTCATGACAATACTTACTGGTTAACCTGAGACACATATCAAAAACAAAATTAATGGGTATATTTAGAAAGCTATTGATGTAAATTGGATTATTTCCCCACTTTACTTGTTTATTCATGTTGTTAGCTTTCACCTTGTCTTAATCCTTACTTCAAACTTGATTTGTCTATAGTAAAAGTTTCACTCAGTAATTTAAATTCATTGCTACAACTCCAAATGATCGTAGATTGTCAGAAAAATTACGACTAGCATTAGCATAAATGAATTTTCTAAATTAATGTCGTGTTTATTTGGTAGCTTGCAGTAAGAACATGGTTTTATTCAGGTTTTATCGGTAACAAAGAAATATGTTCTACTTGCATGTCTTAATTATCAAAAGCTATTTTTCACCATAGCCAAAGTTCTACAGACTTGTAAAAGATGAATTATTATTGTTATTTATCTATTTACGATCGTAATGACAAGTGTATGTGAAGGGGTATGTATAAAATGTTAAATGCAAGAGATCATGCTTTACGTATCTAAGGTGGATTTAGGTAGACTCTAGTTCACCTAGATAGGTCGTTGAGCAAAATAAAACATCATTCCAAATTTGGTTGAACAATGTTTAATTTATCTCAATTCGAGAGTGGATTGTCTCCGCTTATTCCATTTTAGAATCGAGAAACACGGTGCTATCACAATGATGGCTCTAAGATTTGTGCATAACATTATATAATGTTAATCTATGTAAATCATTTTCCATCTGAACCTTCAAATCACCTTGAATAAGTCTGAAAATATAATAGTATCAACTTAACGATAGACTTGTGACCGATGAAATTACAATCTGCTAGGAGGAATGTTAGAATCGATCACAAAATTATATTTGGAAATGTTGTTTTGGTCCAATAAGTCTGGCTATGAAAAGCCAAAGGTTATGTCAGAATCACACTCCCATTGTTTATTTCTCATTTCACTGTTTATTTAAATTGGAGTAAGCAGGAGGGAAGTATTGATCACTTAGCACTTAGTATTGAGTAAAATATTATTTCGATAATAATTTTAAAATAATTTTGTAATTACAATAGTTATTTTCATCTTTTTAAAAATAAATAGAGCAAAATTTTGATAAGGCACTTTCATTTTCTTTTTTTAAGTATTATGGTAAAATTCTCAGATGAATAATTATTGGTATGATTTTAAGCACAACATTTATGTCACGAATTTTCAACTCAGTTTGACAAAATTATGAAAAGAATCAACAGCCACAAAACAAACAGTTCAGCTCGTTCAGAACTTGTAAGAAAACAAATACAGAGTTTTTACAGGATGAAAACACAAACCCATCTTCTTCACCCTCTGTCTCTGTTATCTCTCTATATTACTCTGTTTTTCAATAAGAGAGAGAGAAGAAGAAGAGGAGACAGAGTGATAGAGGGGATCATGGAGGAGCCGTTTTGAATGGGAAGAATTTTAAGTGTCGGCGCTTTCTTAGTCGGTTTTGAATGGTAGGTTAATTAATCATTAAGGGTAATTTTTGGTAACAAAAGATCCATAATTTTTTTCTTTAATCATTATTCCTTCTCTCTCTGTTTTGTAGTTTTTTTTTGTTCTTTCTATATAATTTTCATTTATGCTTGATTGCTTGTAGAGCTGTCTCTTTCTCACATTTCTTGTGTATTATTTTTTCTGTCTCTCTGTCATCATTTCTTCTTCAACTTTTTCTTTCTGTTTCAGCGCCTGTTGGTGTTTCTCTTCCTGTCTTTCGATTCTTAGAACAAGGAGCAAAGGAGCAGAAGAAGAAGCTTCTTCATGAATAGGCTAGTAAGTACGTTGTTAAAGTTGTCATTTTTTTTTATTGATTTGTGTATCAACATTTGGCAATTTTGTGGTCTGGGTATTCTTGTTTTGTGGTTTTTGGTCTGAAACTGATAATGGGTATTGTAGATTTTGCAATTTTAGACTCTGGGTATTTCAGATTTTGCAATTTTGGAGTCTGGGGTTTGTGTTTGGGGATCAAGTTTGGATTCTCGAGTGGTTATTTCATAATGTGTATCCTGGTTGAAATCGAAAATCTACCTCTTTGATCAGTGATCTTTTGTTTTCCTTTCTCTATAAGAAGTAGACGTGTTATCTGTTTTGGGGGGGATTTTATCAGGATTGTTTTTCTAGGAATGTGGGGGGGTTAGGAATCTTTGACTTCTGGGTTTCGAAATTTGCCTTCATTTGGGTAAACTTTGTAGTTCATCTTGGATCATTCTACTTGATTAGGTTCCTGTACGCTATACCTGAATACAAATTCATGGTTTCAACTGAACTGAATCTACTTTATTTTTTCAAGCTTGGACGGTCGTTTTGTGTTTCTATTCAGGGAGTGACATTTGCATTGTTTGATCATTTTACTTGTATCTTGGATGCTCTGATTCCATGTGTGTTTGTGTGCCTGGTTTTGTTTTGTCATTTTTCATTGGTTGTGGCTCTTGACGGTCTAGCATTTGTTTGGTACTTAGCTTTATGTAACCCTGCAAGTTTACGCGACAGTTGTCTGTTTTTTTTTCTCATTAGTTTCAAAAGCCAATCTTTGTCTCACATTTGCCTAGCTGTATAGACATGCAAACTTCATCATTACCATTATTAGAGCTATGGTTTCTGCCAAACTGTCCCATACAATTTTAACCCTTCGCAGCCTCTCTGCTTCCTTTTATATAAACATTGGATGTTTCGTTTTATGTTCAGAAACTATGTCAGAGTTGACAATATTTCCACCCATGACACATAACAGACAATTAGGCCAGAGGAGAGAACACACAGTTTCCATCCAATATGTTACATGGCGAGAAAAAAAATTGCCCAAAATGTCAGACATTATTTTCGTTTCAATTTGTGACCTAGTCAGGCAACTCGGGTGATGCTATGGACATTTTAACATCTTACTTGAGCGATCCCTCTATGTTTCTCAATTTTCAGCCCTATGCAGATACTTTTAACGATCCTTCAAAGTGTTGTGGGCTTTTGTTCCGCGTTACATTGCCATCCCAAAGTCTAGAATCTTTCATTTACAACAATAATTTTCCATGACACAGGTAGTTTTACCTCATCTCATCTGCAATTAAGGCTTTCAGTGTGATACAACAATAATTTTCCTATCTAGAAGCATCAGTTTTAGTAACCTCCTTCCCGTTTTTCTCGGTTTTACTTTAACGTTACGTGCACAATAATTGTTCTTGTTATTCGCTCGCCAATATAGGAATATAGAAATGATAATGATACTAGCTTGAAAGTAGGCGTCTTTTCGTTTTCAGTTCTAGTAGTGCATTTTATTTTAAGTTTGGTCATCCATGCATTTATGATTGCTTGTTCTGATTTCTTGGGGTTCTTTTGTTTGACTCAGCGTGAGTGAAACTAATTGGTGACATGGTGCAATAATTTTATCTCGATCTCTTACAACTTATCACTATTGTTCAGGTGGCACTACTATTGCTTCTGGCACTAGGGTTTGTTGTTAAAATTAATGGGGAGACCAACGATGGGAAGTGCAAAACTGGCAACAGTTTGGAACCCAGACCCCACAGTGTATCAATTTTGGAGTTTGGAGCAGTTGGAGATGGGAAAACACTTAATACCATTGCATTTCAGAATGCTATCTTCTATGTCAACTCTTTTGCAGACAAGGGTGGTGCCCAAATATATGTGCCACCTGGGAAGTGGCTTACCGGACACTTAAACCTCATCAGCCACCTTACTCTCTTTTTGGAGAGAGGAGCAGTTATTCTTGGATCTCAGGTATTATCCCACCTTTTCAGCCTCTTCATCTTTTTTTTTTCTTTATTTAGAATATAAAAGAGTAAGTGTTGATATTCTTAGTATACGCCAGTGTTTGGTGCCTTTTCTCAGGATGAGATGTAATAAGACTAATACACTTTTTGGAATGAGGGGACTAAGTATGGTCACGTTGAATATATCTGTTAAAAAGAGAAATGCAGTCAATGCAAAATTAAAATGAGAGATGTTTCAAGGAGCTCTGGTCATGCAAGTTTCCTTTTAAAAGTGGTGGAAGAACATATTGTTATGCTTTGATTTTAGGTTGGTATTTTAATAATCGCAAGTAGATGATTAGACATAAAATCTGTGAGACAGTCAAGAGCTCCTGTAATTTAAACAATCCATGCAAGGATCCCTTGTTAGTAAGTTCCCGATTTCTTGTTCAGATACCAATCTGTTCATCTGTTCTCATGGTGCTCTTTGATGAATGCGTATCCTTTTTCAAGTTAAGTTTCCACAATATCCACAGTAGTGCAGCTTTGAAGTCGTGCATTAGCTGTGTAGTAATTGGTAATAAGTAATGACATACTGAAAATCCAAGAATTGATTAAAGATTGTGTAATTAATGCAGAATTATTTTCCTTTAGCTTCTATATCAGTTTACAATGAAAATGAGACAAAAAGTTCTTTTGTTCAATATGGTCAGGACAAATCAGAAATGCATAAAATTTTGTTTAGTACACATTTAACATATTTTATTTTTTCAATATGTGCTTTTGTTATTCAAAACCTTTCACATTTCAATGAAACTTCATTATATGAAAATAAAAATTCTCAGGTTCAATCATGTCATAAGAGTCATGTGAGGGTCTAGGCCTGAACCCGCTTGTCTCAGCCTTTTCTGTTTTCATGTGGTGGCTCTAACCTAGCTTGGAGTCTGTTGAATCTTGATATGGCTTAGAGAGAGGATATACTGAATAGCCATTTGTTCATTTATTAGGATTCATCCTTATTGTGGTTTATTTTATCTATTATTGAAAAAAATCATGTACTTGCCTATGCAGGACACATCTTACTGGGACACCATTGATCCCTTACCATCATATGGCCGAGGGCTTGAACATCCAGGAGGAAGATATCGCAGCTTGATAACAGGGTATAATTTGACAGATGTTGCGATAACAGGTAAGAGTAACTCCTACTTGCCCGCTTTCCATCAGCCTATCATTGTCTTTGTTGGTAACAACTTCATATCTCTTTCTCAGGTGATAATGGAACCATTGATGGTCAAGGTTCTGTTTGGTGGGAGTGGTTCAACACAGATTCCTTAAACTTCAGCCGTCCATACCTTGTGGAGTTTGTAAATTCAACTGATGTTATAGTTTCGAACCTGACCCTTTTGAATTCGCCCTCCTGGAACATTCATCCAGTCTATTGCAGGTATGAATATGTGATACTGTTCATGTCGACTGATCTCAATTTACATTCCAAAAGTGGGGCAAAAAAAAATTGAGCTTGATGAATTGAATTGAATTTTCTTTTCTTTTCCTTTTTTCCTATGTACTGCAGTCATGTGCAAATCCTGAATATGACAATCCGTGCTCCGTCTGATTCTCCTGATACTAATGGTATCGTTCCAGGTTGGTGACACCCCCCAGTTCTACACCGCCCTCCCTTTTTGTTAAACTTTTTATGAGTAAAAGAATTGTACTGATGAATGATAGGCATAAAAAGTCGATTGAGATAGCTTTATTCCATGACAGACCAAAGGGACTATCCAATCTTACTACAGTCTACCACTACCTTTGCTATGTCTTCACCTTGCTAGTCTCCCATTCAAACATAAAAACCTTAAAACATTTAGCCTAAAATACAAAGCAGCCTTTATATTTGCTTTTTTGAGTTACTTCTTCGCTAGTTACACATTCCCTGATTTCTTTCCATTCGCACTCCTCCCTATTGAATAAATAGTTTGGTGCTCCTGAGCATCTTACTTTGTAAGTGAAAATAGGCAAGGATCACAAAGCTACACAGTCTGTCTTCACATTTGGATACTCGGCTCCAAATAGTTTAAAGGTCTTTGGAGAAAGTTATTATTAAAGCACATTTACTTTTTCACAGGGAACACAAAACTAGCAACGATGAAATCCTTATTTTTTTTAGTTTGGCCTATAATCTATAGGCAATATATAGGTCGAAGAAGGGCACCAAGTGAAAAGACCCCCTTGAGGGGCTTTGTAGATATCAGCTCTGAATGAAATGCCTTTTCTACATGCAGCCTTAGACCTAATAGAAGTTTATTTCTTAGCTTTTATTAATCCGATTTACCTCACAGTTTCTGTCAACGGTACTCTTAGATGGCCTAATGTTGTATATGAACTCATGTTTGACTAATCTCATTGTGTCTGCCTAATGTAAAAGCCATCCTTTTGTAAAGTTGCTCATTATTGCAAGTTTCTTTTAACATAGTTTCCTTCTTTTCAGATTCTTCGGATGATGTGTGTATAGAGAACTGCACCATTAGTGTGGGTCATGATGCGATTGTGCTCAAGAGCGGTTGGGATGAGTATGGCATCCAATATGGAAGACCCACCACTGATGTTCGAATTAATTGGGTTGATCTCCAATCAGGTTCAGGTGCTGGCCTTGCTCTTGGCAGCGAGATGTCTGGTGGCATCTCAAATGTGCATGCAGAGCACCTTCGTGTTTACAATTCACTCAAAGGAATTGAACTCAAGACTATGAAGGGCAGAGGTGGTTTTATAAAAGACATCTTCATATCAGATGTGGAAATAGAAAACGTCCACACGGCCCTTGGAGCAAATGGTTTTACTGGATCTCATCCAGATGAAAATTATGACCCGAATGCTCTCCCAGTTATTGATCACATCACCTTAAAGGATGTGGTAGGCAAAAACATCACAATAGCCGGAAATTTCACAGGAATCCCAGAATCTCCTTTCTCTTCTATCTGTTTGTCAGACGTCTCTTTGTTTCTCACCTTAGCAGACCCTTCCAGTTCTTGGGTCTGTTCAAACATATTAGGATTCTCGCAATCGGTGTTCCCCGAACCATGTTCCGAACTCCGTGGCCTATATTCAAATTCCTTATCCACCTGTTTTACCTCCTTATACTCTGATGGTCATGCTGCAGCCTTGTGAAATCATCCCCTCGCACGCTTGACAGTTGAGTGTTTCAGCCTCTGTACAATGAGACTGTAAAGCTTTGCGTAAACTTTCAATCCAGACAGATTCTTTCAAATAAAACCCATATTTCAGGTCGTCATCTTGCATCAAAGCATCACTGAATTGGGCATCTGCCCAACTCAGCACCTTCTGTACAGCAGCCTCTCATTTCTTCATTCATGTGTAAGGAAAATTTTGGGTAATGTGGAATATCAGGGGAAATGTGTAAGGAAAATTTTCTTTTCTGTTTTCCCTTCTTTACAATGTAAATTGAATTTGATGTGGGCTGCCAGATCAGTTGGGTATTGCTAGATGGACAAGGGAAGTGGTCTCAGCATGGATTTATTTGATTGGAATAAAGAGTTATCTTTTATTTGTACTCATAATGGTTTCAACTTTTTTTTTTTTTGGATTAATTAGCGATACCCCTAACATAAATAGGAAACTAGCGCTGATCCCCTAGTTAACTTTTTTTTTTTGGTTGTCGGCTCTGGTTCTCTATCAATCTACGTGATTTTCTGGTTGATATTAGGATCTGATATTGAACGATGCATTGGATGACTGACTGTCTTCTTCTCCCTGTTTTCTCTATGTTTTGTGTTCTTCTTCTCCTATTTTTCTTCCCTCTCAATGGAAGGTATGTATTTTGACACTAAACCTGTGAGTTTCTTTTACTTTTTTGGGTTCGCAATCCACATTTTGTGTGTCATGGAAAATATTTGAGCTAGTTGACTGAACTGAGAAACAATAATAGTATAACTACCAGAAGATTACAAATAAACTGTAGGGAAAAAAAATTGAATATAAACATCTCTTGTAACATGATATTTAGTTGGCAAAAAGATACAATACCACAATGTTGATACACTAAAAAAAAACACTCTTTCACTACAAAATTTGGTTCAAAACCCCGCATAAATGTAGAAGCAAAACTATGATGGTAGCGCAACAGATGGTGAGAGCTGCACCCAAGCAAATTCTTCCTTATAGGCCATGCTTGTTTTGCAGGAGTCTGCACATGTGTACACAACGATGGTTGCCCAGTCAAGGGAGTCGGCATCATTCTTCACACCAAAGTAATATAGTAGCTGGGGTAAGATCTGTAGTCACCACAGTATAGAAAATTATTAAAAATGTTTCGAGCAGTGATTTTGATATACTGTAATTGCCAAACGGTAAAAAAATGAATTACAGTAATGTGACGTCTTAGAACTATTTTTGTTTATTGCAGTATTTTTGTGGATGGACAGAATTGTAAGGGAAGGAAGATGTTTCACACCTGTAATTCATAACATAGGGGGCCATTGCAGTAGTTACATTTAGGAATATCTGCTTTAGAAGGGCGGCCGCTAGACATAGGCCATAGAGGTTTTGCCTTTTCGTCCTGAGAATACCTGTTACACAGAGATGTTACACTAAGAGACTGATTAACTACTCTGCATAACAGCAAGACTCCCAAATCATTTTGTACAATCCAAATGCAATATTGAAAGTTTAAATATGTGGCTTCGCCAGATATGAAAGTAAGTTAGCATAATTCCAGCCAAGTAAATTTAATATGAACATTGTCGAGAAACTGCGGGGTTTGATTTACAACAATAAAGATAAGTGATAGGAACAGAGCAGAAGGCATACAAACGAAACTATGGAGGACGTGCATTCACCTTAGTACTTGCTCAGGCGCTTTAGAAATGCGTTCTTCAAAAGAAGCCCAAGCTTTTTTGTCACCGTCTCCCTATTAGCAGATCCAAATGATCATCTAAGACAGTATACAAATAAAAAGGGTGGGAACCTATCACAACAGATGATAGCAAGGAATCATCACCTCAAAAGTGTCCATCAGTGACTTAACCGATTCATCCATTTGGTCTTTAGACACTAATGAACTTGAGATATTCTCTTCAGATTCATCAGTATCAAATACACATTCATCTTCACTTATGATCTCAAATTCTGGCCACAATGTATTGCTGGCAACTGCCATTCAATCAAACTTGTCAGTATAATCTTTACATTAAGGGGCATAGCTGAAGATATTAGGATATAAAGCATACATGATGACGACTTTTTGTCAACTATATCACCCTCTATTCAGGTTGCTTGAAAAAACTTTCAAGTCTCTGACTATATATCAAATTATTTGGATCACTTGCCATGTCTACCACAACTATCTAATTTCTGAAATGATATAATGCTGTTATTCAACATATATCCCAACATCAACCATCTAAACACCATTACCTTTATTGGTATCTATTGAACTGGTTCTGCCACTACTGGAGCTAGAGTCAGAAGATTGCATAGAGATGCTCATTCTTTGGCATAGAGTTTTATGTCCCGAGTGCCAATGCATAACCTAAACAAAACAAACTATAGCTTTTATGCATTGTTGACTTGGGAAATGAAACAACATTAAAGCAACATCCTCTTACTCACCTGGTGCTTTTCGGAGCAATAATGTGTACATTTGCAACTAGCACAAACCTTGTCTCCTTTCCATGTTCCACACCAATTACAAAGCAACGCTAAGACGAGCCACAAGCAGGCAAATGATATCATTAGGAGCAAATAGTAGGTTTCTACTTACTTGGTATGTGCATGTACATGCATTAAAAAAGGTTGTAATTGTCATCGTTTAAAGCCATATACTTACACGTCATTCAGCTATGTCTAAATCATGATTGCTCATTACATATTTTATATTTATCTCTAAGACTCTAAAACTAAGCGTTGCAGGAAAAACTGCATCAAGACGTAGTAAACTCAGTGAAGAGCTCTATAAATTTTACAAGATACCAAATGATTACTTCCGTGTTTAAAAAAAATTAAAAATCCATATCATACGGTGTGAAAATGAGGTGAAGACTTACCTCTAGGTATGGTTGGTTGAATGCTCTTGTCATGTCTAGGAGGCTCCTTTGAGTAAAAAGGATTTGAACGGCCTAGTTGGCACCGGAAAACCTTCACACTGCACACACAGAGTTCAGTGTTAGAAAAATATCAACTAAAGAAAATAATTTTTTTCCTTAAGCAAGAACGCTTTCCAAACACCACCTTCGTGATTGCCTTTCTGGTTGCCGTTTCCATTGCTCATGTTGGTCTCGGAGCAGACATTTCATTGAGGGGCACATAAACACAAATAAAGTCCGATGGAATGTCGATTCTTTATTAGCAATTGGTGCATAAACCTAACAAATGATGACGAGTAGTATGAAAAGATATATAAGTTACTGATAACCGCATACTACTACTTAAAAAAATGTGGGATTTTCACCAATATGCAATGATTCAGATTGAACAATTAATTGGACATCAACTAACATAACATTAACTTGAAAATCAAATGAAACCTGAAGCAAGAACTGCAGAGGATCTCCACAAATGCCACAACTTCGCGCCTTCTCCGACGGTAAATCAACTGGATCCAACCATGCCTGCAATCACCCAATACAAAACCACATCAATTTCTCAAATTTAAACAAAAACCCAAAAGCAATAATTTAATTAAAGCTTACAACATACAGGGACTCCTCCGGCTTTGCTAGGAAACATATAGCCAAGCAATGAATTGGGAGTTTTGGGTTTCTCCACAAAACCCAGAGTCACTTCTTCTTCTTCATCATCATCATCATCATCATCATCATCATCATCATCTTCATCTTCTTCCTCCACTTCTTCTTCTTCTTCATCATCAAGTTCCTCTTTTTCAATTTCCTCTTCCTGATTAGAGACTCGGAGAGAGCTCAAACTATCAAAATTCATCTCTTCTTCATCTTCAATTTCTGTTATTTGAGGCATTTTTTGAATCAAAATCAGATCTTTTTTTCAAGAAATCAATCACAAAATTCGAGCTTTAAAAACGATGAATGAAAGAAGGCATATAGAAATTAGGGTTTTGAGTGCTCTCACTCTCAAACAGGGTTTAAAGTTCTTTCCTTTGTTCAACAAAGGTCCAAAATTTATGTCAATTTCTGTATTTAGTCCCTTGACTATAGACTTTGACTACAAAAAGGAGAGACTCTCTGGTCAAAACCCTTCAAGACGCTCGCTTTGAACTCTCTCTCGTCTCTCTCTGCCAAAACCCTCTCTCCGTCGGCGACACAAAACCATCTTCGTCTTCCACCGTCGCCTTCGACCAATCTCCGGAAAACACTACCAGCTAAGCTCTGCCACTTCCGCTGCTGTTGTTTCAACACTACAAAGGTCTCGTCTGGACTTTTTTTTTTCTCTATTTGTTTTCTCTTATTGGGAATCGAAAGAGAGAACAAATTGGAGAGCTTGTGTTCTAATTCAGTCAGTTTTGTTATAGAACTGTTTCTTGGATTGGTTAATTTATGGGTTTTGTTGGTTATAAGCATTTAGTTAAGTTTTGATGATAATTTTTTTTTTTTTTTAAGGTTTGCAGGATAATGAGGTCATCAAATATCAGAGATCTCTTGACGGCGTTTAGTCCATCTTGGGAATTTTTTGCTATTTGTTCAGGAGATGGTCGAATTAAGGTAAAGTATTTCAAGGTTCTATATTCATTGAAAAAAAAAGATGCTTTGAGAAATGCATGGTTTAGTATTTGGCCGCAGTTCGGTGATTACTATTTGCTTTGAGTTGAGGTAGAAATTGTGGTCAATTTAAGCTTGTAGTAGGAATGTGGAGTCTGGTAACTGGGAGTGCTAGGTCACATTGAGTGATCAAATGTGTTTGATTACACTACGAAATATGTAAATGCTGGGAATCAAATATGTGATTGTTTTTCTTTGTTTTTAGATTTGGGACACTTTGAAAGGCCAGGTCCAGACAGAGTTTGCGGATATTACTTCGAGTGATAGCACCGGTTTGTATTCCAAATCAGAGACTGGACACCTTTCGCTTGATTACTCTTGCATGAAATGGTTACCTTTGGAGAGAAAGGTTTGTGTTAAGAAATTAATAAATATTCTTTTTGTGCTATTATAGAACTGATTTTTCTTATGTTTAATCTGAATTAGTTATTTATTCATGCAGAAGAAAAAGAAGTTTGGGCATTCCTTATTAGTGTTAGGAACGGGCAGTGGTGATGTATTAGCTTTGGATGTAGCTTCCGGTCAGCTGAAGTGGCGAGTTAGTGATTGTCATCCTGGGTGAGCATTTCAACTATGCACTTGAGATTCTCTAGGATCCCAAAGCGCGGCCACAGCCATGGGTAGCATGACTAGTTGGAACTTAGAAGCTATATCATGATGCTTTCCTAATGGATTATAAGTCCTTCAAAGCTTACTGCCTGAAACAGGAAATATCCAAATCCCAGCCTTTAGTTATCACGTATGTTTTGATAAGCTAGTTTGTGACATCCCTTTCATTACAGTAGAATCTTTCAAGGGTACTCTTATAGTTCTCTCCTTTGATGTAAAATAACTAGCCTCAGGTATACCGCATTCTACTTTTAGCAGGCTAGTGTAGTATTTTGGTCGAAATCCATCCTCATGGTTGGTGTTGTTAAAGGAATTTTTTTAACAGTGGCAGTGATCAACCAAAAATGAGTAATAATCAATGTGTCAATCATTTAGGTGTCAATGTTATATAGGTTCTCCATACTGAGGGTCTGTTGAAATATTCCAGTACACATCTGAAATAAGTTGTCATGAACTTGAAGTTCATTTATTTTTCAATTGATATTTCAGATTAGTGATTCTGAGTCCTGTAATTTATCCTTCATACTCATTGTCATTAGTTATACTGGTGTGGAGGTGTGGTGTTGAGTTTGGTAGCTTAATTAATAGGTGTAAATTGTTGGTTAACAATTTGGCATGATTGGTCATTGAGTTGGGCTGTTAGAGGTCATCACCCAATGGCACATTCTAACATTAGTTTGAATTTTCCCCTTTCCTGTTGGTTTGTGATGCACTAGAGTTATGAGTGGAAATTACATACTTTCAGAAGTTCTGGCAGGCCAATGAGGGCTATCACCTCATAGAAACTTTCGAATTCAAGTTCTAAAGATGGAATGCTGTTGGATTGACCTTAGTAATGATGAGTGTTAGATAGTTTTCTCACAATGTTTCACTCATGCTTTTGACTACATGGCTTATTTGGTTGGCAAGTGGCACACACATCTTGTTCCTTCTTTGCTTTGTCTCGCAGAATAAACTAACCATGACATCTTTGATAATTAATCAGGGGTGTCAACGCCATCACATTTTCTACACACAGTTCAGGCATCTACACCGCAGGTGTTGATGGTGTGGTTTGCCAAATTGATCAAACGACCGGAAATCTGTTGGGGAAGTTTAAAGCTTCTTCAAAAGCAATATCCTCCATGGCCATCTCATCTGGTATATAAGTTCACTAATGCTAGCCATTCATACTCTCAATCAACCATTCATTATCGTTGAATTGTCAATGAATTGCCATGAAGGATTGCATGTTTATGCCATAGATACTCGGAAAACATCTGCATATTAGCCCCACTTGAACAATATCTTTATTACCAATTTCTAAATGCCTACTACTCTAGAGCTGATTGGTAGACACTCATATTCAAGAATGCTTATTATCAGGAGAAATTAACTCCTCGTTTGCAAATGTGGAAAATCTGGTAAAAGGTGATAAGGCAACATAACCTGATTATCAACTTTTCTCTTTGTGATTGTATCTAAACTAATCATTGAAATATGCAATTTTTCTTCTGTCAGAAACATTAGGTGTATAATCAATATCACAATTCTATTTAAGGAAGATATCACAATTTCAAGAACAATATGATGTTTCTTGATACTGACTATGTTGTTTGCCTTGATAATTTAATGACTGTGGAAGTCTCTTTGGTCTGTGTAATTTTTCATAGTGATTGGGAAGATAAAATGAAAAGGCCTGATGCCACAAGTTTTTCTAAGTCCTGCCAATAGGTGCTTTCGCTATCCTCCCATACGATGTTTCTTGTTGCTTACTGCGTTATTTGACTTGATGTTTCTACTTATTGAACAACTAGAAATTGCCCACTGCCTGTTGCTATTTTCGGTACCACATTACACATAGGTTGCTTGTTGCCACAAGCTTAATTATTACTTCGACTTTTAGTAGGTCAGTGATGTTGTATCTAGAGTGAGCCTTCTTCCTTCTTTTCAGATGGGAAGATGTTAGCAACTGCAGCCGGCCAGTTAAAGATATTCAGTTGTTCAGACAACAAAAAGATGCAGAAGTTTTCTGGTCATCCCGTGAGTATATATTTCCTGCATTTTGAAATTTTCATTGGAATTTTATACAACATGATTCATTTATATTATTCATGAATCTCATTATTTATTTGTTGATAATTGTGGCCATTTCAGTTCCTTCTTCCATCTTTTAGCTTACAATAACACACTGTTTAACAGGGGGGCGTCCGGTGTATGATGTTCACTGAAGATTGTAACTATGTTCTCTCTTCTGCTACTGGGGAAAGATATGTTGTAGTTTGGAAAATAGATGGTAGAAAAAAGCAGTCAGCAAGCTGTGTACTGGCAATGGAGCACCCTGCTGTGTTTCTGCACAGCAAGTGTGCTGATAAAAAGGATAAAGTTGATGTAGGTCTATATGTTCTAGCCATTTCCGAATCAGGTATATGTTATTTTTGGTATGGAAAAAATATCGAGGACTTGCGTGATTGTAGGCCTACGAAAATTTCATTATCTTCCGAGGCCTACCCCTCAATGACTCGCAAGAGTGTGTTGCCTATGATATTTGCTGCGGAAATACAAGGCATTGTACGACCTGGCTCTGGACAAGTATTTGCTGCGTATGGTTCACTGATAAAGCCATCATTTGAGAAAATCTTAATTGAATATGGTGAAGACATAATGTTAAAAAGCACCCAGGATGGGGTTCTACTGCCGATGGGTCAGAAAGACGAGTCTCAGAGAGACCAACTCGTAAAAAATAGAGGTATGCCTCTCAGAATTGTTGTTATTTTCTCAACCCTGCATTTTCTTGGAAATTTTGCAATGGTTATATTGGAATGGCAAAAATTAGGCCACCTTAATAAAATATACTCTTTGAATAGCTTTTTGTTTTGTTGACCAAAAAAAAGTTTAAATATTAACTGGATTTGAGAATTGTGTACAGTTCTTAAGATTTTGAAATGAACGTGTGTGTACTATTTGACACAATCTGATGCATCTGAACTTTGCACCTTCATTAGTTGGTGTCTATATGATGTGAATTTATCCAGCAGCTATATCTTATTGACCAATGGCAGCAGCATGTACTAGGTGTCTAGCTGG
The DNA here is from genome assembly GCA_963556465.1 of Berberis vulgaris. Taxonomy (NCBI): domain Eukaryota; kingdom Viridiplantae; phylum Streptophyta; class Magnoliopsida; order Ranunculales; family Berberidaceae; genus Berberis; species Berberis vulgaris. The sequence goes on along the minus strand of OY747129.1, from coordinate 91,163,001 downwards.
ATTAGGATTTATTCTTTTTAATCTTTTCCCCCTTGGGTTCAATGTTTTTGAAGTTCTCATGGCACGTGTTAGGCAGTTGGGATCGCTAGATGAGGCTCAAGTCTGGGCCATGTTAAAATATCGGGATAAGTCCTGCCATATCCTCTTATTTATTTATTCTTTCCAGGTGAAAATTGTGATTTCTGCAATATTTTCAGATAGATCCCGATAACTGACATAATATCACTATTTTCCAAAGTTGGCCTTGAGGCACATTGAAGCATAGTATGCATTGAAAATTCTAAAATAACTCTTAAAAACTGAAAGGAAAAAAAAAGTCATATAAATTGTATATTATAAGCCTTTTAGACAAGTTTTTGTAATTTTACTTTTAAGGAGTCAAGGCTGAATGGTAAGATTTTGTCACTAAATACATGCCATTGTAGAGTTGCAAACGAGGAAACACCCATCTCCAAAAGGACCAAAACTGACAAATATGAGGATTTAAAAGAGTAAGTTGAAAGAATGAAAAGAAAAACAACCACGATAAAATATGACACAACTTAACTACAGATCACTATGGAGTAGCAAAATTTTGCTTCATCATTCTCCACGGAGTCGTTATGATAGTTGAGTCACGAGTTAGCTTCTTGATGGATAATGTTTCTGTTGTTGTGCTACTCTGCACCCTGAGACTGTCAAAAATATGTTTTGATTCTTTTTTTTCCTTGTCAATAATGTTTATATTTCTGTTGGTTTGATCCACAATGACTATCTACTATGATTTTTAAAAGATATTCTTTTATGGAAAACTAGTAAATAATTGCACCTTTGACGTTGTAAAAAACACTAAATGAATTAAAAAGAAAAGAATTGTGTTAGGATTGGTTAGGATTGTGTAATCATGGCTTTGATCTTGATGTGCTTCTCAACTTCAATCCTCAACCCCCACGCATCTTTCCCGGTAGAGGTGTAAGCCATGGTGCATTAAGCTGAAAGTTCTGTGAAACTCTCCATTTAAGCATGCTCTCCAAATTATCATTGTTATCATTTACTGACTATTCTTGTATTTATTTCCAGTCACTGCTCTAGACCGCGCAAATGTAGAAGATGCCTTGCTTCCAGTTCCCAAGCTTCATGAGTCTCATGGCAAGAAAAGAAGGCATGGTGTTGATCCAGAGGAAGATCCAGCTTATGCACTTATTGAACAGAGTAAACAGACTGTACAGATGGATACCAGTGGTATGCTTAGGATAAATTAGAAAAGGCTAGCCGAAAGTAGTAATGTTAACTACATCCTTGTTGTGTTAAAAGAATGATAATATCTATAATTGCAATAAGCATGAAGAATTTTCCTATTGTATCAGTTCTATAAACTGCTCAATCTTAGATCCTATTCTTGATATTCATCGTTTAAGATATAGAAGGTAACATCTCTATTCTACAGCATTCTGCATGTGATTGTACCTTCTTGAATTAAAATAATAAATTAATTGATTCTTTTATTTTCAGTTATGATAACCAAATTGACTGGCTATTAATTAGCCTTTTCCTGTCTCGCTTTGAACTTCTTTCATTTGGTTATTGCTGATATTCATGCTAGTCTTATTTATTTATACAGGCGATCAGGAAATTGAAGAGGATGATGTGGCTGCAACATGCATCGAGGAACGGCTTAAATCAGTAGGAATTCTTTGTAATAAAGAAGAGCCAAATATGGAAAGTTATCCAAAAATACCAAACATTTCGGCTTTGAGTTCTACCCTGTTGAACGAGGCACAATTTGGAGACAATATCCCCCCAAAGAAGGTAAGATCCTATAAAAGCTTAATATATTGTTTTCAGATTAATAGTTATCATTCCTTGTTTTTTAACATTGATGGAAATGCAAAATGCATGTCTCCCATGATCGACTAGTCATTGATTTTGCCGTCATTGTCTTTGTGTCAGATTAAGGCAACTATCAAGGACATGAAGTCTCGTGATGCATACAAGTTGCTGAAAGTTTTGCTTAACATGTGGAGATCAAGGTGTTTATTTTAGCAGCCTACACAGCTTGTCTAAAAATAGATGGTAGATGTGTTATGATTTAGTATCTTAAGTATATATATTGTTTCCTAGTTTTCACTATGACGGATACGAAGATACGACACCAAACTTTTTAGAAAACTTTGGCATGAATACATTATGTCTTATAGGTGAGACCGTGAGAGTATTACTTCTTTTTTATGTAAAAGATAAGACCATATTGTTCACTTGATTATCTAGATCATATGTAACCAACGATGCATGGACACGGACACACGCATCGATCGACACGGACACGACACATCGACTTGACAATTTCCCAAAAAACTAGGACTCGGAGACACGTCATACTTATTTTTTTTAATAAGTCATATAAACAATAATCTAATAAAGTATCTTCCTAGAGTGTCTGCATCTTTGTTCTAAGTAGAAAAAGTAGAAAAACACAAAAAAGAAAAACCGTGTAGAAAAGAAGAAGATGTGCAAAGGTGGAGAAGCAGATGACACTCTGTTGTAAAAAAAAAACATAAAATAAAATAAAAACAAAATAGAGAAAAAAATATATAGTTTAGAAGTATAGGAGAGAATAAGCAAAAGTGAGAAGAAGAAGCATAAACTATCTCATTGATTTAGTAGCTCTTTGCCCTATTTATCTTGAATATCAATTGAAATAGTCATTCACCTCAGATGAATCAACAACTATTAAATTAGGTGATTATATGCACACATTTAAAATAAATAAAACGAAGTCGGTTGTCGAGTCTTGACTATGTCCTGACCAAATTTCGGGTGTATTGGAGGCGTGTCTGACACGTTGACCAAATTGACCATGTGTCTGATACCTGCCAACACGCTGACCACATGTCCGACGCGTGTCGGAGGAGTGTCAAACTAGTGTCGGTGTCGGATACATGTCGGACACGGATACGGCAAGTTTTCCGAAGAGTCTGTGCTTCCTTGTATATAACCAAGCTGAATTACTTCATGTGTACCAGATTAAAGATTAAACATCAACTTTCGTGTATTGATATTACAATATTGTTGTTGTTGACAGGTCTGAAAGTGGAAAGTTTGTCCTTCCGTGGATTTTTAATATATTGGTTTGTCACAGTCACTATCTTATGTCTCGAGAACCATCCGGTGAAGTGCTTGATTCTCTATGCAAGGTAAAACATTCGAGAATAAAGTCTATTGTCCTTGGAACATGATTTTGCCGCAGTGAGAGATCGTTTTGTATTCTGCATTCTAATTAAAACTAATATTGTTGTGATGTTTTGGTGGGAACAATGGTAGCTAATTAATAGTTCACAACATTTTTCTTAAATAGGCTGGCAAGCAAAGATATCTTGTATTAAAATTATACTACATCAATCTATAATATGATTGATCCTTCTTCCTTGTTTTTGCAAGACATTCCAAGGAGTTAGTTTTAATAATGAGTCAATGACTTAAATCTGGTTATAATGGAGTCTCATATGTATGGGGTTAGGTTAGATCCAGGAACTTAGTCCAATATCCGTTGGACTGATTCTTATGATGAGTGCAACTTTTGGAGATTCCTTGTATGTTGTATTTGTCTTTTTATTTATTTATTTAGAAATGATTAAAAAAATTTGAAATGGTTCTAGTATATCAACTTTTTTATATTGATTTAAGTGTTGTAATGAAGAAAAATAAGACAAATATTGAAGGCATCTTAGCTAGCCTACACTTCATACCATTTATTATGATCATATTTTTAGAAGCGTCCTTCATTGTGCAGTGATGCTTGGCTAAGATCTTGTTTATGTTGCTGCAGATGATAGAATCCAGGCGTCTAGCTGTTCAACCTTTATTGCAATTAGTTGGTCGTATGCAGCTTATAATAGCTCAGGTTAGGAACTTCACGTTCATGAACAAAATTCTTATGTTTATAGACAATTTCTATGTTTCGACAAGCATAAGATGGAAAAACCTGTCTTTATATTTAACCCTTTCCAGATTGACAAGGCTGGGCAGAAAAATACTCAAACAATATCACGAAATGAAGAGTATAGTCAAAGCGAAAGCGAAGAAGATGATGATGTCGATGAACTTGTTTTTGGAGAAGAAGATGAATCCATCAATGGCAGTGATGATGATAACTAGGAGCATATCGGTAAGAGGCAATTGACATGTAATTCTATGAATACACAGTTAGAGTTGTTCTAGTCTTTGCAACAGGTTATTCGATTGTTATATTTCAAAGAGAATAATAGTGGTACAGCAGTTTTGGATCTGGGAACAGCATTAATTTCATTCTTGCCTCATCCACTGGCCCATCCTGGTTTTCAAATCTTATTTCCTTTTTCTCGACATAGTTATCTTTTGTATCAGGGTTGGAAATATGTTTTTTCTTGTTACAACAGCTAAGTACGGTTGTTAGTGTATGTAGCCTAATCTTATATCTGAAAAATATTTTCTGAGATACATGTTAGAAGTATAATGTATGAGTATCTGATTCGTTAATTTCAATATTCTTTGTTTATGGGGCTGTCATTTGATTTTTCTGCAAACCTCATTTGATTTTGCTGCAATTCGAGGTTGCCTGTTTTGGAATTCAGCTATAATGCTATATCTCAGTGGTTGTAAATTAAGTTAACAAATTTCCATTCAAAACTTTCAGAAGCCTCATTTGATTTTTTTTTTCTTCCGCGTTTTTTTTACTTTTTACTATTTTTTTTCAAAACACAACCAACAAACACTATCTATAGAAGGATAGAAGTTTACAGCATAAAAAAAAATACAATGGCACGATGGAAGATTTTTTTACAAAGGAGTTCTAATGTGTTTTTTCCTTAATTTTATGCAACTGAAATGCTTAATCATTTAATGCTAATAAAGTTTTTAATCTATGTTACACGGACTTACGATGACATTTAATCTAAATTACGTAACATGTTACACTTTGCACGTCAAAAGTTTTGAACACATTGTAAAGATTTTAGAATATACTATACCTTCGAACTCCTCTAAATAAATAAATTCACCAACACTATAATTTAATGGCATTACTATCCGCACCATATACATATGTAGAACTTAGGTTTTGGATTGAGCGAAAAATTTGGCTAATTATAACAAAAGCCTACCCAAGTCAAAGCCTTGAGTTGGCGTGGATGAAGGGTTGGATCCCCATTTATTATTGCATTCCACCTTTTAATCATATCTTTTGAAATTGTGTTTTTATATATAAAAGGAAACTAGGTTTTTGCAATTACGGTGACGTGGCATAAAAGTAAATTAGGTTTTTGCAACTAAGTTTTATAACTATGGTGATGTGGCATGATCTTAAAAGAATTATGAAAATTTCAAAAGTATTTATGTGTATATCGAGGTTGTAAAAAACCTTTTCTGATGATGCCACATCATCCCGATTACAAAACCTGTTTTCCTAGCCAGCCTAGTACGAAAATTTTGAAGGCATTAGATTTTATCTCCTCTTAGACCACATTTTAGAGAACATAAATTATAAATTCACTACACAATCTTTATCACCAAATTTAGATACATACATGAAAAATACATTAGTAAACTACGGTTTGCTGAATGGGTAAAATGATGAAACGAAAATTCTAAATATCCCTAAACTATATTAATAAAAACTACTACAAAATAACACTTGAAACATCCATATTCTTAGTAATTAAATTTAAATACTTCATTTATTTATGGGTATGAATTTTTGCATATATATTATTTTTTTTATAATTAAGAAGCTAGAAGAAACATTTAAAAACAGATTTGTTACAACTTCTAACTAGATTTAGAGGAAAAAACAAACACTCGCATGATCTGCAAGTAATGAAGAATATCACTCATCTCATCTTCAAGTGGTGGAGGAGATGGGAAGTCGCACGAAAGGGTTACGGTGGCGAGTCGACAATGTGATGGAATGCGGGAGACAAAATTTGATGAGTATCGATTGATTTGGATGAGGGCAAAACAGTAGAATCTAATATCAATATGAAATCTGCTCGGCAAGGGAAGCGTGAAATGATCAGAGCATTCAGTGTTTTTACTTGCACACGGAAGTAAGTATTCTATATCTTTCAATAATTGGCTTCTTCCAATATCTCATCATCATCTTTGGTGCTTGTTCAATAAAAAATTTACATTTGAACACATTGTAAAGATTTTAGAATATAGTATACCAGAGCTCAGTGGCATTAATGATGTTTGGTTTGTCATGAAAAATACAAGCTCAACCTAGGAGTGTGAAATGTGTGGAACTGTGGAAGGATGAACATGAACTGAACCCAATAGGCCAACTGGGCTTTAACCACACTACAAACTCGTTGATCGAGTTTGAAATCCAACTCTGGGTTTCCATCGAGGGGATTCAAACATCTCAAGCACCATAGATGAATCTGCCTCAATTGTCACTCATGATCTTCCAAAGAGCAAATCTCAGACCCCAAATAAAAAATCAATCGAAAAAAATGATGATGATGTGTACATCACTACTACAATCAAGCAAGATGCATCTAAAAACATGTTTTATCACCAACAACGAAATATCAACATTGTAGATCACGTCCGGAAGAGCTTTGACAAAGACCCCACAACAACAACGTACTATGTGAGAAGTTTTTCGCAACACCATATGAATACCCAATCCATACGAGGAGAGGATTGAGTGACAATTTTCTCTTTGATTTCACTTGCTTTGCTTGTGAAGTATGTGAGAAGATGCTGGTGGCAATTTTATCTGAGGAAGATGTAGAAGTGTAGGAGATGGATCTTTCATTTTAACCGCGACCGTTACATCTCAAAATCTGTCAATATATCCTTTTCCGTCCATGAATTTCATCAACAATATTTAGATAGCGAGGCCCCCTAGCGTTAGGGAGCTTTGTGTGTGTGATTGTGTTCGATTGGAACATTATGAACATTTCTAAGATGACCCCAAAGGGTATTGGCTTGACCTGACCTGACCTGGCTCTCTATACAAGTTCGAATTACATAGAGTATGTGTCTTGGTGACTTCTAAGCAATGATATTTTTGGATTTTATGAAAATTTGAATGGTCAATGAAAGTCAATTATGTTGATTGTTACAATTTGAGTATTAAAATGAATTAGTTTTTAAAATAAGTGCTAAATTCAATTTGGTATAAATTAATGAAGGTCATACTTCCGACCAATGTCTTTTCGAAAACTATTCTTCCTTGCTTCCACAGTTTTCTTTCATAATCAGTCACCTTAAATAAACAAAAAATAATAACATTATTAATGTATATATTATTAATGCATAGATAATCAATTTATAGATGTGGGTTCCTTCTTCGTGGTCATAATGGTGGAAATTTCGGTGAAGCTCTGTTGAATGTAAGAAGATTCATACCTCGAACAAGATTTACAACTCCTGCTCTGTTGAAGCTTTCTTATTCAACCGTGAAGTTCTAAAGAGAAAGTATTAGAAGAAGAAAAACAAAAACGCAACAACACAACAAAGCTTTTGTTTAATGAAGCCACAGTTTTAGCGGCTTCACACTTCAACGAAAAACGCTAAAAATGGTGATTTTTTGTGGCTTCAGTATAGTTGTTTGGCTTTAACCAAGGCAAAGCGAGATGTTTTTTTTTGGTAATTAAGAATAAAACATCTCTCATTTCGAAGATGATGGACGGTATTGGGCCAAGCATGGCACGGGCCTGATTCTCTAGAAAAAATCATCTAATTTAGATTTGAGTAATTCTAGAGAGCCTGTCTTTGTAGCCTGGGAGACTGTCCGGACCCTCCTGGGCACGTGCCTGGGAGGGTGTTTGGCACGTGAACCCAGGCCCAATCACACCACCTCACTTTATTCTCTATCTCAGCTTTGTTTTTATCAAATGGGCAAAGAAGAACCAAAGCAATCATCAATCACACCACCTCAATCACCACCACCGTTGCTACCTTCGCCACCACCAGATCTGCTCCTCGAGAAGAACCGCTCGCTCCTCCTCATGCCAAATCTGCTCCTCGCCACGCCTCCGCTGCTCGACGCCTCCTCTTCTTCTTCTTCATCTTCTGCTGGTACGTTGGTAAACTTGGTCATTGATGGAGGGTTCAGTGGGCTAAATTTGGTCATCGATGGAGGGTTCGCTGTTGGTAATCCATCCTTTGGCATCTTCAAATAGCCTAAGGAATCATAACTGTGATTGTTATGTTCAATTCTAGTGATTTTTTTGTTTCGGAATTATGAACTTGTTTGTGAGTTTGGGTGTATGTTCAATTAGTGACAATAAATTCGATCACAGGATCTCATGTAAGCCCTCATTGTATCGATCAATGGTTAATAACACAAAAAGTTCAGAAATTGTTTTTCCAGATTATAGAATTCTTGTCCTAAACATGATGTCTCACTACCGAAATGATGCAAAGTGTTCCATTGTTATGTCCCAACTTGTGCATTTGTAAGTACAAATGAACTACATCAAATGGTTGTCCTCTGTTTTTGAATTGGGTTCACAATGGCCTAATAACATAGTGAATAATGTGAACAATTGGAGAGATTACCAAAGATCTTTTTTTTTTTGGAAATTGATTACCAAAGATCTTATTAAAGAGGAATCGGATGAGGATGAAGAAGAAGATGAAGAAGAAGAAGAAGAAGAAGAAGAAGAAGAAGAGGCGTGAGGAGGCGCCGAGCAGCGGAGGCGTGACGAGGAGCAGATTTGGCGTGAGGAGGAGCGAGCGGAGCAGAGGTTAAGAGCTTGAGGGAGGAGGCGCAGGAGAGGAGGAGTTAAGAGGTGGAGGAGGCGCAGGAGAGATTAAGAGGAGGAAGTGCATGAGAGGAGGAGCCCGAGGTGTTGGGTTCACATGCCAGCCACCCTCCCAAACACGTGTCAGGGAGGTCTGAACGGCCTCCCAAACTACCAAGGCGGGCTCCCTAAAATTATTCTTTAGATTTAGAGGAAAAACAAACACCCGCGTGGACCCGAAGTCGGTGAGAACGGATGTAGACCACTCCTCCATAAAGAAGAGAAAAAGAAAAGAGGCACTTTCTAAGAAACGCCAAAAAAAAAAACACGACAAAAGAAAAGCTTAAATCTTTCCCTCATTTCATACGATTTCCAAAGGGTTTGTAGCATCACACATTAGAATTCGAACCCATTCTTTAGAATCCGAAAAATCCTCACTTGATCGACCCAGAATTAGGGTTTCTTCCCACCAACCATGGATGCTAATAGCTGGAGCGGTCGTCTCATTAGTACTTCAAAACGGTACCAATCTCTTCAGTCGAGATCAGGTGAGGGGGTCTTTGCTAAAGTTTGTGTTTTTATGTGAAGTTGGTGGGTTTTTAATGGTGATTAGAATGTAAAGGTTTCATCTTGATTTTTCACCCCTTTGTGATTTGGGTTCAGGTCTGTACAATGGGTTTGAGGAAATTGATGTGGATGAGGAGACAAGAGCGGAGTTTCCATGCCCGTTTTGTGATGAGGATTTTGATATTATTGGGTTGTGTTGCCACATCGATGATGAACATCCTGTCGAGGCTAAGAATGGGGTATTTCTCTTACTTTTTATTAGCTGCTGATTGTTGTTTAGGGGAATTCAGTTTGTTTCAGCGTTTTAGAGGAGGTTTAGGTAGATTGGGGGTTACTTGTTTGGTTTAAGATTGAAGCTTTTGAGCTTCTTAATGTTTCTATGCTTCTGTTTATTAGTGGGTATTGATAAAAATGTGTTTTTTTTTTTTTTGCTGGATTGGGTATTTCAATATAGTGAAACTAGCTTGATGACATGTGTGGTGGGTAGTTTTAGTGCTTTGGTATATGTCTACGTAATAGAAGTAATCTTGGCAACATTGTTATGGTATTCGGCAATTACTACTTCAAAATTCTAAAGGCGGTTCTTTGAGTGCTTATAGAGTAGCATGGAAAAACCGTTAGTCTGTGACAATGGCTGAAATAGGGTGGGTGGATTAGTTAATTTGGAATCAACTATATGAGCTCAGAAGAAAAAGACCTTCGAACCTAGATGACTTGGTTGAGAACATCATTTAGCCAGGAGATTTTTACCATGGTGTTAAGTAGTGGTTTATTTAGTCTCAAAATTCATGTGATGCTGTTTGGAAAATACATGTGCTTGTCAGTCCCAAAATTCTAACTTTTGCATTTGCAGGAATGCCCTGTTTGTGGAACGAGGGTGGGGATGGACATGGTTGGACATAGAGCGACGCAACACGGACAGTACTTTAAGATATCCTTTTACACTTTTGATGGTTGTGATTAGAATTATGAAAGGTCTTATGATGTTTGGTCACAATTGCCAAGAATTCTTCTATTCAAGTTACTTAATATTTACATCTTCTGCATTTAAGTTGTAGGGAAACCCTGAAACCTGGGGACTTTTTTTGATCGCCTAATTTTTCTTGATCTTCTCTTTGTGATGCACTAGCCATTATGTTTCTGCAAGCACTTATATGTGAAAAAAAATTTATTTTTTATTTTATTTTTTTGCATTTATTACATCTCTTTTGCTTCTGCATCTCAAATTTGATTATTGGTACTCTGCGCTCCTTAACTGGAGTTACATGCAACGCAAAAGGAGATTCCATAAAGGTGGAACTCAGTCAAATCTTTCTTTGCTGAGAAAGGAGCCAAGGGATGGGAACTTGCAGGCCTTTTTCAGTGGTTCAAATATGGTATCTTCCTCTAATGCGGAACCTGACCCTTTGCTGTCATCATTTATATACAATTTGCCTATGATTGATGAAATAGAAAATGTGAAGCCTCCATCTACTGCGGAATCGGATTCAGTTACCGTAAGTTCTGATGAGAATATGTTAGAAAGGTATGATGTTTTGTTAATATTTCGTAATCCTGTCTGGATATTTATGTTGCTCTAAATGAAATACAGGTCATATGTGAATATTTTGCTAATCAGACAGTCGTGACAAATGTTGTGTAACCTCTAGAACTGCTTGGTTGTTTCACAATTGCATTCGGTCTACGTATTGTCTACCTTTATAACATGGTCATGGTCACAAAGAATGTAAACTCAAGGATCATAACCTATTGAGAGTTAACTGCTTGTTCCATATGCTAGAAGGCATGAACTTTCTCAACTCAAGATATTAACATTTGAAAAGCATTAAAAATACTTGGTAAGGCTTGTATAAAATTTGTACGGACTCAATGGCCAAAACTGTAAAAAAAAGGCATATCCTTCTTACTTAGCTATTGGATCCATTCCCACTGACAAAAAGAGAATTGACTAGAGAATGTAGGGAATCATTATAGGAATTAGGAAATGAAATTTTGTAGATTAAACTGTGAACTGTGAAGTATTGGCATACGTAATACGTCAATTTGATAGGCAGGTGGAGCTTATGGAAAGATCTGGGTAACCATGTGTTTTCCTAAGAACTAAAGATAGTGTTCTTAATAGACCATGTTACTCAGCGGGGTATACTGTATGTCCATATCGGATTTAACTTATTAGACCATTATCCTTGGTCAAGTAGGTTCACTTGACGTATTTAACCTCCTGGGTTGCTGGTTCAGATGTCATAACCTATTTTCCTTGCTTCATGTAGTGTGGGCTATGTTTTTTTTCAGCTAGAACTTAAAAATCTAAACTTCGAAAATTAGATCATGCTTGATCCTGAAAGAAACATAGCATGTGGATTAAATCAGAAATCTCAGACTGGAGCCATCTTTTTTCCTAGTATTGTTTTATTTTTAATGGTCTGTGTAAGTAAGAATGCAAGGGAGTGGAACATTAAACTCAAAGAAATGTTCGAGCATGGAATGATATCCTGGTAAATCATGTGAAGAACATGATGGTGAATGGTAACACAATTTGCTAGTTTGCAAGACATGGCAAATGATATTTTTCGGGGCTAGGTGGTAGCATATGCGTGCAGCAGGCCAAATCCCAAGGTTTTGATGTTAGAAATCTGTACTATCATAACGTGAAAAGGATGTAAAGTATTGATGGATTTGATACTTAGGGCAGAGACATAGACTAAATGTAATGTAAGAACAAAACCAGACATTCAGAGTGATAGATGTTGATGTTTCTATCTGGATATTGTTTTTTCTTTGAATTATGATGACTAACGTCTAACGATACATATTATCTGGTTCAGTCCAACAGTTTGCTGCATTCAGTCGGATTTTTTATTTGATTTATTTATTATTTGTTTTTAAATATCTTTCATGCTCATTGAACTGAACTGAAGATTATGATGATTAAAAGATTAACGAAAGCTAGTTTCCATTGTATCTGATAACTAGAGATAAATAGAATAACTCAATGTTATTTTGATCTTGAAGTAGTGTTTAAGTTTTTGTTAGAGGATTTTACTTAAAACTGTACTATATGTGTTAGCGGCTTTCATATGTTTTATTTTGTTCTCTAACCGCAATGTTAATGGTGACAGAAACGCCCAACCAGCTCCACTGTCAGACAAAGACCAAGAAGAGAAAGCAATACGGTCGGAATTTGCACAAGCACTGGTGCTGTCTACCATGTTTGATGACATTCTATAAGAAGATTTGTGGTGGCAGTGGCAGCAGGCAATGCCAAGACTCGAACCTGATTGATGATGTACAACTACAAGCGAAGGTTTCCTTTGTGAACAAGAAGCAAGACGATAGGAGAGAGCTTATATAGATACGATGTATGTTACAATTGAAGTAATTGATGGGTCGATGTCCCACTACTGATTGTGAATAATTGATGAATAAAAGGACTTTTTATTCCTTTCATCAGTGTTTCATTTCGTACTTCAATCTGAATTTTTCGTTTATTAATGATGTTAATTTTTCCCATGCCCCTTTCCTAAATAAATGCACATCTACCTTATTAATCATACTAGTGTATCACCCGTGCTATTGGCACGATAAAAAGCAGGTTGTGACATTAAGTCGAATTCGATCAAAATTTTAATCAGTTTAAAAATAAATCTATATCTTCAATCAGTGAAAGTGAAGTTTGGGTTCTTTGTTTAAATGCCTTGATATTCATATTTTAAAATTTTAAGTGCACACAACATGAAATTAATTATATTTTTTTTTAAAGAGTATGACGTGTTATTCATATTTATAAAAGTGTTTATATTGATCATTAGTTTCTTTAAAAAAATCTTCAAAAATGTAATTCAACGATTTCAAGTTTACCAAAATCCAATAACTAACTAGAAAGTTGATATGACCTTGTCATTCCTTGGAATAAATATAGAAAATGTTCACAACATGAAATAAATTAGATTTTTTTTTTAAGAAATGCATATGGTGCGAAATTCATATTTAAAAATTTCAAGCGTTTGTATCGATCATTCATTTCGTTAGAAAAATCTTCAAAATTATACTTCAACGATTTTAAGTTTACCAAAATCTGACAACTAAGTAGAAAACAGTGTTCTAAAAGCGCTGGGCGGGCGGCGAACAGGTGCCTAGGCGGCACCTAGGCGGTCTTAGGTTTTGTATTATAACTTTAATAATTTACAAAAGTTAAGCATAATACCTTATCAATTACATCCAATTTAATGTCAAGATACATATGCAAAATTTAAAAACATGAAAAATTAACAATAATGAACAAAATTTATTAAAACTCAAATGACTAAAGTTGGTCATGATGGGTACTTTATATAAAATTGAATTTGTGGATAAATATCCAAACCTACTCTTTTATTTTTCTTCAAATTGCATGAATAACCTCAGTCAGGTTTGATAAAATCTACATTAGTAAAATAGGTACTGGCAGATCCTTTGAGAATTCAATTAAGTAATCATCATTTGTTACATTTAGACATATACTGAATAAAAAATAATTAAATAGTTTATTTCTAAAAAAGAGGAAAGAAAAATAAAATAAAAACACAATCAACCTTATTTAAAAAAAAAAAAAAAAAAAATTGCCTAGACCCCGCCCAGACTGCCTAGAACCCGCCCAGCCATTGATCTAGGCAGTTTTCTTAGAACACTGGTAGAAAGTCATGACAATTTTAGTTTAAAAAAAAAACAAAACACAAAAAAAAAAAAAACAATTCTAGGCAGCCAGGAAACACAACCATTTTTTGGCCAGGTTTTGGGCTTTTTACACTTCAACCCCTTCTATAAATAATGTTTGTGATTGTGTTTTAAAGAAAATGGGTAAAAGTGTAAAAAAGTTCAAACCTGACAAAAAGATGGTTGTGTTTTCTATCTGCCTTAACTTACTTCACAAAAAATTACTCACTTTTCCACATGTACATTTCACAAACTCATTTTAAGTTTTATGTTCATTTTCTTTTGCCCTTTTACATACTTCATATTTACAAACATCTCATTATGGAGAATGAACCCCAACCTTCAACGCCTTTCCTAACTTTCAGTCTTAACCATAATTTATCTCTAATTTTTTTTATGAGTAATGAAACACATAGTGGATCTGTAAGATAGACTATGGTATTTTCCGTACGTTGGCACTTCACATAATTTTTTTTGTGCTAAATATCATGTACTGAACACCCCACTTTCACCTTCAGTTTTGAAGTGCAAGCCTATTCCAAGGTAAAATATCTTAAAAAATGCATTCCAACGATATTAAATTTACCAAAATTTGACAACCAAGTAAATAGTTATGACAACTTTTAATTTCAAGAAAAAAAATACACACACACAAAATTTTCTCTCCCCGCCACATATACATTTCACCAATTTTTTCATTTTCTTTAACCTTCCACATGTTTTATATTTACAAACATGTTATTGTTAGAAATGAATCTAAAACCTATCTCCAAATTCTTATGAATAGTAAAACAAGTAGCTGATTTGTAATATAGTCTCTCTAGCATATGATCAATGAAATAGCAGTCCATTGTCACTGTCCAATGATCGCTACTATGTATTTGCTTGTTCATTTCCCTACAAATCAAGAACGATGAATTGCTAAGAAGAAATCACTGTAAGAGCCACATAGTACTGCATTAATCATTTCTTCTTGCACAGATTGTGAAGTGATAAAGAAGTTCCATGATGAATGAGCTCTACAATAGGAACTTTTCTACGGTGCCTGGTATTTGGTGTCTGGTCTTTACCTGGTGGTACAATAAGAACTCTTCTATTTCCATACACATCTACAGTGCTTGGTACCATCAGGCACCAAATACCAAGCATCGTAGAAATGGTGCTACAATAGAGATGACCACAAGAACCTTCAATCCTATCATCACATGAATATCTAATGGTCAAATGCTATGATGATTAGGGATGGCAGTGGGGCGGATTTTCACGGATATTCGCCCCACCCAATCCGTTTGGAGCGGTTTTGGATATGGTTGAATGGGTTTTCGGATGGTTTTGGGTATCCAAAAAATATCCGTTCACTATTCGGAGCGGATACGGATTTGGCCATATCCGCCCCGCGGATATCCGTTTAAGTAGTAAAATTACTAGAATACCCTCGGTTAAATTAGTGAAATTACACTACTATATAAATTACTAGAATACCCTCGGTTAAAGTAGTAAAATTACTAGAATACCCGCGGATTTGGCCATATTCTTCTACTTCTCCTTCTTCTCCTTCCCAGATCTATGATCTGATCAGATTTGATCTTAGATCAGATCTGAGTTCTGATCTGAGATCAGATCACAGATGTGATCAGAGATCAGATCTGATCAGAGATCAAATCTGATATGATCTATCCGATCTCATCAGATCAGACCTCGATCTCATCAGATCAGACCTCGATTTGAGATCTCATCATATATGATCTGATCTCGATTTCGATCTCATCAGATCAGCTCTCATCAGATCTGATCTGATCTCGATTTCGATCTGATCTCGATTTCGATCTGATCAGATCAGATCTGATCTCGATTTCGATCTGATCTGATATCGATTTCGATCTGATCTGATATCGATTTCGATCTGATCTCGATTTTTATCTGATCTCGATCTCGATCTTAGAGTTCAGATTAGATCTGATTTTTTTTGGTAATTTGTTGTAATTTTTTATCGAATTTGTTGTAATTTTTGATCGAATTTGTTGTAATTTTTAGATCGTTTTTTTTTTCTTTTGGAATTTGTTGTAATTTGTTTATATTAGAGATTCAAATATCTGATTTTATTTTTTAAATTTGTTGTATGTTTTTTTTTTTTTTTTTTTTATAAATGATCGTTTAACTGTAATGTGAATGTGGGTATGGACCAAACGGATATCCGGGGCGGGGCGGGGCGGATATCCGCAAATCCGTCTGGAGCGGGGGCGGTTTTGAAAAATAATACCAAACGGATATGCGGGGCGAATTTTAATCCCCGCAATTCTCAGCGGGGCGGGGATGGATTTGCTTAAATCCGCCCCAATCCGCCCCGTTGCCATCCCTAATGATGATCCACCAATGTGGTTACAAAGAATTTGAGAGTTTGAATTCTTGTAATCCTAACCATATCCATAAATTTGAAATATTTTATATATAGACTTCTATAACAACAAGAGATAATAAATAGTTACGAAAATACTTGAGAACCATGATTTTGTTACCAGAGTGACGTGACACGATATGTGAAAATGATAAATTTTGTGAGATAAGTGTGAACATTTCTTGATCGCGACACATCACCTAGTTGTAATGCAAAACTTGGTTCCCTAGTAAAGTTCACCATTAGAGATGTACATCTTTGCGTTTCACTATTTGTTCTAGCTAGCAGCGTGGTCCTAGAAAAGTCATTTGAAAATGCACACCTTATATAAATGTAGAGGTACAATGGGATTGAACCTATGACCTTGGTAATCATTTGATTTGATGTAATGCTCGAGATGAAGGATGACTAAATTGAAAGGAATTTTATTTTTATTTTCTCCATGAAGAATTTTGTATACTTATAAACTATCACCATAATAAAACAATATAAATGAAGAGAATATTTACCTTCACGAGTAATAATAGTGATAATTATGATAATGATGAGGTAAATATCTTGATATTTAAATGGTGTATATCATGTATTTACATCCTTTTTTATGCAACCAGCATCTCGTCTTAAGATCCGAGCATCATTAGAGGGGAACAAGGATTGTGATTTTGTTTTTTGAGTTAATCTCGTAAAGAATTTTATTGTGATTTCGAATTTATCAATATAAGTTATGCATTTTAAACTCTTAAATACTACATAAAAAGTTTGATACCTAAATAACATTAGAGCAGGTTAATGTATATGGAGATCGAAATATTTAGTTTTTTCTTTAGATGAATTCTTTAAAAAAAATATTTCGAATTTCGAAAGATATTTCGGTAACTCCAAAATATGAAATATTTCTTTTAAATTTCGACATATCTTGAGAAATCACATTCTTTCTAGGGGAATATATTCAATTTAAATGTCATTGACAGAGTCCAAACATTAGAATTGTAATACCATCCCCATCCGCGACAAGTTGTACCACTTGTGCTAGCACCCGTTAATTGCCTTAAATTGTTAAAATCGATCAGTTTGATTATCAGTTTAAATTTTGAAAATCGAAGATAAAAAACTGGCTAAATTCAAAGAGTATAAATTCAAAGCCAGATATACCTATCAAAATCATGAAGACCTGCTTCGATAATTTGAATACAGTAAACAACTGGCTAAGCGAACTATCGGAACACATCAAAAGTCTAACACTACAGTTTCAACATTAACTACTTCAAGGATTGCAAAGATCCCTCCAGTTTAAACAAGCTATACATGTCAATCATCTGAGGTAATGTTCTAAATCTGAGGCTGCTCCGGACGAAGCTTCCTCATCAACCACTTCTTTCTCAGTCTAACATCCAATGACAAAAACGTTGTTGCTTTTTTCTCATCTTCCAAAAGGTCACAAGCATCAAGTATAAGATCATCATCTATGTCTGGTATAGCCTGAAGAGCATGAGTCACATTCTCTGCCGCTTTAGATCTTTCTTGTTCAGACTTCTTTTCTGATAAAGAGGAAACTGCAGCTGCCATCTCGCGAATAGCATTTGCCATACCATCATCATTGAGTCTTTGAGAGGTCACTGGTGTTACAGCCTTATGCTTGTTCATATCCATTTCGCAACCCAAATGCGGTGATTCAACCACAGTAGTCTCATGGAAAGCATCCTCAAAATTCTCATCATACCTTCGCCGTGGCTTCTTGGAATTCTGACAGCTTGACAATGTTGCTAGGTGATGCTTGTTCTTTCTATCAAATATGTCGTATGACGATTCTTCATGCAAAGCATCAGCAGGATTGCCATAGGCAACAGAAATAACCTGGGGTTGTCGAACTTCAGGTGTGTTACCATTCTCCAATGCCAGCGCCTCATCTTGATGGTCTACACCATGAACTGCATTGCTATACCTTTCATCAGTAGTTGGCTCACTAAATATCACACACAAGTCATTATAGTATGGGACAGGTCTAGTAATATACTGCTTTGCATCTGGGTGTGCCTGCAATAGTTCATAACAGACTTGAGTTCTACCGAATTTGAACAAATAACATAATGTCTAATGAATAAAAAAACCAACCTTAATGTATTCATGCCATACATGATCATCAGCTGTCACCATCTGTCGTACATCATCCCAAAGAAAGCCTTTCTGGTCAAGAAGAACTCTTATAGAGTTATATTGCCTCTTCAAAGTTTTGTAGCGATTTTTCAGAACAATTGGATCATATTTAAAGCCAAATTTAGCATTGAACAGCTCAGTCATGCTGATCCATGCTTGTTTGCGAAATGTACCATCAAACTGATTTCCTTGATGCACTTGGTCTAGCATAAGATCAATGAAGTAGTTATCCATAGGTGGTTGCCAGTAAGTCCTCGAACGAGTGCTTGTGGTGCTGTCAAATGTATCTGGTATTGTCTGCAGAACATCAATGACATTTTCTGTTGAAACGGAATTGTTTTCTTCCTTTCTGTTTGCTGAACCTGTAACTGGGGTGGCCATCTCATGAATGGAATCCGTTAAGATATGATCAAGTATTTCTCCATTACCAAAATTAGGTGCCAGCCCTTTCTCACCATCAACTGCATCTTCGCCGGTGCCAGAAATAGGAGAGGATTGTAACCCACTTAATACTCCAGGAATTTCTGTTTCTTGGACCTCATTGGCAATGCTTGCATTTTTATCTGAATTCAATCGTGCTGCTGGATCTCTATATATCTTACACAAATCGAGATAGTATGGAATGCTTTTTGTTCTATATGACCGAGCCTCAGGGTGTGCCTGCAATTAGTTTAAGTTACTTGCATTGACAATGCTATTTCACAACCATCAAATTTAAATAAACACACCTTGATATAGTTGCTCCATGTACGATCATCAGCAGTCACCATCTGTTGTGTTTCATCCCAGTTGAACCCAGTCTGGTCAAGAAGATTCTTCACTGCTCGGTAAACTCTCCTCAATGTTTTATGCCGATTCTTCAAATGTTCTCTATTGTATTGTAATCTAAAATTTGTATTGAATGATAGTGTCATGTTTCTCCATGCCCTTTTGCTAAATAAATGTCCATCAATCCTACTTCCTTTATCAATCTGCTCTAGCATCAGCTGAATAAAATAACGGTCCATTGCCGTTGTCCAAACGGTCCTCAAACGATCACTACTAATAGGTGTTTGGATGCTCATTGCTCTGAAATCCAAGAAGAATGAATTGGTAGGAACACACAAAACTCAAAGAGTCTCCTTACATACACTACAGACATCTATGGAATTCGAATGTCATATAAAACTTGATAGTTTGCACAGACTATCCATGGCAATTTTGCATTCAAGTGATGTTATCACATACACTATCAAATGCATACTAAAGACATAACATAACAGATTCATCTCTTATGTTGTACTACTTCAACAACATTTTATTCAATATAACTGTAATTTCAGTTAATCAAGACCTATATTCACAAAGATATCTGACATGAATGTTTCAACTAAAGGTCCTAGAAGAACCATAATGCTGAAATGTTTCTACTTATTGATAGTGAAAATTCAACACACATGTAAGATGAGAATTCCTCGTTCAATGATGAAGAAGCTCTACAGGGTAACATAGAAAAGAGTTTTACAAAGAAACACAAACAAAAAGAAAATACCTCAAAACCAGCACTACATTGTAAATCAACCAAAACGATAAATATTTGGGTCACAATGGTGTTGGCAATTTAAGCACTACACCAAGTATCATAATATTCCTTTAATGCTTGAAAGTCAATGTCTACACCTAGTCAGTACACTTAATTGCGAACACCCAGCTCCCTTACCAAATTGACAAACACCTTTTCATTTTTTTTCTTCATTTTAGTTTATATATTTGTAATTCAATTCTATAGATAATCCATATAGGAACTTTCGACCCTAACAACAAAAGACAAGGAAAAACAACCGCAAAGACTAGACAACTTCCCAACCCTTCGAAATTCAATTTAAGGCCTCCATCAGATATATTCTCACTATGTCTTTGCTAGCTTAGTCAGAGCAATCCGACACACCTGTTCATTCCATAAGTTAGCTACTAACCCATGAACCTTCAACGTGATCTATGCATAGCAAATATAATATGATTTAGAATTTTTTATTTTTTATTTAAAATGGTCCAGGTTTCTTTTAACTTTGGTGAGTTAAATTTCCAAATCAATTCCTTCTTGCACAAGGCTCAAAATGGTTAAACTAATCAGACCATGATTTCTTTCATTTCCTCTTCGGACTCATTTAGCTTAGCTCAAATTACAAGTCACTTATTCCTCAAATTCACTGCGCTCTTATCGAACAAGTGCATGTACATTGTTATTCTTATAATTTTTTTTAGGTAAGGCTCAAATTATTTTCCTCGAATTTTTTTTATGCCATTCTCTAATACAGTCTCCTACAAAAATTCTTCAAACTATTTCCGAATCAACCCTAATTTTTCCGATCTTTTTATTTTTCAAAACACAAAGGGAATCAATAATAGATAATTACATAGACATAGATACCGGACACCTCCATCATCATTTGATCATCGATTTCTGCCACACCCTTTTTCATACTTTCTCAACCCATACTATGGGTAACCCTTCATATCACATAAACTTAGTCCATCACAACAAATACCTACTTGTCTAATACTAAAACATCCAATTGACACCAAAATACACAGTTAACAACAGTACACAAACCAGAAAGCCTGAAACATCCATCAAATAACCCCAAAATAAGTTCAAATAAGTCACAACTCTAATACTCTTATCTATCCTGACCAGTAAAACCTGCATCAACACCACCCCCCCACCCCCCCTCCCCCCCCCAAAAAAAAAAAAAAAAAAAAAAGAAAACACCTCCATTGATACAAAACCTGAACCTAATCATCTAAAACAGTATCTAGTATCTGGGCACCTTAATTTTCTCTCTAAAACACAAACCTATCGCCACAATCATGGTTCAAATGTACAGTTAAACAAGCAAAACCAAACCACTAATCAATCAAAAAAACCCCACAAATCAACCAAACCACAGATACCCAGAGAGGCAGATTGAATCACAAACACAATAAAAAACAAAACTATCAAAATCGAAACTTGGTGAGGAATTTGAACGCACCTGAATTGGGGATAAGAGGCAGAGACTTTTCCAGGCTAAGTTTACGACGACTCCCAAATGTTAGGTTTAGGGTTTCTCTCCATCTCCAATTTAACCTTCGTCCAATTCCAACTATGGACATTGCAACGGAATTACCAAAGTGGGTGTGAGTATATCGAGGAATTTAGATGAATATGGATCGTGGATTATGATGAGTGTGCTGTAATTGCCACGTGTTTGGTATTTAGTGTGAGAGGTTTTGTGTGTGTGTGTGTGGGTAGTGGGTAGTGAAGTTGATGGAATATTAAATTGGAAATTAAATGAACGACAATTCCGGGATAGTGGAGATCAAGTATTAAATCAGAATCTGATTCTGTGGAGATTTGAAAATTGAAATCTCACTCACATATCAAAATATATTTATTAAAGATTTCAAAAAAATCAAAATTAAGTAAAAAATAAAATAGAATCCTAAAAAGATATAAAAGAAACAACAAGGAAATTGAATAAAAATGAGGGTCTCTTTGGTGGATGGAAAATAACCATGGGAATTGAAACAGTTTTCGCGGACTCCATTTTTTTTTAATCTCTCTAACGTTTTATTCTCCCCCCATTGCCGAGAAAATTGTGGACATGTCCTTCTATAATAAATAGTTAATTGATATGTGCCTCTATCATTAATCTGTATCGCACTTTCCCTTAAGACTAGCAACCAAATTCCTCTCTCCACCATCTCACACTTCATTCGACACCTCTCCTCATCTTTTGAATCCCTCTTCAAAACCCATGTTTATTCATTTTCCATTTCTAAACCTTCCGACACTGTCTTCATTCCCGTCTTCAACGAAGAAGCAAATACAGCGAAAGAAGAAGAAGAAGATAAAGCAAAAGAACAACATCTTTAGTAAAACCTAAAAGACCCATTTTTCAGATTCTTCAAAACTCGGTCCAAAACCCCTACTACTCAAGACCCAGTCAGAAAGGGTAAAGTTTGGATACAATCGAATCGTCGCTCGTCATGGCACCTCGCCGACACTGGTTTCACAATGGCGGTTGAGGAAGAAGAATATTACATCAAATAAATGGAGCAATTGGAGTTTGGGGTTTCGAGTTCAAGGCAAGTACAAGGGGTTTTGGGAGAATTTCTTCGACTTGTGAATAATATCCCTGAGAATTCTACACTGGATGAGGCTTTGGATCCGTCATTGGAAAAATTGGGGAAGCTGAGTGTGTAAAGATGCTAAATTTGTTGGTTGATGAAAGTTTTGTTACGAGTTGGAGGAAAGTGAAGGAAGGACGAGGGGGAGGGTGGCGGCGGAGCTGCGAAACAGAATAGGAAGAAAGAGGAGGAGGAAGGAGGAAGAAGGGGGAAGTTTTTTAAAATTTTTATAACAACTGTTAGATATTTTCTCGAGACACATTTACGATTTAATTTGGACCTTACGATTTTTTTCGAGATATGTTTATAATTCAATTAGACCCTACGATTTTCTTCAAGATAAGATTTTGAGATACAATTTTTTAACAACTGTTAGATTTTTCTCGAGATACGATTTCAAATGGACTTATGATTTTATTCGAGGTGAGATGTTCAAGATACAGAACATTCAATCTTAGTCTTTGATTTATCACTGGTATTTTGGTAATCTATTTTGAAAATACACAGTCAATGCACGTTGATTGGTAGTCTTGAGGGGAAAGTAAAATACGGATTAATGATTGAGGCACATCCCAATTAGCTATTTATTTTAGGAGGGCATAGTAAATAACCCATGATCTAAAGGCTTCCTAAATCTTTCTTACTCGGATAATTTTTTAGCACTGAGTTGCATGGAAGAATGATTTTATCGAGTAAATAATCACTTGATATCTCTATAAACTTTTTTTTGTCATAGATCATAATGACACTATCCACACGATACATATAATAGCGGCTAATAACGACTTTAATTAATGTACTATAAGAGTGGTATAATTTGGATACATCATAAAGTTCTTTCATTGAGCTGTTGTTAGAATTGCATATAATAGTACGAATCAAAATCTTTGACACCGAATAGTAAGAAAATATAATAATTACTTTTGATGATTGATCGCTCGATAATCACATTTGTTCAAACAAAAGTAACTCAAAGTAAGGTTTGTTGATGATAATATTTTTAATCTTGTTGATCAAATACCATCTTATTTTAACCCTTTACCAATATTTAAAAAATATACATTGTAGAATTCCCTTCATTCACTTGGAGATTAAAAAAAAAAAATGTCCTTGGAGATTTTAAAAAAAATGTCATTTTAATTAACTTTGAAATTTTTAGGACTCCTGAAATGTTAAAATGACATTTGACATGTGTTATAAAACTTTAATGCCATTTAATAAAAATGTTAAAATCTATAAAAATCTTGATTTTAGTCTTATTCATTAAAAAGAACCACCGTTGAGTTTACATAAATATTTTATAGTTGCAATAGCACATGTTTTTCAAAAGCCTAGTTTTAGCCAATAATGTTTGGTGGCCACTTTTTGGGTCAGGTCTTGGCCCATTTATAATTCTATCCCTTCTATAAGTGATGTATGTGGTTGTGTTTTAAAGAGAAAGGGTAAAAAGTATAAAATAGCCAAGACCTGACCCAAAATTACTTTTACATTGTTGTTCAATTTGAGAAATTATTCTTAATATTTTTGGGAGAAATTCTTCAACTTGCAAATTCTACAGTGGATGAGGTTTTGGATCCGTACATTGGAAAATTTGGGGAAGCTAAGTGTGTAAAGATGCTAAATTTGTTGGTTATGAAAGTCTTGTTACGAGTTGGAGGAAGGAGAATGAAGGAGGATGGGGGTGGCGACGGAGCTGAGAAACAGAGGAGGAAGAAAGAAGAGATGAGGAGGAAGAAGGAAGAAGGGGGAATTTTTTTTTTAAAACAACTATTAGATATTTCTTGAGATACTTTTAAGATTTAATTTGGACCTTACGATTTTTTTCGAGATATGTTTATAATTCAATTAGACCCTACGATTTTCTTCGAGATGAGATGTTTGAGATACAAATTTTTTAACAACCGTTGGATTTTTCTCGAGATACGATTTCAAATAGACTTATGATTTTTTTTCGAAGTGAGATGTTCAAGATACGAAACATTCAATCTCAGTCTTTGATTTATCACTGGTATTTAGGTAATCTATTTTTAAAATACACAATCAATGCACGTTGGCTGGTAGTCTTGAGGGGAAAGTAAAATATAGATTAATGATTGGGGCACATCCCAATTAGCTATTTATTTTAGGGGGGCATAGTAAATAACCCATAATCTAAAGGCTTCCTAAATCTTTCTTACTTGGAGAATTTTTTAGCACTGAGTTGCATGGAAGAATGATTTTATTGAGTAAATAATCACTTGATATTTACATAAACTTTTTTTTTTTTGGTCGTAGATCACAACGACACTATCCACACAACACATATAATGGCGGCTCATAACGACTTTGATTAACGTACTATAAAAGTGGTATAATTTGGATACAACTTAAGGTTATTTCATTGAGTTGTTGTTAGAATTGCGCATAATAGTACGGATCAAAATCTTTGACACCGAATAGTAAGAAAATATAATAATTACTTTTGATGATTGATCGCTCGATAATCACATTTGTTCAAACAAAAGTAACTCAAAGTAAGTTTTGTTAATGATAATATTTTTAATCTTGTTGATCAAATACCATCTTATTTTAACCCTTTACCGATATTTTAAAAACATGCATTGTAGAATTCCCTTTATTCACCTGGAGATAAAAATAAAATAAAAATGTCCTTGGAGAATTAAAAAAAAATGTAATTTTAATTAATTTTGAAAATTTTGGGACTACTGAAATGTTAAAATGACATTTGACATGTGTTGTAAAACTTTAATGCCATTTAATAAAAATGTTAAAATCTTTAAAAATCTTGATTTTAGTCTTATTCATTAAAAGGAATCACCATTAAGTTTACATAAACATTTTATAGTTGCAAAAGCACATGTTTTTCAAAAGCCCAGTTCTAGACAGTCATGTTTGCTGGCCAGTTTTGGGTCAGGTCTTGGCTCATTTGCAATTCTACCAATTCTATAAGTGATGTTTGTGGTTGTGTTTTAAAGAGAAATAGTAAAAAGTGTAAAATAGACAAGACCTGACCCAAAATTGGCTAATAAACCTGGCTGGCTAGACTTACTCTTTTAAAAAACACCTAGTCATTTATGAAATTTAAAAGTGCCTATAATCAGTTACTTTTACATTGTTGTTCAGTTTGAGAAGTTATTATTCTTAATATATTTTTTTACCACAAACACTAAGGCCTGCTTGGTACACGGTAAAATAATGCATAATGCAAAAGTTTACGACGGTTACATAAACTTTAGTGCTTGATTAACCTTATGAAAAATGATTATTGGAATTTGAATTCAAGACCTCTGCATCTCCTAGTTATAAAATTTTGTAAAACTTTGTAGGAGAAAATCTCTCGCTTTACTTTGCAAAACTCTCATAATCTCATCTTATTCGAATCTACTCTCAACTCATTCATGAACATCACAACCACCACCACCTTCAGAATTACCATCATTGCTATTACCACCACCACATGTTTCGTCATCGTGTGCCACCACCACAACACGATAACATAATCATAACAGCCATCACTGTCATGCCACTACCACAACCACCGATAAAGTCGTTGCTGCCTCAACCAATATCACTACCATATGTCACAACTATCTTCTTGCCTAGCCAAGTGAGGTTGGCAAGTGTAAATAATGTAGAGTATTCCACATTGTTCTAGAGAGTTCTCTAGAACCTCCCATAAAATTCCACAGAGTTCCATAGGATTCTAGTCCTTAGATATTTCTAAGGAAGTGTGTAGAAGTTCATTGTAAATCGTTAAATCAAATTGATCACCACCGTCCATTGAGGAGGTGGAGTTGTATAAATAGGCTAAGGCCTCATTTGTTGTAATCACTCCAGAGAAGTCAAGCAATACAAGTTCTAGTTCTCTTAAGATCTCTTGTGTGTTCTTAGCTTACTTAGCTTTCCAAAGTCTAAGTAAGTCTTTTGTGGGCAAGGCTGACTAGTTTTCTTTGATAAGTCGGGGCAAAGTTTGCTAGTGTCGCATGGGAAGTACTTGTGAAAAGAAAGCTCGTGACACATAGCACAATCACCACACCCAATACCATATTTACTACTACCACCATAATTGTTACCGCTGCCACCACCATAGCAAAACCATCACAACCAACACCACTGTCACCACCACCGACACTGCCAGTACCACTAACACTACCCCCATAATCACCACCATCACCACACCTCCATGATCACCACTACCACCACCAACTTTGCTAGTACCACCATAATCGCCATTGCTGTTATCATCACTTTAACTACCATAACATAAACATCATCCCCATGACTATAGTATAACCACCACAACTACCATCACCCTCACTACTACCACCGACACAATCACCATAGCCACCACAACCATCACTCCCCCACCATCATGACCGCTGCCATCACCCCCACCATTATATCCCCGAATCGCCATAGCTTAACTACCATTTTAATAAAGGTAATTTGCACTTTGCCCTTATTATACATAGCTAATTAATAAGTAGATCCATCATTAATCACTATTGCAGTTATCCCCCTTGACTAGCAGTAAACGCCCAAAGACCGACAGGGCACGCACGTGACGTAATTTCATGATCAAAATGCCATTCACGTGCATTTCACGCACGATTTGAAGGATGTGACCGATTGCATCATCCCAACCGTCCGTCAACTAATGAATTGATGTTAGATTTGAGTTGTCCTCTGTAACCTCTCAGAGAGTTGGAGAGTGGAGGGAAAACTCCCTCCATTCAGTCGTTATGTGTTATCCCTCTCCCTCTCTCTCTCTGTAGTGATTTGCTTTGTTTTTTGCAAGCTCGAACGAAGATGAAGAAGGGGAAGGGGCAGAGGAAGAGGGTCATGTTCGATGTTTTGGTGAGTAGCAGTAGCAGTGACGATGGGAGCACTGCTTCTAGTATTCATTGGTAATATTTCTCCTCTTTTAGTGAATTTAGTCAAGATGGACCAGATTTGAGGCAAGATTTTACTCCTTCAGACAATGAAAAGGATGTCGAGCCAAATCTAAGACCTCCCTCTGTTCAATGGCATGACGTATTGTAAGTGTTTTTCGTCTATTTCAGGGTTTTATTTTTGTGTTTCATTCTTTGTTGCATGTGTTCGTTGATTGTATGAATGATGTTGTTGTTGTTAGGGTTTTGTTCATTTGCACAAATGATGGATCATACACTCCTTATTTGTTAGTGTTTTGTTTTAGTGCAATGATGTTGTTATGAATCATTCAGTGAATGATGTTATTGTTGTTATGGTAATCATTTAGTGCAATGTTTAGGGATTTTGTTAGGGTAGCTCATTCAGTAATGGCTATGAATAATTGTTGTTGTTGTTAAGCTACTCATTCAGTGTAATGGTTATGAAGCATTGTTGTTGTTGTTAGGGCAATGACTATGAAACATTGTTGTATATATAATGTAGCCAAACAAGTGAAACATGCCTTGACATTAGGAGATACACATACCTTTATACATAATGGAGTGAGGATGGACATAGCCAATGATGCATATATAATGTACTTATTGATATTCACCTAATTATTACACAAAATACCACCTAATTTATATTTGTTATTCACTTTAACAATCTATTTTATATTAATTACTTAAATTTTGTATTTTTCAGGATTCAGAGCGTTAACGAATTAATGCGGAGTTCGAGGTGATAATAAGCAATTTAGTATTGATGTGCCGAGACGAGGGTGCAGTTAACCCAACACAATTACCCTAATTTTCTATAAAACCCAATAACCCTAATCTCTATAGGGCCTCTTTTCTCTTTTCTTCCCCTCTCTGGGGGCTCCTCCAGTCACCACGCCAATCCACCCTGCTGGCAATCCTCGCTCGATAGGAGAACCGGCAGGGTGATCATCCCGCCATTACCACCTCCTCCTCGTTCTCTACCATCAGCCGCCACCTCCTCACCCTGTTTCGCACACCCACAGCCGCCACCATCTCCCTGTCCCTCTATCTGTTCCATCATCCACACCGCCGCCATCCACCATCAGACGCACCACCACCGCGACAGGAGCAGAAACAGGGAGCACCGCCCCTGTTTCTCTCCCTCATTTTTGTTCTCTTTCGCTCATCTCTCTCGGCCCTCCTTCCTGTTTTCCTCTATTCTCCACGGTCTCTCCCTCCTCCACCTCTCTCTCGCTGCTCCTTCATCACAACCAGACCATGCAACCACCGCCATCAGCCACCACGAAACAGAGCTCGCAAGAGCACCGCTCTTGTTTTTCTCTCTCTTTCTGTTCCCCTTCTCGTTCTTCCCTCACCCTCTCTTTGTCTTCTTGCAGGTACCGGAGCTGGTCGGGAGAAGAGGAGCGGAGCAGAGCGCGTCGCGCTGGAGAAGACAACCGCGCGATTTTGGCAGGAGGGTTATTTGCACCCTGGTGTTTGCTCTGAGCCACCACAGTGCATTTGCAGCATTTTATCGGGATTCGCGTTCATGTTGAGATGGATTCCACTGATGCTGTGATCACCGCTACCATGGAAAGCTAAACCCTTCGCCAAGGCTAAGATGAAACCAATTGGGTTTCAAGAGTTTGTTCTAGTTTGACTTTTTATTTTATTATGTGCTTAACTGCAAAATACATTTAATTTTTTAGTATTAGTAAATTACTTTCACCGATTATATAGGATTTGATCCAGACTAGTCGGTAGTTAGAGTTTTCTTTACTAATATTTAAAGCATTAGTTTTAATTGGTTAAGTTAGACTTGTGATTGAGTGTGTCGTAATAAGACATTTAATGCTAGGAGTTGAAACTTAATAAATTAGACTTGTGATTGAGAGTGCCGTAATAAGACACTCAATGCTAGGAGTCTATAATTTATGCTGAAGTTAATTGTAACATTGGATTTTAAAACTGAATTGTTCTTAACAATCACATTATCGATGCAAGCAAGGGATTCTCATCCCTAAAGCGAGAAGTTTTAGAAAATAATAAGTTAGATTAAAATAACTTGAAAAACTGAATTGGTGGATTCAATGCCTTGGTTTCCCTTCTCATATTCTTAAAAACTTTTTAATTTGCTTTTTAATTTGATTTTTAGTTTAGATATTTTAATTGTTGTAACCCCTATTTAAATTAGTTTAAGTCAACTCTGAAATTTAATTGCAACCACAGTCCTTGTGGGATCGACCTGTACTTGCCCTTGTCTACCAGTTAGACACTGTGCACTTGCAATTATTAAGACTAGGTTAAATTAACCTATTTATTTAGGTTAGTTAAGCTCACAACACTTATGGAAGCATGCATGCATTGATGTTAGTGATACTTTTCATATGTTTGTTGATGTTAAAGTGGCAGTGCAGGTACATGAGAGCGCCAATCCTGAATCTATTTTAGTAGATCCCGAATCCATTTCAACCCCAAATGTTGCTGAAGTTGACCCTGCCCCTGCCATACAACCCACCCCTCCTGGTAAGATCCATCTGAGGCTAAGGTGCTTGTCAAAATAAGTTGAAACATGAAGAGGAATCCTACCCCAAAGAAGAGTACACCAAACGATTGGTACATCCCTAGGAAGTCTTCAATAGGGTTGGCAGTGGGGCGGATTTTCACGGATATCTGCCCCACCCAATCCGTATGGGGCGGATTTGGATATGGCTGAATGGGTTTTCGGGTGGTTTCGGGTATCCAAACAGTAGTCGTTGACTATTTGGGACGGATACGATTTTAGCCATATCCGCCCCGCGAATATCCGTTTATACTTTTCAAATTACTCTAATACCCTTATCCCTAAAGTAAGTATTAATTAATATCAATACTGTTGCTATTTTGTAAAAATTGTATTGTCAGGCGGGGCAGATCGGTTGGGGCGGGGATTCAAAACCCACCAAGAAACCTATTTTATGCGGATATCCGGGGCGGGGCGGGGCGGATATCCGCAAATCCGTCCGGGGCGGGGGTGGTTTTAAAAAATACTAATAAACGGATATGTGGGGCGGATTTTCAGCCCCGCAATCCTCAGCGGGGCGGGGATGGATTTTCTTAAATCCGCCCCGTTGCCATCCCTAGTCTTCAAGAAGAGTGAATGTACAAGATGACAGGTCTGATGTTGGTGAATGTCAAAGTACTTGTGGGAAAATAACAAGGGTGGGTCAGGCTCAGGCCTAAGATGAAAAAGTAAGAAAGTCAAAAGTTGAGAAAGAGAAAAAGAACTTTGAAGAGTTGTCTGAAGAAGAACTTGATGATGACTTCCCCTCTGTTGAACCTAAAACCACTGATGCACAGTCCCAAGCTGAGGCAGAAGCACATTCAGTTGGTCCATCTCAAGCCAAACCACATGACCAAGCCCATTCAACTGGTCCATCTCAAGCCCAACCACAGGACCAAGCCCATTCAGCTGGTCCTTTTCAAGCCAATGAGTCTGCACATTTGGATGACCTCCCTGCAGAAGAGGAGTATCATTTAGGTCATTCAACTGAAAATGAGCATGATGCACATTCACCTCCAACTAAGCATGTTGCATTTGTTACTGAAACCGTTGATGTGTATGGTGATGAGAGTGGTGATGAGAGGCAAACAGATGATTGGGTTTTGGAGGTCGGCAAACAATGGGACACAGTTGAGGCAACTAGGTTTTGGTTAAGAGAGTATGAAGTGAGGAACAAGTTTGTGATGATGTTATAGAAAAATGATCCTAACAGACTTCTGGTAGTGTGTAAGGGTGAAAACTGCAAATGGCAGTGCTATGCAACCTTGGACAAGGATGAGCACACTCTCAGTGTTAGGACCATGGGGGAAGAACACACATGTATAGGTGTTTATAATGTGAATAACCAAATGGTAAATGTCAGATTTGTTGCCAATGAGTGCGAGTCCATAATTTTGACAAACTTCACAGCTGACAACCTCATTAAACAAACATGGAATGATCACATTGTTGATATGAGTTACCATGTAGGCTGGAGGGCAAGGCAGAAAATAATGGCCAAACTTATTGGTTCATATGAGGACAGTTATAAGAAGATTCCTTCTTGTTGCATTTAAATGTTGATAGCGAATCCAGGTAGCATTGCTTCTTGTTCAAGAAATGACGATGACAATAGGTTCACTAAGGTTTGTGTGGCATTATCTGCATCTATCCTTGGTTGGCAGCATGGTTGTAGACCTTTGGTGGGGTTGGATGGCTGCTTTTTGCATAGAAAATATGAGGATTATTGCTTGTCTGTGACAGGCTTGGATGGAAACAATGGTTTATTTCCGCTGGCTATCTACATTTGCCAGTCTGAATGCTTTCAATCTTGGTTCAACTTCTTGAGCATCATTCAGATGCACTTGAATCTCCATGTGGGGAAGTTGACTTTCATTTCTGACCAGCAGAAAAAGCTGATTGAGGCAGTGAAATAACTTTTTCCAGAATCTGACCATAGGTTTTGCTTCAGGCACATGTACAAGAACTTCAAGAAGGCTGGATTTTGAGGTAAGTTCTTGATAAGGCTTTGTTAGAAACCTGCTATGGCATACAAGAAGGTTGACTGTATTTCCAATTTGAAATAGCTGAAAGAACGTAATCCAAGAGCACATCAGTGGCTAGTTGAAAGGGATGTCAAGACTTGGTGCAAGACTTACTTTGACAGTAGAGAATGCTCAGAGCACATCACAAACAACTTCAATGAAACTTCAACAATTGGATTCTCAAGCTTAGGGAAATGTCAGTCTGCAAATTCATAGATGAATATCACATGCTTCTGATGAAGCTTATGTATGATAGAAGGGCCAAAAGCAGTAGTTGGGACATAGATGGACTAGTACCTAGAACTCAGAAGCTCATTGACAAGTTCAAGGAGATGAGGAACCAATTCAGCCAATTTGGGTCTATTGATGGTTTCATCACAGCCATACATAATGACAGTGGTTATAGGTGGAGGGTGAAAACATGTGTCAGATATTGTGATTGTAGACAATGAGAGCTGACATGCATCATATGTGTGCATTGAATTGTTTGTCTAGCCAATCACAGACCCGTATGGGCACGTATCCTATATGAAACTTAATGTTTGCTTCTTATATAATGATTGCCCCACACTTATGTGCATTTATGCAAGTATTGTAGTCCTTATCATTATGTGAAAACATATGTGGAGGCTTGCTTAAGGGGCATAGTCAGTATTAGAAATATGAGGGAGTGGGCAGAAGTAAGTACCATTCTTAGATTAGATTGTTTGATAGTTTTATTTATGTAGACTATTTGCATATGTGATGATTGTTTTGATGTGAGGCAACCTGCATACTTGGTGCTCCCACCTCTAGTGAATTGAAAAGACCTCCTGGGAGACCAAAGACTGAAAGAAGAAGGATGAGATGAGGATGAACAAGTGGAAAATGAAACAAGGAGCTACAGAAAGTGTGGTTTGGAGAGTCACAACAGCAGAACATGTAAAAACCCTCACATGGAGCAAACACAAGGTTGTGGACAGACATCCAGGGCAAAACCTAGATTTAGAAGAGGTAGGAACAACAAGAAAAGAGGTGCCAAATAAGGTTCTGGAACTGGGAGAGGAACATGTCAACCTCCACAACAACTCAATCAGCCTGAAATGCCAACATTTCCTTCACAACAACCCAATCAGCCTGAAATGCCAACAGCTTCAACCATGCACAACCTTCATGCTTCAATGTTTCCAACTGAGCCCTTTGCACAAGGAGTAAGGCATCTTCCAGTAAGGCCACCAATGTTCCAAGCTGGTAGAGGCAGGGGAAGATAGGACAATCAACCTATGGGGCCAAGAGGGCTAAAACACCAAACATGTGATACTAACTTGTTATGTTTTGAAGAATGTTTTTTTAAGACAGTATTTTATGGTGACACTGTTATAATGGGGAACGTACCAACTTCTTTTTGTTTGTTTATGGTGATGTAAGTATTGATGTTGTTGATGGTTTTTTTTTATTTTTTTTATTTTTTTTATTTTTTATGGTGACACTGATGATTGTTTTATGTATGTTTTTGTCAGACATTTGAATGATATTTTGCAAGTATATGAATGAAATACATTTGATGATATTTTGCAAGTATTTAAGGGCATGTCAGTCTTGAATTTGTTTGTTAGACTCGATGATTGTTTTATATATGTTTTTCAAGACTTCCTTTGTTATTGTTTACATCCAGTTTCATGCTTGTATTGAATAACATATTGAATGACATATTGTTGTAACACTGATATTGAATGCTATGTTCATTCACTTCTTATGTAAGGTAGATAGAAATGTTTTACAAATATCTTCAATTGTCATATTCATTTGGACAATAATTGTTACATTTGGAGAGTTATTATTTCTTCCGCCTTGAGCTTGTTCAATTTTAGCTTGTTCAGTAGTTTCAACTGAAGCATAGGGTTTTGACCACCACCTCTAGGTATGTTATCAGGTATCACAACTCTCAACCATTCAAACCCCTTAGTGCAAGAATCACCCATGTGTATGAGGTTGATGAGATCTTTTGATAGTTCTCATTCCAGAGCATGAAGGAATTAGGCATGGAAGATCCACCCATGGACAGTCTTTCATCCAATGATTTCGACAGTCACATTTGAAACAAGTACCCCTTTTGGAGCTTGAGCTTAAGTTGAAATTTGCTTTTGAGCTTGAACTATCTTCTTCATTTCTCTTCAGAATAACTTCATCAAGCCATGAAAATCCTTTGCAACAAGATATTTGACAAACATCCTATTTGAGTTTTTTTTTTTGGACTTAAAAAGCTTGCAGACTCCATTACAACCATTATTGGGACATGCATAATACAAATAAGGACAGTCTTTCACTTGTATGATTGTACTGATGACAGTGGTCGCAAGGAACCTGCTAGAAAAAACAAATTTTAATTACTCCCTCCCCCTTATAATAGATAATGGCAGTAACTTAATAACCCCCTATAATAAATTTGAATGTAAGAATGCCCCCTGGTTCAGAAAACGCATGCGAGAGGTTGAAGATCACCTCCAAATCTTAATAAATGTCAACATAAACATCCAAATGAAATCAAAATCACTAACTTACCTTCATTATGTTGTTCGAACTCAGATCTATGATGAAATTTGTTCCAAATTTGTGTAATAAAACCTTAAGTTCCAAACTTGGGTTTGTATCAACTTTAAATAGGGTTTAACCCAACAACTACTGAATTTTTTCCAACGGTTATTTAGTATTTCCTCTCCCCCAACGGTTACTTCGTCTTTCCCAGCTCTAGTGAAAGTCTTCCCCAATCTGTAATCATTCAAAGAGTCAGAGAGTTGAGATTTGAGTTGTCCTGTCCCTATGTAATAATTCCCCAGTGAGTAATTTGAATGTTATCCGTAGGATGAGAGTTAAGATTTTAATCTCATCCATTGGATCATTTGTATCAACTTTAAATTCCATCCATCAGATCATTGAAAGACATTTTTGTCCTTCAAATATGACTGATTTCAAATACGTGCGTGCCCTGACGATCTTTAGACATTTACCGCTAGTCAAATGGGGTAATTGTATTAATGATTAATGATGAGTCTACTTACTAATTAGCTATGTATAATAGGGGGCAAAGTGCAAATTACTCTTTTAATAATCAACGTTATTGCCACCACCATCACTGCTCACACTTGCAATCACCATTACCACACCCACAACAACAACCACCGCCACCATAACCATGCCACAATTAGAACTACTATCATCATCATCACTACATACAATCCCTTATCCGATTTGAATCAATTTTTAATTACTACCAAGCACCCGTAAAATAATTCATCTACATCAATTTACAAAATGCATTATTTTACACTGTACTTGACAAAGCCTAAGCCTCATTATACATTCAAGTCAATTATCGCATAATTATATATTAGCAGTTTTAAAACTATTAAAGTACACCAATTCTAAGTTGTTAAGGTACTTTGTCTTTTTATTTTCCATTTAATATTTTTTTGTTAGAAAATACATTGCTAACGAGCAAGTCTAGAGAGCTAGGCCTGCGCCAAGGCAACACAATACCATCCATCATCCTAGAGATTGGTCAATTTCCAGCATCTCTAGGATAATGGATGGTATTGGGCTGGCTTGGAGCGGGCCTGGCTCTCTAGATTTTTGGTTCATATAATATTTGAACTCTCTACGTCTATACTGTCAAATTCATATTCAATTTTTTTTTTATCAAATCTTCATTACTTTTGACTACACCATACATACTATAAATTGGTCTACATTTTGATAATCATAAAAAATGTACGTTGAAATTCATATATAAGGATAATTCTAGGAAGCCTGGGTTTGCAGCCTGAGGGGGTGAAATTATCCTTTTGACCCTCCTCTGTTGTTGTTATATTTAAAGAGTAGTTAAAAAGACAGGAGCAAAAGTGTAAAAATGCCACCCAAGTGCAAACCCAGGCAGCAGACCAGACTCCCTAGAAGCACTCATAATTTTTTCAAAACAACTTGCACCACACGTTTGTCAATCTTCTGCCCGTCCGTACGAAACCCCCAACGCGGCACAATCATATTCATCTCTAACGTCCAATCAAACCTCGAGATTTACAACCTCACCCAAGTGCCTCAACACTAGGAGGTCACCTTCATGCATTACGTCCGGTAGTACATGATTGCATTCGACCCGTCAAGCATTCGACCCGTCAAGCAAGAAGTCTAAACGGCTATTTTTTTCCTCATTTTCTCGTCGCTCGAAAGGAGACTTGGCTCTCGTGTTCGAGTTCATCGAAAGAAAAAAAAATTTCCCCCAAATTTTCTTCCACGAAGAAACCCTAAAAAATTTCAATTTCGACTTTCAATTCAACGATCGAATCGTTTTCATTCGTCAAATTAAAACTATATATTCATCTGGCCATGCGACGCTGGTCATCTCTCATCTCCCTCTCGAGAGAGGAAACCCTCGAAGTTGAAATCGAAATCGAATTCTTGTTCTTGGCGCGAAATCGATCTGGTGGTTTTGATCAAGTTGCGTTCAACAATGCCCGGAGGAGGAGAGTCTCATCACCACAACGGACCTTGCACTAAGGTCCTTCTCTGCAACGCGGGCGCAGGTGGCGCTGCTGGTATGTTACGTTCAATTGAGTTGAGTTCAATTCGATTGATTGACAAGTTTTTGATTGATTTTACGGTTTCATTTGTAGGAGTTATCGCTGCCACGTTTGTTTGTCCACTAGATGTTATTAAAACTAGGTTTCAGGTCCATGGGTTACCAAAGCTCGGTAACGCAAGTATCAAAGGTGCGTTTTTTTCCCCCTTTAAAAGCTTCTGTTCTATGATGAATTGAATGTATGTGTATATGGTGATAGAATGAAGGGGTGAGGTTTGGATATTTTGAGCGTAATTCTGATTTATTGGAAAAATATTATGAATAGTTTTCAAGAACCTGTTTGCAATGGAAGCCAGTGCTATTTTTTGAAAGTTTGGGAGGGTATTAGCTGATGCGTTTAAACTAGGATTTACCGATACATAATTAAACATCACTTCATAAACATCAACGAAGCTCCAAAGTCATAACTCTCAAAAAGTGGCTTATCACAAGTCATGATTGATAATACGTAATAACTAATAAGAAACTGACACAAGTCAAAATTTTAAACTCAACTCATAAGTCATAAGGATCATTAATAAAAATCAATTCTTGATTTTATTCATGTATTTCATCTTACATAGAAAAACCAAAGTCAGAAGGAGAGAATACACCAGGTTATACTTTCAACTGACGCTGGAAAATGATACAATGGAATCACTTTTTATTTTTTTTAATTTAATTTAATTTTACTTTTTTGAGAGGGTAAATATCAAAATTTAGCGAAGAAAAAAAAATAATTTTAATACACAGATTTTCCAAAGAAAAAACAAGTCAACATAAAAAAAAAAAACCTATCCCTGTCCTCATTCTCTTAAAGCATCCTTACGCTACGCTGAGCACATAGACCAAGAGAAAGCTATGATAATATATCATTCACAAATCTATCCCACTTTGAGAAACTAATACAAAAATACCCAGTTATTTCTTTTTGTTTCCAAAACCCGATTTCTCTTTTCTTTTGGAAAGCTACACATCTCCACTTGCGCATTGCATCAACAATAGGTTAGGAGACAACCGACTCAACCCCATCCTCTTGAAGAAAAAAGTTGCACACATCTCTAACAAAGATGCAATACACAAACAAGTGGTCCTGAGATTCTATGGCTCCATCTTCATGGTGCACCATCCAAGTTGGCCTTCATCAGTTTGAATTGATTTCAACTTGCCCCCTTTTTGTTCAAGGGTTTCAACAGGAGGACCCTGTTGTCTTCTGCTTTAAGTATTGATTATGAGGGTATATTACATGTTTTTTGTCCTAACCCTTTTATCGCTAGAGGAGAGCCCTCTCCCCTTTGGGTTCTTGTTCAGACTTTCTTATGTAGTGTGGACTGTGGAGTAGGGGTCTTCCACACACCTGGCTCCACAGAGCTAAAAATGTTTCACGAAGCAATTTTGCTCCGGCTGTGCATGTCAGCTTTGTTTGCCAATAGATGGTTGCAGTAAATCAGCCATAGCCACTGTTCTTGTTGTATCATTTGATTATCTATTAAACAATCCGTGATTAGAGTCCTAGTTGAAGTAATTCCAAGGATAGTGCCCGTGCTACTAGCGAATGAAGCAAAATTAATCAAGATCACATAGTGGAACAGGCAACACTTTACTGGTGGAGTGGATTTTGATCCCCTGCTCTTTTTTTTTTTGAGCGAAATCTGTCTCTTTCATTTTAGTGGTAACTTATTTGTTCACTGCAAGCATCATGTTACCATACAAGTATAAATGTAGAGATTCTTGATGAAAACGTGATGAAAAACTAAAAGGTTTCTGGCAAGAAAATTGTTGCTAAGAAATGTAACCAAGGAAATACAGCGCTGTGCTTTTGGTGCAAGATTAAAATCTGGTAAGTTATGAGAGTTTCAATAACATTGAAAATGAAAACCTTGTTGAAAGAAATGCGACCAAGGAAAAGAGTAGTTATTGTTCGGTAAAAGCTTGCAATGGAATATTATGCAAAGGGAAAATAATAACGTTAATTTATAAACGTCGAGTAATCTGGATCTTTAAAATATGTAACTCAGTCTGGAGAGTGGGGCTTGGCCCGCTTGGGGATAGTGGTTGGTAGGCAATCGTCTATATAAATCCTTTGGGGAAGGGTTGAACCCATAGCTTTGCAGGTGTAAAGTTCTCCACCAACAAGGTTAGACCTATTTTGCACGTGTGACAAGTTACTCTGTTTGCACATTAAGACAGTAGATATGACATATGAGAGTCAGGCCGATGGCGCTAGGAGAGCGCTAGGCCGTGCTCTCTAGTACTTTTTTTTTCCATCTCTTCTTCTTCTTCTTTTTCTGTTCTTCATCTTCATTTATTTATTTATTATTTTTTTTTTATCTCTCTTTCATAATTACGTTCTAGAGGGCCTCCCCTGGTACTAGGGGCCTGGCTGACAAGAATTTTTCAACATATGATTATATGATAATACTAGAATCAGATTAGTTTTGGAAATCTCATTTGCTATATTGAGAAAAATGTCCAAGTACATGTATTAATTGCTTGTGAAATTTGGCATGAATTTATGGTCATACGCTTTATTTATGGTAGTAAGTAAATGTCTTATGAACGTTCAGGTAGTGTCATTGTCGGGAGTTTACGACAAATATTCCAAAAGGAGGGACTTCGTGGCATGTACCGGGGGCTTTCTCCCACTGTGTTGGCATTACTTCCAAACTGGGCAGTGAGTTATCCTTCTTTTGCCAACTCGATTCTACTAATTTTTGTTTTTATTCTGTGTGTCCAAGTGGAAGCATGCTTTTATTTCGACACATCGTGTTAGTTCATTTGGAAAAGAAATTATTTCCAGAATGTTCTGTTATGTTTATTCAGTATTTTGTGAATCATGTGTGATAAATTCTGTTCTAACTTTCCAATTTTTGCAGGTTTATTTCACAATTTATGAGCAGTTAAAAAGTGCACTTTATTCAGATGGTTAGTCTCTGCCTTATTGCCTTGATTATTAAATGTAGAGTCTCATGGATAAACTCATAAAAAAATATATTACAATTGCTAGTGCTTATTTTCTTTCAATTTTGATATTTTACAGATGGCAACCATCAACTTTCAATAGGAGCGAACATGTTAGCCGCTGCTGGTGCGGGAGCAGCAACCACTACTGCCACCAATCCTCTATGGGTTGTGAAGACAAGATTTCAAGTATGCTATTATGAGTAAATTTGATGTGACCACGCTTTGAAAAGTAAAACTAATTTCATTAGATCTAAATGTGAATGAAGTTAGATTAAATAATATTGCATGCCAAAATATTCAGACCTGCTGTATAATATTTTCAAACTCACCTAATCTAGGATGCGTTGCATCCCGTCCCAACGCAAGCTCACTATGGCACAAAATACATCCGAGTTGAACTCCTCTCTCACCATGCAACTATCTCATCTCCTCTTCAGTTCGTCCCACATACCGCCACCTACAACAAACTTCACCACACCAACCATGAATAGTTCTTCATCTTCAGTATGGCAGATCATAAACAACAAGCATGTTCTTATCTTTTTTCATTTTAATATTTGAGTTTCTTGATTTTAGGTTTTGATTTGTGGGGTTCATATTTTTCCATTTGGGGCATGACTTCAAACCCTCAAGTATCCTTTGCAATCTGATCTATTTTGAGTCCCATTTTATGGGATTTGACTCAGTTTCATCAGGCTTATCTTCTCGTTAGTTGTGCCTCTCTTTTTTTTTTTAATTATTTTAAAAATACTTATAAATTTTTTGGATGCAACTGTAGTAATTAGAAAGACGATCACATTTCCAAATACCACTTATGCAAAGTGAGATTGCAAAACATAAACTAAATTGCAAGTCTTCAAAAGATCCTTTCATTAGCTTTCCTCTTATTATCTATAACCATATGCCCCTAATTTCAGAAGATATGTGTCTATGATTCTCGTATTACATTTTTGAATGTGCCTTCATCTCGTGTTATAACCTGATAATGTTTTGTGATTTTATCTAGAGGGTTTTCTTGGCCTTTCTTATTGATTTCAATACCGTGTCGTGGGATTTATCTAATGCTCTAATGCATTGTCTATTAATGGTGCTTATATTAAAGTCCAATTGTTTTGTGTAAATACAGTTATCTGAAATTTTTGGGGATAGTAATCTGTGAGACCATTTTTTCTTATCTTGCAAGTTGGCTCAAGAGTTTTGGCATCTGTCTTGAGATTATTTGGAGTAACTTGGGTCTTTCTATGTTTGATGGTTCATGTATTTTTTATATTGAAAATGGTAGGCTTTAGGCCCTAATGGTTTAGTCCATTTGTTGGACTATTTGGTTTAAAGAAATAATATAATCTTTATGGGTTGAAATGATGGTCATAGACTCATAGGGAACTTTTTGGCTTCTCATGGTGTTGGGGGTTTGACTTTTCATTTACTTCGCAAGTTGTGCTTCAATCATCTTTTACGCTTTAGTCAAATCGGTATTTGATTTAGTAAATAACTATATTTAGTGGTTTTTGCCTTGGGCTTGGAAGTTGGATCGTGATGCTTTTTTTATTTTTATAAAATTTTGCTTTCTCTCCAAATAAAGAGAAGAGAGAGGGGGGGGGGGGGGGGGGGGGGGGGTGCGCGCAAGTTTGATTGGAAGATTCTACTGTGAACTCTCAAGTTCCTAAGTAGGCAAATGTAGTGTCAAAGGCATAAAAAAAGAGTTGGTTTAGCGAAGGTATGTGGAATAGATTTTGAAGGAAGAAGATGTATAATACTGGATCTGTGCAGGGATGCTTGAGCACGTGGAGATGAGCGGTTGAGTGAAGAGGCACATAGAAGGGAGAGAGTGAGAACAAGCATAAAAGAGATTTTTTGTGGATTATTGTTGGAGAAGCCAATGGAATAATAAAGGCATGCAGAGTTGGAGTTCAAGTGTATCAAGTAGATGCTTAAGCATGTAGAAGGGTAATTCTTAGCTGAGTGTGCGTCTTTGCGAAAAATTTTGTTTCTAAGGGAATGAAATTGGGAATCAAATTATGTGTTAAATCGGAGGAGAACCATATACACTCCTCGTCTTCTATAGTTCGCTTGACATTGGATGCCAACTTCGAAGTAAAATTTGTCGTGTTGAGAGTTTTATGCTCTCACCTCTGGAATAAAGGATGAATCCTACTTAATCACATTTAATTGGATATCCTTCAAAAGCATATACTTGCATATCTTATGTAAATTTATGGTAAAAAAAATCTGAAAAACAGAAACTCCACAAAAGTTTACTCTCTATTCAAAATCTCCAGTTTTGAGCAACAGTTTTATATATTCAGCTGTGATTGCCTCAATGATAAATTTTGGTCATAGAAAGTTATAGTATGGATAATGATATCACCTTCTTATTTGGTGAATCCACACCTGCCCTGACGTATGTGGATTAATTTGATTGTATCAAGCTCCTTGTGCCATACACTTAAATATTATATAACTTTGGAGGACTGAGACGTCTTACTTAGTTGAAATATGAAGAGTATCCCTTGCTTAATAGGATTTAAGTTTGGAGGTTTTTATGGTGTATTTTCATTGAATGTTTCTAGATGAACCTTGAGATAATTGGTATGTCCTCATCATATGTGGTTTATGGCATCTCCCTTTATTTGTTTTATCTCATGTTTTTAGTTTTCCACCCTAAATGATAATCATTTAGTGGATTTTTGTAGCATTATTTTGCAAATCATAGCTCTTGCATAGGTTGAAGATTTTAGAGTATCTATTGTATTTTTCTGTATTTTATTATTATTATTAATTTTTTTTGTGATTGTTCTTCGATTTCCTGTAGACTCAAGGAATGAGATCGGCGGTGGTGCCATATACAAGCACATTTGCTGCATTGAGGAGAATAGCTCATGAGGAGGGTATTCGTGGAGTATACAGGTGTGTTCCCTGTAC
Source organism: Berberis vulgaris (assembly GCA_963556465.1). Lineage (NCBI taxonomy): Eukaryota > Viridiplantae > Streptophyta > Magnoliopsida > Ranunculales > Berberidaceae > Berberis > Berberis vulgaris. The sequence continues at coordinate 91,120,389 of OY747129.1, read as the reverse complement.
CTAATATTAGATGTATAACTATCTACATCATTTATAAAGGTGCATCTGACTCACTGTGCCTGCATCACTGTAAAGATGCATCTAACTCACTGTGCCTGTGATAGTGGTCTTGTGCCTGCACTGGCAGGAATCAGCCATGTGGCCATTCAGTTTCCCATGTACGAGAAGATCAAAATCCATCTAGCTGAACGAAGTATGTTTTTATACTTAACCTCTTTCTCTTCTCATCCTCTCAGCAAGGTGCTCAATCCTTTTGATGTTATCAGGTAATACTACCCCTGAAACGCTCAGTACACGCGATGTTCTTGTTGCCTCGTCACTTTCCAAAGTAGCTGCATCAACATTGACGTATCCACATGAGGTACACACTTGCACCTTGTCCTGCTTTCTCATGTTTCTTTTCAGCTGCTTCTAGTTTCTTGTGGTGATTAATCAGATTCATTCCCCCCCCCCCCCCCCCCCCCCTCCCTCTAAAAGGACACACAAAATATACAAATAATATGCAAGTTAGGTCTACTCTTTGATGACTCTACTGCTCTATTTTTACTGTCGATAGTTGTCTGAGGATCATGTTATCTAGATTGATTGATTATTTATTATTTGTCCGAGGATTAACTAATTTTGTCTCACTTTATTTCTTTATTTTATTTGAAACAGAAGAGATGCCACTAATACCTGTAAAAGATTGTAATTTTGGCACTACTGTAAATGAGATGATCTGTTTGGTCTTACACTTAAGTTTTCACTTTGGGATCTCTTTTCAAATTTAAAGTTCACTCCTAGTGTTTACTTTCATTATTTGCATATTTTCAGTGCTACCGATCTGAATGTTTGATATTTGTAACTTCTTCATGGATATTAATGTGGTATGATGTTTGTTTAACGTTATCCATATGAAATCATGTGCCTAAAGATGACAATAAAATTGTGGAATATGCAACAAAATATACAAGAGGAACTTTTTCCACTTAAAATTGTGTGGAAAATTTACACACCAAAATATATAAGAGAAACTTGTTCTGTGCTTATTTTATTCCTTTTTGCCCCGCATTTTTCAATTCTTGCTTGTGGTATGGTTGCAAGCTTAGTATGTTCTTCTTTCCATTTTATCAAAGGTTGTACGGTCAAGGCTTCAAGCACAAGGTTACCATTCTGAGAAGCGATATTCTGGTGTCATCGACTGCACTAAGAAAGTATTTCATAAAGAGGGCTTCGCGGGGTTTTACCGTGGATGTGCTACAAATTTGCTCAGAACCACCCCAGCTGCCATGATTACATTTACAAGCTTCGAGATGATTCACAGGTTCCTAGTCTCATCGTTCCCTCCTGATTCACAAGCCCGCACACTGAAGACTGATTGGACACCCAAGTGTGCCCCAGATAGTAGTATTGTCTGAGCCCGTGCAGATTTTTGTAGTTTTACAAATTCATTGGATGATGAAGGCTAGGTAATCAGGCCTGCTATTCTTTGTCCCAATTGATGATTCAAATCCAAGATTGGATATTATATCTTATTTGTGCTATGCAGTCAACGGCAAGCTTAGGTCAAGTTTCTTTCCTTCAAAATCTAAGCGGCATGGTGACTTCCACAGTCAAATTCATACTTTGATTTGTGCAAAGTCTATACAAGGTGATGATGACGATAGTTTGTGACTGACGCTGGTATATGTATTAATAATTTTTTTTTTCATTTTTTAGGGATTGTTAGTACCAGTGTCTTGTCACATTTTTGCTGTAGACTGTTATTAGAAATCATGTATTTTTTTCCTTTAATTTGATTGTGTTTTGTTTTAGCAACATTTGTCCAATTTTTTTCATTAAACAATTAATATCATAAAGTTGGAAGGTATTCAAGTTCTTAAATTAGGAAAAATTCTTGCAGACCTCAAATTATATTTCATATTTGTATCGATGTTTTATTCACTTGTTCATTCATCATTCATACGTTCCTTTAACAGTCCAAACTTTGCATGGAAAAATGTTCTAGCCTTGCAGGGCTTCATTGTGTATGAAGAAGAACTGTTGCATGGTTCTCATCCCAAGTCGCGACTCACATTTCCCATTGACATGTGATTGTGTGGGGTTTGGAATCCTTCCTGTATCTGAATTCTGGTCTTTTGATGATTGTCAGTAAAGCATTCACTCTCTAATATCTGCAGGGCAGTCATCTTTCTTACTATGAAGCCACAGATGATCATAATCCTAGCAATTTTGATTCAAAACCATGTTGGTTTTACACCCATATTGTTACTAAAAGATACTAGTCCTTTCAGTTTATTTGTATAACTCTTGGCGATCCCTTTCATGGTGTTTAGGTTAAGATTCTAATCTTATTTTCTTACATTTGCCTACCTTAGTACTATACTTCACATCACACGACATAGCTTTGTTATCCTTTGTTGGGATAGCTGGACCAGGACCGCAAAGTACTCACACCTTGAGATTTAACCATCCCTACAAGGTTTAACATCAATAAGAGCACAGAAGAATCATTGATCAATGAAACCTTTATTGATTCCAACTCTGTAATTGGAGTGTTGCGGTTGACAGTTCAAAAAATCCAGACAGAAGCTCCTACACAGTAACTATTCAAGTACTATATACTGCGAATTTGTCGATATTTTCGATCTCTAGATAGGAGATGTCAAAGCTGATGGTGTTTTTTGTTGACTGTTCTTTGGATCAGATCAGATCAGATCCTCTGAATGTATATTAGCAGAGGTACAGAAAGCTTGTTTCTTATCTGCTAAATTGATTGAGTCAATCAAGTCGATATGGATCTATTAACAAAGGACCTACTTCAGTATGGAGAACTTGGATAACATGAATTGATCCCATATCACCTCATAGGCCCTCCTGACCACTATGAGGGACTTTGCAGTCAAGCAAGCAAGCAAGCATAAACATCTCCATAGTTATCTCGCAAGGTACATGAGTACATTATTTTGGCTGTTGGATGTGAACTTCACAACAACCTGTAAGTGTATAATAAACTCTCCATAGTTTTCATAAACATCTTTGATCCAAACTTTTATGTTACTAACCCTAGCCACTCTTTTTATGATATCAACACATGGGTTGATTAAAGTTAGAATTATATGTTTTTTTTTTCTTTCTATATACAACTCATCAACCCCTTTATTTCCCAAATAAGGGGCTTTAGTGAGGGAGTTGAGTTGTCCAACTCAATGACTGTCATTGGGGTTGGAAAACCACATGTCTAGTGATTGAAATCCCCTTCTCTAGTAGTTCAACATGGAAGCAAATTTAGAGGACCAGTTTAGTTTAATTTTTGTCATCAACAAGGACATTATTTAGAGAGAGATTGGAATAAAGTTAGGGTAATCTCATCATAAATTAGTAGTACATGTGCCTCAAAAAGAAGAACATCCACAGTTTTTAAGGCCTTTAAGAGCAAACCCTCTCTTCATTCTTCAATTTCATTCTAATAAACAAGGTAGGACCTTGAATTTGGTAAGTCATTATGCACCAAAGAAAGGGTTATTTGAGCTTTATCTTCCATTAGAAGATTAGGACAATCCATAAGTGCATTAATGGGGTCAATATTTAGCTTAACAAAAGCAAGAAAAATCTAAACCCTTGAAAATGCCGAACGCGACTTTAGACACATGGGGTTTCATCAAAAGTTATCCAATAGGACATTCTTGACTTCATCGAAGGGGTTAATGTGAAAATCTCCTTTAAGAATAATCCTAAGCTAATCATTTTAATTAGATATTATGTCATAATATAGCTTTAGAGACTTTATAAGAACTACAAAAAACATAAATCTCAAAAATCATAATATGAAGCATGTGGAGTGTAGAGGATAATGGGCATCTTTTATTACACTAGGTAAAAGAAGAGGAGGGTGAGGGGCCAATATCCCTTGGCAGGCTTTCACTTCCCTTACCCATTATAATTTGGTGGTCTAAAAGAGAGGAAAGACACCAAAAGAAATGAGGGAGTGCAAGACTTTCATGATTTCTATGGCAATAAATTAGAGCCCCACTCACAACTAGATATGATGGTGGTAGTTTTCTTTTTTATTTAGTTTATGTTTGTAAATTCTCTATTAGCTAAGGACTAAACAATGGGTTATATATACAAGCTACCTAGATTCAAAGCAAGGGTTTTTATTTTTATTTTTTTTAAAGTCAGAATTAATTCTTAACCGTTAACAAATACCATTTAATTTTATAGGTGCTTTCGTTCAAAATTTCTAACTCTAATTAGAAGTTAGCTTCAAACCACTTAAAAAACAAACACCACATTAAGACTTCAAGGGAAAGTTACAACTTTTCCATCCCTTTCGGCCAACTAATCATAAACATCAACACTTCTTATTTGGATACTTGCTTGAGTTACTAAGTTGTGTATAAACTTGCAATGTACATTATGAACTTCAAAAAAAAAAAAAAGTAAAATGAATGTTATAGTAATACGATCTTTAAAAAGAGTCTCCAATTAAGTGTCGTTCCCCTCTGAGCCAAGATGAGCTACCAGGGCGTGTATTTAGGAACAATGCCCCCTTTCTCCCTATTAGTCTTTGCGGGCTTTCCTTTCTTTGAGGAAGTCATTTGGTATATTTGACAAACCTCTTTGCCGGAATCTACATTTTTTATTTTTTGATATGGCAATAATGTAAGATGTGATAGACGCGCATGTAGAGAGAGAAGAGGAGTATAGTGAAATGCAAAAAAATAAAGCAGAAATATTTAGCTAAACATACACTCTCCCATAATATATGAGGTTATAAATTCGAGTCTCACTCACATGCTTTGGAGGCTACTCGTATAATTGCTTTTGAAAATGGGTTCTGGTCTCATAAGCGCAATTCTAGCTTATATTGCGTTTATGCTCAATTACAAACCTTTAAATTATGTAACATTTTCTCAATGAATAGTCATGATACCAAGACAAGATGTTCCCCCTTTAAAATCATTAGGGTTGATGAACCTAACAACGCCATCAAGTACCATCTTTAGTGCCATTGTTGTAAACCCATATTCTAAATTAATTAAAAAATTCATAATTTTTTTTTCGTAAAATAAGTTTTCCTGCCAAAACCCTAATTTTCCTCTTTTTTTTTTTTTTTTTTTGATGATACTGAAATTCCCCTTCAGCAACCCTGGCGGCACCCTTAACTACAACAGTACATGCCGGCTTATGCTCCTCACCATGGACCCGCCCTATATACGCGCCACGTGGGACCCTCCCTCCACCACTTTTTATTATTTTTCAGTCCCCCCCCCCCCCCTCAGTGCTTGGAAATATATTTGCTTTGAAACCAAATTTCCGAACCTAAACAGATTCGGGTCCGGAGCTGGGGTTTGAATCTTTTCGAACGTTGAAGGACCTGACAGAATTTGGTATGACAAATAACCCCATACGTTTTTTTCACAAGAGCATCCACAATTAAACTAGTCGAACCAACATTTGAAAAAAAAATGGTTATTTGCACTTTTCCCCTTATAATATATGTCTTGTTCAGCTCTACACTCAATTATCATTCATATTGCACTTTTCTCCTAAGAATATCAGTCAACGTTCTTTGACCATTTATTTTCAAAGCAGATTACTAAAATACTCCTGAAAAATCAAATGATGAGATTGAATCTTTCGTATATTGAACATCTCATCTCGAGAAAAATTCTATGGCCCAATTGAAATCTTAATTGTAACCCAAGAAAAATCCAACTGTTGATTTTAAAAAATATTTCATTTTAAACAACTCATTTCGAGAAAAAAATTTAACAGTCCAAAATTTATCGTACACACATCTCAAGGCAAATTTAACGGTCCAAATTTAAATATGTTTTCTGAGGAAAATCTAATGATCCGATACGCATCTCGATAAAATTGACTTTTCAAATTTATTCGTGCACACACCTTAACCCCAAATTATAAAAAATTTCCACGTAATTGGTCTTGTCCAAATATGTGTTGCTAAATCCTGATCGAATGATACGGTGAGAGCTTTCTAACAACATAATATTTCATTTAATTTTTTTTTAATTCTTTTATCCCTTAACTCCTTCCACTCCAGATGTGGTTGGCTGAGTTCGATCCTGTGACCTAGTTATACCATCTACCACTGCTCAACCACTAAGCCATTATACCTTTAGGCTTTGGCTATTTCATGTAATTAAGTTAAGCTAAATCGATTAATCTAATTTTTTTAACTTTTTTTATAAAGCTAAAATAATTATCAAAATAAATAAAAAAATTTAATCCCTTAACCCCTCTCATCACATATGCCAGCATTAGAGCTAGTACCCTAAACTAAATAACTTAAAGAGGATCAAAATAGAGTAGTTAGATGAGAGGTCAAAGGTCTGGTAATTCCATAGTGACCCACATTAGTAGTAGGTTTAGCAACTGCCTGTAACAACCATGACATTGGTAATTGAAAAGGATGGTTTACCAAGCTTTTCTATGAAACCCAATCCCTAATTATATAATGTTTAAGTTTCACTCACCTACAATTTTCAAGCAGAAATTCTAAATGGCGAGGGGGTGGGTGTGACCGCTCATCTCCTCAAGATGCACACTTGCACCTTCAAAATACGCAATTGCTTTAATCTTGAGGGGGATGAGCGGTAAAACCCCACCTCTTGCAAGTTTCCCCGACAATAAGAAGCTTTGATTTTCAAGTTTCAATACCTCTTTTGGGAAGTATAGTCTTCACTCTCAAGATTATTTGATTTTAAGCTTTTAACCATAGTTAACATGGGTTTTCACTTCAAATCTAAGCAATGGTGGAAAGGAATGTAAATTTTTTTTTTTTTTTGAAAAAAAATGCTTAATTTGTCATCCATGTGTAATGGGATTTGGTTCAACAATAGTCAATAACGAGTAAAATCTCAAAGGCAATGAGTAATAATTAAATTGGTAAATTTGTGACAGATGGTATCACAATTTCAGGATTTAAAATTTGTCAGTGGCATTTGAAAAGTACAAACACATATGTATGCAAGTGAATATATTTTTTAACAACAAATATGCTCTCGGGCACTGAAAACTTTCTACATTATGCAGTGCGACATTTTTTTTCCCTTCTGCTCCACGGTTATGTGACTAAGTCAATCTCGAAAAATATTTTTAGGCATTCGAAGTCATTTCATTAATCATTATAAGTGGAACATTTTGAATATAGAACATTTATTTTTCTTAACAGATGCTGAATTTGAGCACGATAAACTTACATAAACAATTTGCCAAATCTCACGAACTTTATCTCAAAATTAAATCTTGTGGTATAAAATTCTTGAATAGAAAAGCAATATCCATTACATCACATGCAAGTGGGGCAATAAAATGGCCAAACTAATAAATGTCTATATAAGTCAAAAATGGTTTGCAAATTTTATTGGTCGACAAAAAGTAGTGTACAAAATTCGAAATTTTTGAGGAGGGAAAACACTAGCTAACATATGCCACTAATAATAAAATACTATCAACCATCAAATTAGTAGAGCGCGATGGGAGACCTCAAATTGTAGGGGAATAATATGTTTACGGGAGCAACTACTCCAATGCAAGACCTCAAAACGCAAAAAATAAATAAGTATGAAAGCCTTCGTCAAACAAAATCTAGTGAAAATATGATATCTCTTACAATGTGCCATGTGAGCACACGCAATTCTACCTTGAGTTCATCAAATTTGCGAGTTATGGATTTCATTTCTAAGAATCTAACATCAATTCCATATCACAATAATATCAGTTCAACAAAGGCAGCGACTTTTTTGACATCATCAATTTTGTTGAAGAACATTATCATTGCTTATTTTCTGAAACACATCATAAGTTTTCTGAATCACACCATTACATACTGAAGAACACCACCAATATAAATAAAATAAAAAAATTCACTACCACCTATTTTCTTTTTTTCTTTTTTTTTCTTTAGGGAACAACCACCGCTGCACCGCCTCACCCCACCACCACAACCATGCATTACCTTGCCCCGCCATCACCGTCCCGCCTTTCTCTTTCATTTATTCTTCTCTTCCTCCTCTCTTTTTGTTCTCTATGCTCCCCTGCATCCTTCTTATTCTCTTTATTTCTTCTTATTTTTTGCATTTTCTTCTTCTTTTTCTCGCAGCGGTTCGTGCAAGTAGCAGTGTCTTTCAACAAAAGCAATGGGGTAAAAAAATAGGACCCTTCAACAAAATCTTCGTATGGATAAAGTTGCATCACGGAGCATCACAATCTTCATACTTTTTTTTTCTTTTTCCTGTGTGGTCTATTTTATTTTGCTTTTTTATTTTAGAGTTGTCCACATGGCAAAACGTGAGGGGAGGAAAATGATTGATTTCATACGGCAAAAGCAAAGTACAAGGTGGATCTAAAGCTTCCACGTAGACAACATTTAAAAAATACGACTGTTGATGTTTCGGAAGAACACAACAAATCTGATCTGAACGTCTGAAGAACATTTCAGATCATTTTACAGTGTCCAAATTACCCAGGGCTTGTCTAACGAGCGAGGAAACGGCGAGGGATGGAGGTGCAACCCTCCATCTTCTTTGAAATGCGCAAAGGCTCGCATCTCGAGGGGAGTGCATCTCCTCCTTCACCTGTTTCCTCGCCAATTAGAATTCCCCAATTACCCATGATCAAGTTAGATAATTTTAGCTCAAGCATTGTATTTGATGAGGGGTAATTTGATGTACAAGCTTAAATTTTGAAATTTGTAAAAGGTGTGTAAATAAAATGGTCATCGCTTTGGATAATTTGACATTACAACATAAACAATGTGATATGGATGTAATAAAATTACACAATCACATTTACTTACATTTGTTTATTAAGGTTTTCTTTTTCAGTGAAATTAGAGTTTAGATTTCACTTTTTTTTTTTAATATAAATACAGAAATATTTGTTTCATTTAGATACCTCTAAAGCACAAGTAACATAGACCTATTGGTAATCAAAGAGCGCGTGAAAATCCTCTTTTTCTCTTTTTACCTATAATGTACTATAAAGTTTGACTCGTAAAATAGAACAACGAAAATACTAGAAAACCAAATTTTTGCAACTAGATTAGAATGATAAAATACCAAAATATTTATGTGTATCTCGAGATTGTAAAAAATCTCTTAAAAAGATAAACCTGATTCGCTAGCCTTCACTCAAAGAAAAAAGAGGGTACAGTAGGCCTAATGTAGAAATGTAGGCACTCAATCAAGGGAATTATAATTTATGGTGAAACATTTTTACACAAATATACAATTTATAATCATTTTACCAAGCATGGCAAATAATTGGAAATAATGTCGAGCACTCAATTGATCTGGCCAAATAAGAAAAAACAAAAATACCTTTATTTTGCCAATAAGCCGTAACTGTTCAACCCAGTTTTTTTTTTTTTTAAGAGTGATATTAGAACAACGATTGAAGAATCCAAGAAGAAAGAAATAAATACATACATAGCGCTTTCAATACTCCCACGAAAAGAAGTTGAAGAAGAAGAAGAAAGTGAGAGAGAAAGCAAAGCAAAGAAAAGAAAAGAAAAGAAAAAGCAAGAATTCTCTCTCTAAAAAAGCACTTAAATATTTTTCTCTATATATTTCAAAAAAGCTGAGTGCATGTGATTTGATCACTCGTTCTTTGACTCGGGGATAAATCGGTGAGTTGATGAGAGATTCTTGAATTTAGGCTTATTCATTTGGCGGTGGTGGTGGTTGGTTGATTGGTTGGAGTGAGTGTGTGTGAGTTTTAATGGCGAGTGAAGGAGGAGGTGCGGTGTCATTCTCAATGGCTTCTTCAGTTGTGGAAGACGTTCTTCAGGGAACTACTCGGTTGAATGACATCGATTTGGCTTCAAGAAAGGCTGAAGAAGCAGGTATCATCATCTCATTTGATCATTCTGCTTCGTCATCTCATTTAATCATTTTATTGTCTATTAGTTTCTTTATCAATCGTTGTTTACGGGATGTTAATTCAGCTTTGAACTGAAGGATTTGAACATTTTTTCTTGCACTAAAGAGCTAATTTAGTGTGAAATTGTTTGCTTCAGTGTGAAGCAATGAAGTGTCTAATCTAAAAAGCTATCATTTGTTAAGCAAAGATTTTAGTGTTTTTTGTTAAATTTTTTTTTTAACTCTAATTTTTACATAACAATTTTCAGGTTGAAGTCGAAATTATGTGTGAAAATGTTAGTCATTTAGGTTAACATTTGAGAAATTTTTTTTGTTTTTGATGTAGCTATGAGAAGATATGAAGCAGCAGGGTGGCTTAGGAAGATGGTGGGAGTGGTAGGGGCTAAAGATTTGCCAGCTGAGCCATCGGAGGAGGAATTTAGAATTGGGTTAAGGAGTGGGATTATACTTTGCCAGGTTATTAATAAGGTCCAACCGGGTGCCGTGTGCAAGGTAGGGTTTCTTAATAGATGGAGAAAAAATATGTGTTTCTTAGATGATGTTGTTGATTTTCTTTTGTTGTGATTTTTATTTGGGGTGTTTTATTCAATGTGTGTTCTAAATTGATTGTTTTAGGTAGTGGAAAGTCCAGGTGATTCCGTGGTTATCCCTGATGGTGCGGCCTTATCGGTATATCAGTACTTTGAAAATGTGAGGAACTTCCTTGTTGCTACACAAGAGATAGGTCTTCCTAGCTTCGAAGCATCTGATCTAGAACAGGTGTGTTGTGTAAATGCATTGAAAATGAATGAAATGCTTAATGGTGCATTTTCCAGATTTTCTTACAGAGTTTTTGAACTTGTAATTGATTGGAATTTTGATGTTTGATAGATGGATGGTGGAATTTTTGAAATGATTAGAAATAATGATAAGTGGGTTGTGAATTCTTTGTTTAATATATATTGTTTGAATTTTCAGGGAGGAAAATCCTCTAGGGTTGTGAATTGTGTTTTGGCACTCAAATCTTATAGTGAAAGGAAACAAACAAGTGGAAATGGGTCATTGAGATTTGGTGGTAATTTGAAACCCAGCAACTCTGGAAAACATTTTGTACGAAAAACTTCGGAACCATTTATGAATTCTTTGTCGAGGAACCAGTCAATGAATGAAAAATCTCCTGAGGCTGAACTAAATGTGAACGGAGACCTTACTCATAATACAGAAATGGTTGGTAGGCTTTGATATATTAATCATGTCCAAAGTCTTACTAGAGTTTTATATCTTCAAGTGCTTCTTATCAGTTACTGATAACCAATCCAAATTATGGTGGTGCAGAATGGTAGTTCCCTGAATGACCTTGTACGTTCAGCTCTGTCAAATAAGAAGCCTGAAGAAGTTCCAGTGGTGAGCGTTTTCTCAATTTGTGGATCAATGCCATCCAATCTCAAGAAACTTAGAATTTTTTTGTGGGTCTGATGGTTGATCCAATTTTTAAAAGATGGCTTCTTAACTCTTTTTCTCATGAGCATCTTGCATTCTCAAATTGAACTCAGCCTTTTGTTACTCATACTATCTCCTCTACTTATAACAGCTGGTGGAATCCATGCTAAGTAAGGTTATGGTGGAATTTGAGCGGCGTCTTGCAAGCCACAATGAATTGGTAAGTCTCATCCTATCCAATGGGTTGCTACTAACTTAATAAATGTTCTCTTTTATAAACTCCCAGACATGATTTTTGAGTTCTCATATTTATCTGCATTGTACTCAATAGGTAAAAACAACTATCAGAGATATGGTTGTCTCTGACGGCAGCAAACCCCTTTCAAGAGCTGCTTCCGGCGAAATCAAGGTATGTTGTTTTCTACTTTCAATTCATGCCACTGCGTGTTTGAGTGAAAATTGGACATGAAGTACTAGTTATCTCATTTTTGCTTACAAGCTTAATTTGGTCAATCTTGAGTAGAATTGTCTAAATGTTCCTTTGATATTAAGATGAAGGTGGAAGAAAGAACAATTCGAGATGTAAAGAAAGCAGAACATGGTCACGAGAATTCAATTCATGAAAAGGAGTCAAAAGACCAGCTTTTGAAGCAGCAAGTGCTCTTTGACAAACAAAAAAGGGATATCCAGGTATTAATGCTGAGAAACTTCTCCCTTTTATAAAATCCTTGAGATGCTTGAGCAAGTGTTAATCCTTATTGGTTTGCTATAGGAACTGAAACATACTCTACATACCACAAAAGCCGGAATGCAGTTCATGCAAATGAAGTACCACGAGGAATTTGGCAATCTTGGTAAGCTTTGATTTTTGTTTTGTTTTGTTTTGTTTTTTTCCTGTTTAACCTATACTTCTAGAGATATCTTCTTATCTTCACATGTTCCATCTCAACAGGCAAGTATCTGCATGGTCTAGCTCATGCAGCTACCGGCTACCATAGAGTTCTTGAAGAAAATCGTAAACTATACAATCAAGTTCAAGATCTCAAAGGTAACATTCTAACTTAGCCAATGTTTTTTTTTTTCCTTGTACAAATTTAATAAATATGAAGGGTTTATTTATTTATTATTGTTATCTGTTTAAGGAAGCATTAGGGTCTATTGTCGAGTAAGACCCTTCTTGCCAGGGCAACCAAATAGATCGAGCTCTGTGGATCATATAGAAGAAGGAAATATTACAATCACGACTGGTTCAAAATATGGGAAGGAAGGACGAAGATCATTCACCTTCAACAAAGTATTTGGGTTAAATGCAAGCCAAGGTTGTCCGGTGTTCTCGTTTAGTTTCTCTCTCTTGGTAGTTTAAAGGTCTGGACACGATGCTGAGCCTTTTGGTTTTCAATTTCAGAGGAGGTCTTTTTGGATACCCAGCCTCTGATCCGTTCTGTTCTTGATGGTTACAATGTGTGTATTTTTGCATACGGCCAAACAGGATCTGGAAAAACTTTCACTATGGTAAGGCACTATAAATAAGATTTTTCTCATTTATGATGAGGTTCGTATTTATAATGAAGGACTCCCAATAGTTATTGTGAAAGAAATTTTTCTTACAAGAAATTATCCCATAACTACAAATCATCCTATATTATAATATTGCTTCACCTGCCACATTCATCACATTCTAAGAATCACAAAGAATCACAAAGAAAGTATGAATTTCTGTTAGTATTAATGGATTTTTATGGTAACACTTGTTGGTTAAATTTTGTATCCAGAGTGGGCCGAAGGATCTCACAGAGAAAAGTCAAGGTGTAAATTATAGAGCATTGGGTGACTTGTTTCTCCTATCAGAACAAAGAAAAGACACCTTTTGTTACAATGTTTCTGTTCAGATGATTGAGATTTACAATGAACAAGTCAGGGATCTACTTGTCACGGATGGTCTCAACAAAAGATATCCTTTTTGTCATTGTATTTTCAATAATACGTGTACGGTTCTTTTTTTCTTCCAGTCATTTATATCTCCATTGTTATCTTAACTCATGAACACATTAGAGATACGGAATAGTTCTCAAGGGGGACTCAATGTACCTGATGCAAACCTTGTACCCGTTTCATCGACATCCGATGTTATTGAACTGATGAATATTGGGCATAGGAATCGTGCAGTTGGTGCAACAGCCCTTAATGACCGTAGCAGTCGCTCTCACAGGTAGGCATAAATTATAGGACTATTTTGGAGAACATATCCTTGAGATAATGCTGAGTTTTGATCAAATTCATTGCAGCTGCTTGACTGTGCATGTCCAAGGAAGAGACCTGACATCCGGGACTATTCTTCATGGTTGCATGCATTTAGTTGACCTGGCAGGAAGTGAGCGAGTTGACAAATCTGAGGCGACTGGAGACCGATTAAAGGAGGCGCAGCATATCAACAAATCACTTTCTGCTCTAGGCGATGTCATTGCTTCCCTTGCCCAAAAGAACTCACACGTTCCTTATAGAAACAGTAAACTCACGCAGCTGCTACAAGATTCCCTCGGTAAATATTTATATAAATGTTATATTCACCAAATATATGAAAGTGTATTTCTTGTGTTCTGTTTTAACTAGTTGTTTGCTTTTGTTATTCTTTAGGTGGGCAAGCCAAAACACTAATGTTTGTGCATGTAAGCCCTGAGCTAGATGCTATTGGAGAAACACTTAGTACACTCAAATTTGCAGAACGGGTAGCTACTGTTGAGCTTGGGGCTGCAAAATTAAATAAGGATAGTGGAGATGTCAAGGAGCTCAAGGAGCAGGTTTGTCAACTGTTTATCTTGGCCCCATATCACTGTTGATCTTGTCTGTGTCATCTCCTGTTTTCTCCCCTTGATGCTTGTATGGCTTCTAACTGAATGTTTCATCCGTGTTGAACTTCTACCCAGATTGCTAGTCTTAAAGCAGCTCTTGCCAGGAAAGAGAGTGGATCAAATCATGCTCAATGCATATCAAACAGTCCAACACAAAGAATGAAGCTTGGTGGATCGTCACCCTCGCTTTCCATTAGAGAAGTCGGTGGAGATATGCCAGGTGCTCTCAGCAACAATAGGCTACCAATGGAGGATGTTGGAGAGGTAATATACTAATTTTTCTGTCTAAGAAAAGCTCTAATCTAAATCTATTTAATGTGTCTTTCAGTGATATTTCCGTTTAGTTCGACCTTATCATAAAATTGTCAAGAACTCCCTTTTATGCATGTACACAACTTGAGAATTGTGGTCAAACCACAACTTGAGAGTTTGGCTAACTTGGTGCAGCTGCAAGCTTGATAGTGTGACTCAAGATCAAAACCTTTTTTTCTTTCCTTTTCAATAATGCAAAATGCGTAACTATGTGAAAATGGAATATGCAATTGGTGGCTGACTCAGATTTCATCCAGAAGATCTTTTCTGCCATTTTTTTAACTCGAACTTCTGTTTTTGTAGGTTTGGAACAACTCTGCACCAAGGCAAAAGAAGCCAAGCTTTGACCTTCAGGAGCTATTAATGAATTCATCTCCTTGGCCCCCAGTTAACAGTCCCGGGGTAAAGTTCCAAAAGGAGGATGACATAGATACAGGATCTGCCAATTGGGTTGACAAGGTCATGGTGAACAGGCAAGACTTTGTAAATGAAGATGAATACCGCCTAGGACTTCAAGGAGGAGACAACAGGGGGTTGTCTGAAAATTTCTACCAAAATTATGTATTAGATAATAGAATATACCCTGAACAACCCTTTAACAAACTCACGACCAACAAAAAAGATAGTAATGATTACGATATCCAGAGAACTCGGTTTGATATGGCCGCTACTGATGACTCTGATGAACTTGATGTGGCGACCAGCGATTCTTCCGAGCCAGACTTTCTTTGGCAATTCAACCTTCCCAGAGTAACCAGTATACCCAATGTGATTGGATCAAAGATCAAGAAACCAAGTCCAAAATCAGCCAGGAGTCCTGATCTAAGGTAACATATGAACTTTAAACTACTCTCCACTACTCAGTTTTTGTTAGCTAGTTCAAAGACTTGTACTTACCAAATTGAAATCTTTGTGTGTTGTAAATAGGAGTTCAACACTTGGTCCATCACCATCACGTAAATTAGCAAATGGTGGTGGCCCACCTATGCACCGAAATGGAAGGCAGCCAGTTTATGGAGAAGGGAAGCGAAAAACTGGAAATGGGAAATAGATTATTTCGAAGTTTCAAGGTGATGAAGGAGGTCATTTTGGTTTTCACTTTTTCATTTGTTTGAGAGGCTTTCACGTATAGTCTGAGGCAGCAACAATCACAGTTGCTAGTATTTTAACGATGGTGATCTCAGGAGGTGTGGTATTTCCTATCCGCTGATTCTGTTTTCCATTTTGTTTATATTAGTGTCATTTGAGTTCATCATTTTTTCAGTGTTCTCATAAGAAAAAAAAAAAGAGAGAAAAGAAAACAATGAAAGGAAAAGAAGAAAAGAGTTTGCATCTCATCGATTATGATGTATTTCCTACCTTGTTTTGTTTTTCACACGAGGTTCTGGAATGCTGACTGTATAGTTTTCGATTGTGTTGTTTATGAGTCTTGACTCTTGACATTGTGTGTGGTTGTCAATTAGATTATTCGATATTGTTCTTAATGAAATGATTTATTGTATTCTAAGATCAGAATCCTGCAACTCCAGTTTGAACTTGGTTGGAATCAGGTTTGCTTTATCGATTATCTTCCTGTTTCTGTTATACTTGTTAGATCATAAAAATCATACAGGTTTGAAGTTCAACTTCTGTCTTGAGTTCTGACACACTATATCTGTGTTACTAGTTATAAAGAAAAAGTGCGACAAGCTGCAGTGAGTGTTCTCTCTGTGTTGCCCATGTCATAATCAGTGTGCAAGTTTGTTCAGGGTGGGAGATTTAGAATTGTGCACCTTCTTCCTACCCAACCACCTTCTTCCTTCAGTTCTAATCCTCCATCACTACAACTACCCTTCACCCATGTTTGAATTCCCTGCTAATTAGGGGGTGGTATTCAATTACAGATTTTAATGGATTGTGATCAATTAAAATTTCAGAGGTATTCAATTAAGGATTTAAAATAATATATGTAAATCTAGGGGTATTCAAATATGGATTTTAAATGATTGTTTTAAAATTCATACGTTGAAATATGGATTTTTTTTCATGTTTTTTAAAAGTCCACTAAAATTCAGAGGTATTCAATTAAAGATTTAAAATAATTTATGCTTTTTAAAAGTCCACCAAAATCAAAGGTATTCAAGAAGTAGTGGATTTTAATGGATTTGTTAAAGTTTTAGATTTTGAAGGATTTGTGAGTGGAAAATATATATAACAAGAGTCATTCCAAATCCAACATTCCCTCATTTTTAAATAACACCATAATTTTTGCTGAAGGAATCACCACCTCATTTTTTTTGGATCTGCTGAAGGACACCACCGCCTTCTCTTCTATCTTCACATGAGCAACATCACCTCGCCCCACAACTTTTGGCCACACCACCATGCCCTACCACCGTTGGCTGTACCACCACCCGCACTTCCTCTTATCTTTTGTTATTGTTCTTCTTTTTTGTTATTCTTTTTTTTTTCTCATTTTCTTTCATTTATTTTTTCTTATTCTTGTCATCTATTTTCTTCATCTTTGTTTTTTTTTTTCGCCCTTTCTGATTTCTTCTTCTTCTTTTATCTCTGTTTTTTTTTTCTCCTTCGCCCTTGTGGAGGTTCCTTCTACTGGAGATTCCCCACTTTTCAGAACCTTCACGAAGGCAAAAAGAAGAAGAAGAAAAAAATAAAAATAGAGGAGAAAAAAAACATAAAGAAAAAAAGAAAAAAACAGAGAAGAAGAAGAGGTGAGGGAGAGAAGGTGGGATGAGAGGTGGTGGTGGTGTTTGATGGAGAAGAAGAAAAAGAAGAATAAGGAGAAAAGAGGAGAATGAGAGGTGGCGATAGCGTGGTGGTAATTGAAGAAGAAGAATAAGAATAAGAAGGGAGAAGGAAGATGAGAGAGGTGGCGGTGGTGATTGATGGAGAAGAAAGGGAGAGATGAGAAGAGAGGAGAATAAAAATTAGGGTTTTTTTGTTTATATTGATAGTATCCTTCAGCAGGTGGGGGTGTCACTCAGAAAGGTGGTGGTGTCCTTCAAAAAGTAAGGGGGTCGGTGGTGTCCTTCAACAGAAATGATGATGTTATTTAGCAACAGTCGTATTGGCTTATCTCTCCTTCCCCTTTTTTTCTCCCCTTCCCATTTCTTTCTTTTTCTAG
The DNA here is from genome assembly GCA_963556465.1 of Berberis vulgaris. NCBI lineage: Eukaryota > Viridiplantae > Streptophyta > Magnoliopsida > Ranunculales > Berberidaceae > Berberis > Berberis vulgaris. Next base: position 91,102,795 of record OY747129.1, on the reverse strand, counting down.
GGTTCTTGTTCTTTCTGGCAAAGATCAACATACTCCCACATTTTAATTTCAATTGAACCCATTTCATATAAACACACAAGCAGAGTTAGCGCCTTACACAACTTGCTTCGTAAAGAGTGTCGTTCTAATGAATTTTCAATTGAAGAAGACGACGAGCCTTCATTACTGTCAGAAGAAGAAGAAGAAGAAGTTTTTCAAACCCAAGATGAACAATGAGAGAAAGCTAATGAATGGAGACCACTATAGCTTCAAATATGTGGGGAGATGTTGTGAGTGTCGGGAGTCAACGATGAGCAATGAAGATGGTGGTTGTTTTTTTCTTCTGATTTATCTATCTATTTTTATTGGAGAATTATTTGCATTGTTTTTCTTTTCATAAAAAAAAGAAAAATAGTTATTTGTATTACTTTTAGACCATTTTTAATGTATTTGAATTTTTTTTAAAATTCAAATTAAAATTCTCATTACATACAAACAATTGTTTAATTGATATTTTGATAGATGTTTTATGATTTGTGTTGGCATGGATAACAATGTAGGTGATATTTTTTCATTGCTTCGTATGAATAACATATTTATAAGAATTCATTAAATTTATAAAAATCCATAAAAATTCATAACAAACCTTTATAAAATTTACAAAATTCAATCATTTAAAATTCATAAAAATTCCGTTGATTTTATAAAATCATTTAAATATTTTTAAAATTCATGAAATTTAAAATCCTTCAAAGTTCATTAAAATCCCGAATTGAATACCTCGTCCTTATTGTCCAGTGCGAACCATCACTCTTGTACTCAACTCCACTTTTGTGTTCCCTCACTTCCATTTATGTTTTCGGTTTAACTGTCTTTTATGTCACCCTACCCACCTGCCGGCAAAAAACTCTACATTCTCAACCTATTGTGAAGTTAGCTGGTTTTCCCTTTTAAGGTGTGTAGTCCCTATCTGTACACCTTGGTTCAAACTATCCAGACTCTTTTAAGAAGGCTTTTAAGCTATCCATGGGAAAATAACTAAGTGTTGGTGGTTGTTCACCTTTTCAACAAGTGCTGTCATCCAGCCTACATTGTAAGGGTGTATGGTGCCACATTCCACTCAACTTCTCATTAGGAAAACCTCTGTAATGAATGCTGCTGTTAGGGAAATTTCCATTTCCAGCTTTGTTAACCTAAAATCTGCACTACTTTCCTTCAAAGAATTGCAACATGATTAGTACACCTGAAGTTTTAACGCGATAAACTCAGAACGACACTCCTATTAACATACCCTATGTGTGACGTAGTGAGTCGCAATCAGGTAAGATTGCCATCCATACGGCGCACGCCAGACATCCTTGACATTTGTTCCATTTGGAAATGGCCAAACCTAAAATCTTGCAAATTTTATTCATCTCCTCCCTCTGATCATGCTCATTTGACTCGAATCAAATCATTAATCTCACAAGAATGACTTAAAAAAAATACAGCTGGATTCATTTACAACCCTGTAAATTCTTGATCAAGTTTCACAAGTCTTTCTCCACACCTACCAGTTGACAATTGATGCTTAATTCGCATGTCTCAAGCTATAATCAGAAATTATTGTGTAGAAAAAATGAGATGATTAACAGATATAGCTGTTTTGCATTACATTACATGGCTAAGATAACTGATATATCCATCAATGGCTAGCTGGCCAACTCTCTTCTTTGCAACTTGATGACATTGAAAGGATTTGTTGTTCCTTGTCACTCCAAGATTATTTCAATTCTCAAGGATATGGCCATTAGTCTCTGTGTTCAAACTTAAAAGGTGATATGATAAGGATAATATCTAAGGGGATAAAAAAAAGAAAAAAAAAAAGAAAGAAGGTGTCATCCTTTGTCATGTACCAGCTCAGTGGTAGAATTGTGGCGGATGAAATCACAAATTCAAAATTTGAACCATATCGACAGCATTTGTGATGGGAGGAGTTAAGGGATTAAAAAAAAGGAACTCATACGACCTCCAAGCTAAGAGGTCTGCCTTCACTACGTAGTTGTTAATGACGCACTGAGAATTTGAGATGTGTAATCACGCTTCCAGAAAAGTGTTTAACTTATAGATTCAAGTCGTTACACATTTCAATATTTTGATATTTATTTATTGTCAATTTTAAAGAAGACACCTTTCAGGACTTGGAAAAATTCCAATACCATCCCGTTTTCGGGATGTCTAAGTTTCAACAAACAAAATTAATAGAATGTACAATATTCATACTATGGTCTATTAGTCTCTTTTGTAAATATCTTTACAGCTAAATACTATAAAAGATTTGGATGAGATATAATCTCCAAACCCTTTCATACTCTCTACTAAACAAACTTTATAGCTTAATAATTGACCTAATGGATACCATCAAATATGAATGACAAACATTTTTCTTTGTAATCTCCAACAATTGTTCTCTTTTCAGGGATGAAAACAAGAAGATGGCCCCCACAAGGTGCTATGTGTTATCATATTGTTCTAATCGACCATTTTAATTAGTTAACTAATCACCAATAATTAAACATTAAGGTTTGCTCTCTAAAGTTTTCTAAATAAGTTAAAGATATTTCTCATTCCCCCAAAAATATAGGTTTTGTAGGCAATAATTTGGCACTAAGAACTGATTAATCAACTAACTCGAATTTTATAAAGGGGTTGTTCTCGACTTTGCTGCCTTTTTAATTTGATGAGTGTGTCTGCAACCGAAAGTAATTGAAATTAGTGAATTCACTTTTGTAAGAAATGTGTGCAACACAAAAAATGTTAGAAAATCATGTTTTTGCAATCAGAGTAACGTGACGTGATTTCAAAAGAATGATTAAATCCTTAAAAGAGTTTATGTGCATCTCGAGATTGTAAAAAAACGATGTCACATTATCCTGGTTGAAAAACTTTGTTCCCTAACCTCACTCGTGCAACACTTTTGTCTAGAGAAGATGAAAAATTCAACTTTTTTGAAAAGAGTGAAGCTAGCAACCAGGTTCTACAATCAAAATGATGTGACATCATTACAACATGTTTTTTTTACAACCTCGAGATACATATAAACACTTTGAAGATTTCATCATTCTTTCAAGATCATGTCAGATCATCCTGATTGCAAAACCTAGTTTCCTAATATTTTATTACTGAAAGTGAATGATGTAATTAGTTGCGGAAAGTGAATGATGTAATTATTTGAATTTTTCAAGGTTCCAAAAATTGCTAGACGATAGATGAGTGACGAGCATGGAACTAGCGTCAAGGTTCTAAAAAAATTTCAAAATTTTGAAATAAATTTTTTTTTTTTAAAAACCCACCAATAACCGCCGAGGCCAATTTTTATAGCAGAGGAATAGTAGTGAGACTAAGGAATGCTACTAGTTCTGGGTTGGATCGTGTTCGAACGAGTAGTGTCATACAGGTTGGCGGGTCAAACATATACGTGTCAGAAAAATAAACACAAATATAATCCTAACCCGTGTATATCAAGCTAGTTGGAATCGTGTTATCGTGTTCGGGTCAAATTACCTTCTCATCCTTTGACGTCCAAAGAAAAAGAAGTAGACATTGAAGGGTAATTCCGTCACTAAAAAAATTTAAGAAATACCTGTTTCTTTCATTTCCTTCTCCTTCTTCCATTTTCAAGCGATTTGTCCCAAACGCTCTCTCTCTCTCTCTCTCTGTAAGTCTCTCTTTCTCTCTAAAAACTTTATTTTTGAACTGTTTTCAAGTTAGGGTTTCCTTAACTGCTCAAGTGTTCGTTCCCATTTGATTCACTTCGAACTGTTTTCAGTCTCCAATCTTCACCGATTCTGACTCACAAGCTCTCAATTACTGCAGAACTGAAAGATTCGGCAAAAATTCGTCTCGATTTCAGTTCAATCTGCCATTTGGGTTTTTCGATTCGGCCGATTGGGTGTCCATTACTGGAATGTGGAGTTTCTACGATCAGGTTAGGGTTTGATTAGACAAGTTTGTTTTGTGCATTTTACTTGAGAAAGTCTCGAGATTTGTGTTTCTTGATGTAATTATAATTGTAATTGTATTTGTTGTGCTACAATGTAGATTGTGTAGAGAAATTTGGGAGAAAAAAACTCCATTTGAGTGATGGGGGAATTGTGTTGGAGGACATATCAGATTCATTTGGATGATGGGTTGTTAGGTCTTGAGATGTTTTCAAAGCGTAGATTGAGATGAACAAGAATTCTGTAGCAGTAGGGAAAGGAGAAGGGTCAGTCATGAGGTCTCCATTGGTTCCGCTAGCGACGCTGATGGGACGGGAGCTTAGGAGTGAGAAGGTTGAGAAGCCCTTGGTGAAGTATGGACAAGCTGCCCTTGCTAAGAAAGGGGAGGATTATTGTTTGATTAAACCCGATTGCCAGAGGATATCGGGGAATCCGTCATCATCTTTCTCTGTGTTTGGGGTAATTTGTCTTTCGCTTAATGATTGAATTGAATTTAGTGTGCATCTTGGAAAATATACTAATTGATACATGAATGTGTAATGAGTAATCACCTTTTCTGTTTACAATTGTATGTGTGTTAAAGAAGCATAAGCATGAGCATTGGTTTTTAAGATTCATGTTAAACTTTGTAGATATTTGATGGACACAATGGTATCTCGGCTGCTATATATGCCAAGGAGAATCTGTTGAATCATGTCTTGAGTGCAATCCCTCAAGGAATTGGCAGTGAGGAATGGCTTCAAGCACTTCCACGAGCATTGGTTGCTGCTTTTGTGAAGACAGATATAGAGTTTCAGCGAAAAGGCAAGCATCAGCTACGTGCTAGTGTGATTCTACATTTTTCTGTTTTATACGTTACCAGTTAAGTGGTCATGACTTTTTGATATCCCTTACAGGAGAAACTTCTGGGACAACTGCTACCTTTGTTGTGATTGATGGGTTAACTGTGACAGTTGCATCTGTTGGGGATTCTCGATGCATAGTGGATACACAGGGAGGTACCATATCACTCTTGACGGTTGATCACAGGCTAGAAGAGAATGTTGAAGAGAGGGAGCGCGTGACTGCAAGTGGAGGTGAAGTGGGAAGGCTCAACATTTACGGGGGGACTGCGGTAGGACTTTTCTAATTCAACTGTATGGTTGTTTGGTTACTAGGTATCATCTTGAGTTAAGGATCATATTTTAGCAAATTTTGTGATTCGCAGGTGGGGCCACTCCGTTGTTGGCCTGGAGGATTATGCCTCTCTAGATCAATCGGTGATATGGATGTAGGGGAGTACATTGTGCCAATACCGCATGTTAAGCAAGTGAAAGTGAGCTGAATTATTATATCTTAATAATCACTGCCTTATTGGATGTTTATTTTGGGCTGGTGATGTTCATTGAAAAATTGTTGACATGCTTTCCTGGTTTTAGCTTTCAAGTGCTGGGGGAAGGCTTATAATTGCATCTGATGGTATCTGGGATGCCTTGTCAAATGAGGAGGCTGCAAAGACTTGCCGGGGTTTACCTGCTGAGCTTGCTGCAAAGATGGTCGTAAAGGTGATGCCTCTAACTTGATTCTGGTGCTCTTTTCTGTGATTTGCTTGCTTTTGTTCCTAATATATTTTGGTTGTTTGTGTAGGAAGCTTTAAGGTCTAGGGGCTTGAAAGATGATACAACCTGCCTAGTTGTTGATATTATTCCACCTGAGCCTTCTGATGTACCTCCAACACCAAAGAAGAAACAAAATATGCTCAATTTGATCTTTGGAAAGCGATCCCAGAATTCTCTCAGCAAATCAACAAGCAAGCTTTCTTCTGTTGGTGTTGTAGAGGAGCTGTTTGAGGAGGGTTCTGCAATGCTCGCAGAAAGGTAAGATATTTGCTTGGAATATTTGAGGTGATACTAGTGTCGTTTCTATCTTTTGTGTATGTATCATACGTTATAATGTGCAACTTTTTTCTTGTAAAATGTTGTCATTTTCTTGTTAGATAATCCCACTGTTTGCTTTGTAATCCATTCCTAATATTGATATGTACTTTGTCGAGGAACTGTTGTTTAGTAACAGGCCCCAGTAACTTGACAACTAATATGTACACGGGGTTTTAGACCAACCATTTCTGCTTGCCCAATCAAGTGAGAATGTTTTAGCTATTCTTTCTTTTCTTTCATGGGTGCCTTTGCCAGTTACTTAGTATTTACGCACACTTCCCTTTTGGATGTGTTTGTTTTTGCATTTGTGAGCTGTTTAGGCATAATATAGCATACACATTTATTTTTGTTACTAATATTATTGTCAGATATATTATTGAGGAAATTAATGGATAATCATCTTACAAACCTCCTTTTTTACTTTTCTTCTAGTTTGGCCACTCTGTGCCTTCTTTCTCTGGCCATAGTGGCTCAAAACTTTTATTTTGTTCAAGTTATAAACTAGTTAATTTTCTTCACTTGGATTGTAGGTTGGGTAAAGATTTTCCATGGAAGACAAACTCTGGGTTGCTGAGATGTGCTATCTGTCAAGTTGATCAGCCCCCAAGTGAGGGTTTATCTGTCAACTCTGGTCCCTTCTTCTCACCGTCCTCGAAGCCTTGGGAAGGCCCATTCCTCTGCACAAATTGTCGGATAAAGAAGGATGCCATGGAAGGAAAACGGAGACCAACTGTGACCACGTAATGTAATTCTCGTAACATGATATATATTTATTTAATTTTTTTTTTCACGCAGCAAGAGTCCGGCGTGTTTGGTTAATTTCGGGTGTTTCTTGTGTGATTGTAAGAAAGGAGAGAATAGTAGGGGAGGTAGATGTTCTAGGAGACTGTTAAAAGTGTGTTGATCCTTGCTTAATCTTTGGTTTTGAGTGAAGGCTAACAAGAACAAAACACTGCTATGTTAATGTGTTTGCGATAGCATAATTACTAATTGCTCGAGGTTGCAAGTAACATTAACGATGAGATAGTGATTTCCTATTGCAGAAACACTTACTTCTTTATTGTTCTCAGTTACCGAAGATAAAACCTCAGTCTTACATAAGAGGTTCCCATTAGCTAGCTTTATGAATACTTTTTTGTGTTTCTCAGCGTTTCGCTTTGCTCCTTCACTGTATGGGTTTTGTTATGGTTGCATGACATGTTTCAGAAATTTGGTTTCTACCGGTCACAGTAAGCTGACAGGTTTTACCCAACAATTGCCTAATCAAAGTTGGAATTTGAGAATTTTGTTTTACTGTAAATTGGGTTATTAATTCCAAATGAAATCTCTCTGAAGTAGAGATCCAACTTGAAAAACGCTCTTTATGAGATCAAATGGAGGAAAAATGATCTTGAAGTTATTGACCACAGTATATGGGAGTTTTGGTGAAGAGCTTCTAATCACATTATCGGGGAATTTGGTGGCTCCAACCCAAGGTTACTGATATTAAACACTTATCCCAAAGAAGGCATAGAAAATGTGGATGGCCTGTAAATTGGCAACTTCACTCTGGTGTGTTCGATTTTTTTGGAAAAAAAGTCCATGGATTTTTTTTATTTTTATTTTTGGGACTGTTTGCACCTAGGAAAATAATTTCATCAAAGAGAATTTCTATTTTGTGGAGGTTGAGAAGAGAGGAATCTGTTCAACGAGGCTATGAATGTTCAAACATTGAGTCTTTTTAGGGCTTTGAGTCTAGAGAGTCGTTAATAAATGAAAAGATCGAATATAGAAAATTTTCCAAGTGGGAGTCTAAACAAAGTTTTTCCGCTTTAAGTGGGAAAATATTTATCCGGTAGAAAAGTTTTCTTTGTTCTATAAAAAATCAAATGCCAAAAAAATTCAATTTTTGGAGAAAAGTTTTATTTTCTCATAAAACACCCAAAAATTACAAACACCATAGTGTTGACTGGCTAACTTGTGTAAACAGTTTTTCCTAAATGCACTGGTAAAGTGCCTGGTAACTTACCTGGTGGCTATCAGGCAACGTAGGATTGCATTGAGATAAGTGATTACACTTATCTGGATGCAATCTTCCGATGCCTGATAGCACCAGGCAAGTTACCAGTGCACTCAGACCAGTGCACTGTAGTATTACTCTTGCGCAAAAATATTCTGATAGGCAAAATTGACTAGCCATTTAAAAAAAACCAGGGACAAAATGGGGTTTAGTATTAGAGATGCAAATTTACATGGTGTTATTTAGCAGGGCCTTAGATGATTTGTCATTGTTTCGATACCGACTGGGGTGCTCTTATAGAAAACGTGGGTACCCTAGCCATAGCATAGGGAAAGAATCATCTATTTTACATGTGTCTAAAAGATAGAACAAAACGTGTAATATCTGCTGACGAAAAATATCTTGGACAAGAGAAGACAACTCCAGAAGCTTCAAGCTGAACCTGAACAACTCATCATGCTTCTCTGATCAAACATAATTTTCGTTAGATTTTTTCTATATATATATATATATATATATACTATTGAAAGCAATGAAATAAGATATAACGAACCAAAACCACCGCCTCAGTTTACATTGTTCACGAACCATCATTCAATTTCGTTCATTTTCTTTGCCTTGTAATGGAAGATTCAATCAATAAAGAACCAATTTGCTACTACTCTGTGCTCGGAGTTCGTAAAACAGCTTCAGTCTCTGAAATCCGAAAAGCTTATCGTAAACTCGCAATGGTAAGTAAGTTTTCTTTTATTTTTCTCCAAATCCTTTGTAACATTATAAGCAACTTTATTTAATAGTATTGATATTTTTTTTTTGGTGGGTGAAGAAATGGCATCCGGATAGATGGACAAGAAACCCAGCACTGGCTGCGGAAGCTAAACGAAGGTTTCAACAAATACAAGAAGCCTATTCTGGCAAGTATTATGACATTCATTTCTATATATTATCATTTTCTTCTCTTACGTAACTTCAATTCTAATTTTGATCTTAATAAAAACTTGTTTTGTTTTCGCAGTTTTGTCAAATGAAGCAAAGAGATCAATATACGATACTGGGCTCTTTGATCCACTCAAAGAGGAGGACGAAGTAAGCACTTGTTTTAATACTGATGAATTATTAAAAATGAGCAACGATGTTTTAGTTTCTTGAATAATATTTTTTTGTTATATATACATACAGGGATTTTATGATTTTATGCAAGAATTGCTGGACATGATGGAGAGTGTGAGACCTGAAGTTGAAGAGAAGGGAAATTCCTTGGAAGAAGATCTGCAGAGGATGATTATGGAGATGACCAGTAATCAGACTTGCCAATATGACGAAGATATGCATGTTAAGAAAAGGTCGCGTGTCTCGTATAATCATCATGGTGTTTGTGTATAAATTGTGATAGCACGAGGGGAAGCTGAGTGAGAAGCCCAAGATTTCTATGGATTCTAAGAGAATTGTCGACTTACAAATGAGAGATCATAGTCTCACATCGCTTAAGTGCCATATACTATACTATATATGTACGAGGTTGAATCTATACAAAAGCAGATGTAAAAACATGTTTTGTATTTGATTGAATCAGTTTCTCTGTATACTTGGTCACACGTTTTTAGTAGTAATATAGTTTCTTCTTGTACATTTTTATCATACGGAAAATAATAATATACTGAGTTTTCTGTATACACTGGCGATTTCATTTATAGTCAAAGGTGTGTGAGTCCGAGCATACAGTTTTTACAACTTACATACTGATCAATATTGAAGCATGTGTTTGATCCAAGATTGAGAATAAACATCATATGCATAGTGGTGCTCAGTGATTTATGCTTATAGTTACAAGTCCTAATCACTTGTAAGTGGCAAATCACTTGTAATTGATGCAAACAAATGCCCGTAAGATACTCTTTGGATCACACCCACCTTCAAAAGCGAGTTGTGCATACAGCTTCGTTGAAGCTGTGTGCCACATTTGAGGCTACTCTAAAGCATTTTAGCGCTCTGTCAAATTTGACAAGACTTGTGCCATTCTTTTATTAATATTAAGGTTTGAGAATCCTTTAAACCCAATCACTTTCAAAAAAAAAAAAAAAATTCGAGTGCCTATACAAAACTATCAACTTCGAGTTGGGGAGGGTCAATACTAGGTGCTTTACGATATGACTGACCTACTAGGAGTTTAAAACCTCGTTCGAGTACAATACCTAAAGCTTTTAAATGGATTGAAATTATTATCTGGTTAAGTGACATGTCCTATTCACAAAATCAAATTGCTTTCTTGTAAAAAATTTGGCAAACGAAATCAAACCATCTGTTTATCCACTCTACTGTCCTTGCACACACCAAAGTGTTGGATACATATTGGGTGAGTTGCAATTATAATGGAACCTCTCTGAAATGAAGTACAAGCATATCTGCATATGGTTTATTCTTCAGAACCAGTAGATTTGGTAGGAAAAACTTATGATTTGAATATGGTTTAATGGGAGACATACATGTTAAACACAAATCCAACACATAAAATTAATTATTAACATGGATGATTTTTTTTTTTTTTTTTGGCCAAACACGAAGATTTGAATCCATCCCAATCAAAAGATTTCTTACCTAGAAAATTCATCCATGAAGCAAAACCATCCGTCAACACTTGACTCCCTCCAAGTCACCAAATTGGACCTCGGTATAAGAATGCAAGATTTTGGATGACATATATCTAGATATCATGCATATTTTTTTTTCCGAGCTTTAACTAGGCCTCTAAAGTCTCAGGGCCGGCCTTGGTTTATTCATCAGTAGTGAACCCGCATGCACAAATAAAAAGAAATGGTAGTATACCGTTATAAAAAAAAATGCACATATAACTTTAAAAGTTTTAAAATGATTCACAGTACTTATTTATATTTATTTATTTCTTCTCGACTGTGTGAGTATATGAAATCGTTGAAGGAGTAAGTATATATTTAGTAATTCTTATAGTAAAATACATGTATCAAAATACTATGTGATCCATGTTGTTATTTTTTTCTTCCAGCAATATTTGTCAAGCAATTTATTTCGGTAAAATATAATTCGTGTTTTCTTAATTACTTTCATGTTATATGGTTTACATTAAATAGTTAGGTGAGGTTTCTATGTTAATCTTTCTAATTTTTTTTTAAAATTTTTTCCTGACATTTACTTTTCTAAATTTATTCGTACCAATTTGATGTTAATAGATGAATGACATTTCAGTTTTCTATTAACTTTTAGTTAGAGCTAGTGGTTATGATAAAAAGACTACGATACCATTGCTCTAAGGATATATTTTAATAGAGTGTAAAATAAACAATTAAAATTTTGCTAGGATATAAGCATTAATTTGTTCAGAAAATTAAAATACTTAATTAAAAGTCTTTGGATCTGTAAATTCAATCAATATATTTTAAAATTAATTTTGAACACAAATGTAATTTCTCTAAGCCCTCTTGGTTTTATAAATAGTAGAGATGTGCATAAATCGTTTGGGACACTATGCCGGAAAATAAACTATTCAAATAATGGAAACTTACAAAAAATGCTTGCAATCTTTGTTTAAAATTCCCACAATAAGTAACGGCAAAATATTATCATTTTTAATAACTTTGGTTGGAATTAATAAGGTTTGGTTTCAAGCAGTTAGCAGGGCATTATCGCAAATGCCTAAGTATCACAATAGTTTTCACATTAAATTTCAAAAAAAAAAGTTTACGCATTAAATTTCGAAGAATATGTTGTGCTAACCTGATCAGCCTTAACAAACAATTTGATAGATTCATAACTTATACCAAATTTACTTGGAGGTCTTCTGCGGTTCATCAAGAAAGAAAGAAGGAGAAAAAAAATTCACTGAAACAAATATATAGGTAAACAATGGTTATTGACATGAATCGGAAGAAATGTAGGAAGATCATTTTTTGATAAACTAGTTGTCTAGAATTGCAGATATGAGTGCAAAATTTGTCGACGTTTACAAAAGACTTCTTATACCAGCAACTTGAAAAAAAAACTATTCGATTATATTGTGTCTTCTTAAGACACCCAACATTAGCAGAGCGAAAACATAGTTATATTACTCATAAAGACATTGCAATATTACATTACACAACTTCACATATAGTGAAGGGTCTTGAAACTTACTGGAAAACATAGATATAGAAGACTCGAAGAGCAGCATTTTATTAGAGTGAAGAGCAGTACTAGACTTTATTAGAAGGCAACCATTGCAACTCAATCCCATAATTCCAAGACGCCGGTGTCTCTCCAGACTTGAGATTCACTACAGAAGTGTATGCAGTGCAACCTCCAACTCTGATTCTAATGAAATGTGATGCAAGTGAAGCATCCTTCAAGTATGAGCAACAAAGGGTGTTCCTACACACATCCCTCTTTTCCAAAGTTTGCTCAAATTGCCTACACAAGCTGTTGGAAGAACAATTCAATGGGGACAAAAGTATGCTATCTGTGCAATTGAATAACATAACAGTGTTTCGAGAGGACACGTTGAATGGGGAGTTTTCATCAAGTTTTAGACCTCCAACCAAGACGTCGGAAGAGTAGCAAGTACTAGTATCTATCTCCGGCGGGCTAATGATAAGTGTTTGAGTTTTTGTGTTAATACTCTTTATCTTATAATAAAACCCCTGAGCTGATTGGAACTCTAGAACGCCATTGTTGCAGTAGACTTTGTAACTTGAGTCCCCGCAACGATCATTTGTGCTAAAAGGATATGGAACCTTCATTTTCCCACATTTAGAGCAAGTTTCAGCAGCATAAACAGGCATCATTGAAACAAATATGGCAAGCAAAACAACAACCATAGTGTTCATGATTGCTCAAGGATGTATAACAAGCAAGATCATTTATGTGTTAAGGTGTTATACAAGGGGTCTATTTATAGCAGTGGCATAGTTAATCTTATTGGATATGGAGATTATTCTATAATCCCATTACTGTTAATTACGCGACAAACATACCAATTGGCACATTCTCACACTATACATTCTCTAATCATATCAGTGCTCCATCAATATTTAAGATTGAGACTGTTATTTGTTCTTGTCTCTATCCTAGACCCAATCGACGGGACTAATTTATTATCTGAATTAGAACACTATTATACCATATAAGCTCTAAATAGCAAATACAGCACTACATCAATTATAACCAGGAAATGTGTTTTGTTGTACAGTCACACTAATCATCTTCATTTCGAATAACTTGTGCACAATCAAAACAATAGAGCATTATACAAACATTTCTTAACATAAATTTCTAAAAGTTATAAGTTATATTTTCAGTCTTCTGATCAATACCGTATGAATTCATAGATTCGTGTATATTGATAATCGTTTTGTTTAATTTAACAGGTGTCAGAGCATTATCAAATTAACATTGGTCTAATCAACGCGTGTCTTGAGGGATTAGAGTGCTAATTAAACAACATACCAAACCCACTTTCCTTGATTAGAATTTAAAGATTCGCATTAGAGAGTGATCTTTTGATGAATAATAAAACATAGATTTCTATTGTAGGTAATGGACAAATTAAGCTCTAACTATAATTGAATCCATTAAGAAGCTAATTAAACATATGTTTAATCAAATGCAAATGACTTTCATTTTGGGGAGGCACTAAGTGTGTATTTAGGGACCAATTATCAGATCCAGTTTAAAATGGTGTAGATAGCTTTTCGATTTTGTTCATGAGATCCAGTTTGATTTTGATCTGTTCAAAGACTAACTTAGATACGAAATCATGACCATTTTCCGCCAATGATTTCAATTTCAAGTAGCCTTCTAAAGGCTCTTCAAAATGCAATCAAATATGCATGACTGCACCACAAATGACTTGGCACACGAGTTGTTTGATATTTCATTCGATGGAATGAGATGTTGAAAAATACTTTGAAGACACACACAAATATTTGGAGAGATTGGAGGATGAAAAACAAAACACTCAATTTTAGTTTTCTGATTTTCTTACTTTGCTCACTCTTATCAAATGGGTGATTTTCATAGGTATTTATAAGTAGATAGATGACTCTAGTTCTTCTACATTTAATGTGTACATGAACAACTAGACACATCATGTATCCTCCCCTTACATGCACTTCATTAACTACATACATAAACACTACTAGATACATATGTGAGATGAATGTATCTAATCAAAATCATGTTTAATATTCAACACCCCCTCTTAAACTTGATTTTTGATGACTCCAAGCAATATCTTCAATTTGTGAAAAGTATCACCCTTCAATGGCTTGGTGAAAATATCTGCAATTTGGTGTTGTGATTTCACATACTTGAGCTCCACCTCCTTTCTTGTGATGCACTCTCTAAGGAAATGATATCGTGTTGTGTCGATATGTTTGCTTCGATCATGAAACACCATATTCTTTGCCAATGCAAGAGCTGATTTGTTGTCAGTAAAAATCTTTGTAGCTTCCTTTTGTTCTAGGTGCAAACTTTCTAGCATTTTTCTTAACCATTGTCCATGACAGTTACATGAACTACAACACAAATGCTCATTAATAGCATTTTTGCCAAATGTGCTATCAAAAGTCAATTTTTAATGACTTCAAAAAAAAAAAAAAAAACGCTGTAAAAACTTTGGCGGGCCTTTTGGCACTCACTCAAAATTTTTACTTAGCGCTCGCCTCTTTCATCTCTCCTTCACCCTCCCCCCTGTCTTCATCCATCTCTCCATCGCCCTCCCTGCTCTCTCCATATCTCCATCTCCCTCACTGCTCCCTCCATTTCTCCATCGCCCTCCCTGCTCCCTCCATTTCTCCATCGCCCTCCCTGCTCTCTCCATATCTCCATCTCCCTCACTGCTCCCTCCATCCATCTCCCTCACTGCTCCCTCCATCTCTCCGTCGCCATCCCTCCCTCTATTTGTTGCTCTCCCTCCCTTTTTTGTCGCTTGATCTCACTCTCTAGCAATCGATTCACCTCTTTCTTGCACTCGATTCACCTCTCACTCGATTTGACAGTAGTTGTTCTTGTGTTTCTGGGGTGCTCCTCTCACATCAACGCCACAAATGGATCGATTTCTCCGTCCCTGACGAAGACTATGTTGCTGAAGAGGCATGGTCTTGCATGACTGGTATGATTTCCTAATAACCCTTTAATAAAGATTCGATTTTTATGTTGAATGCGCCTTGTCCTTTCTCCTCTTCTTCGCAGCAAACCATGGCTCTACCTCCATCTCTTCAACAACAACAAGGTTTGCTTCTTCTTCTTCTGATAGATGGGGTTTACTTCTTCTTCTTTTTGGGTTCTTTTTGTTGGATTAAGAAGAAATTTATGTTTTTTTTAATTTTTTTATTATTATTATTATTATTATTATTATTATTATTATTATTATTATTATTATTATTATTATTATTATTATTATTATTATTATTATTATTTTATGGATTTCATTCACTGTTTGCTTTTAATTGTGACATAAAATTCTGAATTCAACTTTTTAGAGATACCCTTTTGGTGTTTCCAGTCTTTAAATGAGATTTCTCTCAACCCTTTTAATGATTTCCTTCATTTCTTTTTGTTTTCCCCCAATTAATTTTGGGCAATTAGTGTGAGAAAATGAACTAGTCGAGTTGCACACGAAGATATACATAAGGTTGTGTCATGACATTTGTTAGGGGAAGAACAATCAAACACAAAAATGAAGTTCATGAAAATAGGGAGCACTTCTTTTTTGGGTTTAGAGATTGACAATACGGTTTCAAAATAATGCTCAGAACACAATTGTGCTGGTTTAATTAAGTGTTTTACATAGGCATGCATTTGTTTGATAAATTACCAGTGAGAATATGCCAATGTGGTTTGAGATTGTCAAAATGTAGGAGGTTGGGTGGGGGCATCTAATAATGCATAAATCATTATTTCGAGTTTGGGTTTAGAGTTTATTGGAGTTCTTGGAGTATGGATTAATCGCTCACTTTTAATGTTTTTAGTTTTTTTCACTAATCATTGGATAACAATTGTGTCCTTTTTTTAAAGACATTCTTAGATAGGTGTTTAATTGGTGGAGTTGCAAAACTAATTCCGGCGAGTCCATCAATGGTAGCCAAACTGTTAGCCAATCTATTTGATTCTCTATAAATATGCACTATGGAAAAGTTAATGACATCAAAGATTCTTAATTTAATCAAGAGTGGAGGAGACTGTCCACGAGCTTTTATTTTATTTTATTTTATTTTATTTGATGGGTGTTACTTGTGCAAATTAAATGTCAGAGAATGGTGGCTTTTATTTTGGTGTGAATCATTGAAGCCATTTTGCTGATTGCTTTGTTTATCTAGTATGTGTAAGGTTTTGTTAAACTTGAAGCTGGTAGGCCATATAGTATGGAGTTCAAAACGATACCAAGAGAAATATTCCTTCTTTTGGTGTTAATGATGATATTCATCCTGACTAAGCGACGGGGAGTCTCAAAGCGATTGGGAGTCTGTATATAGGGAGTATGACCAAACAATGAACAAAAAGACTATAACTGAAGTACATTGGTGTACAAATTTTTTTTTTTACTTATTTGGTGTGTTTTTAATCTGGTTGTCTCTTTCCAAATAGTTATGAAACTCAGCTGGAGTCATTAATCAGATAATGCCTTTCCTTCTTTCATCTGTGTAAAACGTTCACCTTATTTTGTGAGAAACTTATGCCAATCAAGCTCCCTTCACATACACCAGATTTACCGATCTCTGATTATTAATGGAAGTTCATTGAATGTATTTCTTTTCTTCGATCATTGAAGTCATTGCTTTACCTTTAGAAATTAAATCTTTTGTTGGACTAACATAAAGAAGGTTTGGTAAATGCCTGTCTATGTTAATTCTTACTATATTGTCTTCTTTAGCATAAATGCAGCTTGATCCAGCTATGAGAGAAGCGTTTGATGTAGCATATGATAACATCCATGCATTCCATATGGCCCAAAAGAACGCTGAGAGAATTGTTGAAAACATGAAAGTAAGTAGCGATTAGTCACTTATTCTCTGTTAATGGATTAGTGTGGGCATTGGATTGCATAAGATTGGATTAATAAGTAGTCATGTGCTTGAATGAAAGGCCTGTGATTGAAAATTAACTCATAATAGCTTTTGCTTAAATTTGATTAGGGAGTTAGATACAAACGGGTGATTAAGTATATTGGTTCAGTTGGTATTTATGTTCCAAGAGGAACAAAAGTTTTACCTTCAACAGTCTTGATGCTTTCAGGGGTATCTGATCAGATTCTGTTTTACTTTGTTTCTGTGCTGGTATTGGTATGAAAAACAAGGAGAGTGCAAGACTCTTCTATGAAGTATTGGTATGACTTTTTACTTCTCATGCAACATGTTTTTTCATAGAACTCTTTTGTGCATTGTACATATTTAGGCCAACATAATTTCTTGTCGTGTATAGCTGAATGCATATTTCCTTGCAAAAACAACCAGTGACCTACCAATGGATATCTTCTTGCAAGTATTGTTCCTTTTGTAAGCACACAAAACTCTCAATTATATGATATGCAGGTTGCCTGATTGTTTGTGACTAGTAGCATGGGTTAGATCATATAGGAATTGGTATGTATGTATACATAGGATGTTGTTCTTACAATCAATTATGTGATATGCAGGTTGCCTGATTGTTTGTGACTAGTAGCATGTGTTAGATCATATAGGAATTGGTACGTATGTATACATAGGATATTGTTCTTACAATAAACACTCCAGTGACACAGTTGCATTACCAGTATCAGCGTTTTGGTTGATGTTCATATATTTATGTGGTTATTCTTGGTGCTGTTGTTGCAGCTTGGAGTATTGGTGCATGATGGTGGTAATTCTGTTGGCAGGAATTTTGAAAAACCCAGAAATAGCTGTGGATGCTGCCTTAATCTGGTTTGTCGAATTCTTACTTTACAGACTGCTCATTCAGTTCATATTTATGATTTTGATGTAAGAACCATTCCATTAAGAGCTTCATTAGATTATCTGATACCAAATCTTAGTCTTTCACCACTACAACAAAAATGATCTTTTACAGCATTTGAGAATAGCGTTTTTTACACTCCAGTGACAGATTATTCTTGGTGCAGTCACTCACGCTCTAAGAAATGGGTTTATTGTCAATATCTTTGATGATGAATTGGAAGTTCTTTCTTTATGTTCAGAATTATGAGTGCATATGGAACAACTTTTTGTGATTTCTGTAGAACTGCAGATTAAGAACATTAGTTATCATTTAGCAATAAGATTCCACCATATAGGTACTTCTTGTTTCAAGATTTAAAGTTTTCAAGACTTTGCGCAATGTGTCATTCAACATGCATTGAACCGCATATTCTTATTTTTTTAAGTGAAAAAGAAAAAATTTCCTGGGAAGATATTTCAACATCGAACTATTTCTCGTGCATTCTCATTAGATGGTTGGATCTATTCCCTGCTTTTACGTTGGCCTTTTCTGTTATTTCCCTTGGATTTGGTGAGATTGTGGTAATATGGGATCATCCTGGAACATGACCTCATCTGTATGAAATTCTTCATTATTTTGTGGTCCTTATGGCTTGATTGATTGTCATTTCCCCTCCGGTTTCATTCAGTAGATAGTTTTGTTTGTCCCTATGCAACAAGGACACTCCAAAAAACTAAAAAGGAAAAATAAACTCTGGTGTCAAACACTCTGACATTGTTGGGTTTACCATGGATCTGAGATTCTATAAATGGTTGAGACCGAGAAGTAAGTTATACATCTAGCAGGAATATAATAAGTTTGTGAATATTAATTCTTGTTCAACTTAATATTTATTTGATGCCAACACTAGGGCCATTTTTTATTCTATTTGTTTTATTATGATGTTTTCATTTAGTACAGAAGTGATGCTCTCTTAAGGCAATTGGATAACTTACATGCTCGTGAGTCACTTTCTAGAATTGTTATTGATGAAGCTCATTGTGTAAGCCAATGGGGACATGATTTTAGACCAGATTATCAGGTAGCTGTTTTCCATATGATTTTTCCTATTGTGGACAATAGAAATACATGATGTGTACATTTTGCACTACCTGCTGGAGTTCTTATCTCTAGCAGTTAGTTTTTCTTTAACAAATTTTTTTTTGTTTTTCTGATTTAAAAAAAAAAGTTTTACTTTTGTATTACATGAATGAGTTGTTATAATATCCATGGCTAATGTTGTGATGTATCTGCTCCAGGGTCTAGGTATTCTGAAGCAAAAGTTCCCGAAAACCCCTGTGCTGCTTTAACTGCCACTGCAACAGCAAGTGTCAAAGACTGTTGAAAGAGAAAATTCTAAGATTGTCAAAGATTGAAGTAAGGTGTTGATTTCTTGACACCAAGGCAATATAAATTGAGTTTCATTGAAATGATGCCTACATTGTTAATTATAAGTGAAAGAAGAGGCCATAGTGTTTGATTGCTCTAAATTTCATTTATTTTTATATGTTCATAATCTTCCAAGTTCGAGGCCCCTGATTGGTGCTCCAAGTAATCCTCAATCACATGGATCTGGCTTTGAACAAGTCTAGCAAAGACATTTTGCTGGCTTTAGTCAATTAACCATAGAAAAAGATTGGTCAAACAAATAGCTAACCTGACTTACCCTTATTTTAGCATGTTTTAGAAACGTTCTGATAGTAATGGATTTGTTAACTTATTTATTATTTTTTATAATGGTAGCTTGGTCGTCAAACCATGGAGCCCATCAATGAAGAAGCTAAGATTATAATGAAATTTGTTTAAGTGCAGAAAGAGGGTCCACTTGGAATACTAAGATCATCATTCGCACCTGTCCGGAGTGTTGTTATTGTCAGATCAATTTCCTTTGCTAACCATGAGAAGCCTATACATTCAGCGCCTGATGCTGGTACGTATTCTCCTCCAAACTATTAAATTGAATTCCCTCACCATTTGGCCTAAATGAAGACCCCCGATATAATGATCGCAGGGTCTATCCTCAGTGCACAACTTATTTTGTTATTATTCACTGTCAATTGAAAATTAGAGGCTTTATAAGAGGAGCACTTTTGGCTTTTTTTTGTTACTTTTATCATCAATATTAAACGAGTTTCATATATACTGAGACCTTAAGTAGGGATAGTAATCTCCATGTACGCCAAAACTCAAAAGTACCAGGACAATATACCATTTTCATGTAACTTGGTCCGAAACCCATCAAAGTTATGATAAATGAGCTCTAGGCTTGACAACTCAGACACAATGTTGACCCGGTGAAGTGATAAAGCTTGAATAATTAACTAGCGGTGGTGGGTTTTTTTTTGTTATTTTTTCCTACACAAGGTACATGTTTACTAAGTTATGGAATGGTTGAACTTTTTACGGGTTTAGCACCAGATTATTTATTTTATATTAGAAAAATATGTTTTTAATATTTTAAGATATATTGAATACAAACTAAAACTAAATATAAAACATTACGGAATGTCAATTTTGTTTCTGTAGTTGATTGATAAATGTCCTAAGACTTGAAATTTAATGTAGCTTTTCATGAAAACCTAACTGGTAAACCAAGTGATGATGCCTTTAAAGCATTAATGAACAATGTACCTTTGGAGTTGATAAAAAATGGCTCGAGTATTCATGATTCTTTCTATTGTTTGGAGAGATAACAACTAGAGATTGGTTTTTCAATATCAATAGAAGAGAATACTCCCACTTTCGATTGAACAAACCTGGATGATGGTTGAATTGTCCTACTCATTTGCAACATTTTTTTTCCTGCTTTCTACCTTTTGAGACCTCCAGCTGCCCCTGGCATAAACACTAGTCTCTACTTGTAGGAGATCCTTATACCCTTAGCCGATCTGACTTGTTTGTTTTAACCTCCTAGCTGTGTACAAACATAGAATAGTTTGCTTTCTAGAAGAAAAATTCTCTTGCAATGATTGTCAAATTTTAGTTGGAAGTTTGAAAAAAATTGACATGTATATAATTTTCTACGAAAATGAAGTTAGTTGAGAACTTTACTCAGCTTGTATGTGTCATTTCCATAGTATCCATCAATTTAATGTATTTGAATTAATTAGTCCTCAACTAACTCAATGGCTTAGTTCTCAATTAAGTTTATCTTCTTATGTGGTGTTTCTCCGAGCGCACCACACAACAAATGGTGGTCTTTTTTTTCTATCTCCTTGTGTATGAGACCACTGATGCTAGTCCTATTAGATTATAATGGATATTTGATGTTATTCTTTACATTGTAATACTTCTTGAAGGATCATTACCTGATGGGTGTGATATTGTGGCAAAATGCTCAATGAAAATTCACCCATTTTCCATACCTATTGTTGTGGTCAGCTGAATGAAGCCCTTTTCCTGTCGTGGTTAATGATATGAGTGACAAACTGGCTCCTAATCCTTTCCTATAGAATGCTCCTTCATTCGTGCTTGGTCCGACAGTCTAGTCTAGTGCAACTAAACTGGTCCATTGAGTATATTATCCATGTTATGTGTCGGAACCAATCCCAGGAAAATGGAATCCTCCATGTTATTTGCACCACTTTTATTGAAATTTCTTGTTTGAAGCTGGATAACTGCCTTCTCATTTTGTTATTGGTATTTCACAGATGTTAGTTTATGAATTCATATCAAATGGCACACTTGGGGACACCTTTCTGGTAAACTTTCCTACACCTTTTTTTTGTGATTTAACTGGTTATTTTTTGAGTTTGCTGCTCTTATTAAATTTACAAGTTTTGATATTTTACAGCTAATGCAAAAGTACCTTTGAGTTTTGATATGCGGTTAAGAATCGCTCTGGGTTCAGCGAAAGGTGTCCTCTACCTTCATACTGAAGCTAATCCTCCAATATTTCATCGAGATATCAAAACTTACTGCCAAGGTCGCTGACTTTGGACTTTCAAAACTTGCTCTAGTCGCAAATATTGAAGGGATTGTTCCTGGGCACATGTCCACAGTTGTAAAGGGTACTCCGGTAAGCACTATATGAGTTTTGGGCTGCTTGCTACCTGGTTTGCGAACTCAGTTTATTTTAAGTTTTTCAAAAGTTGAAAGTATTATGCAAAATGAACACCTTTGCATTTTTCGCAGGGTTACCTGGATCCAGAATACTTCCTAACTCATAAGCTGACAGACAAGAGCGATGTTTACAGTCTGGGGGTTGTATTTCTAGAACTCTTAAAAGGGATGCAATCAATCTCACATGGTAAAAACATTGTTCGAGAGGTAATTCCCTACATCACTCTTATTTGAAGTTTGAATTCTGGTATCTATGTCATTCGAATCTTATGGATTGGGTATGAGCATCTATGTTAACAATCTTTGAGATTTGTAGCACTCGTTTTTGTCAATTAAGAATCTACATTATCATTGAATTGTTGCTCCGCCTCTTTTTGTTTATAAATCATTTTATTCATACGTTACATATATATAACTTGTGTATAAACTGTGGTAGTTCTGCGTTAGATTGATTTATGTTCTTCTTCAATGCTAGGTGAACATGGCCTATCAATCTGGTATGATCTTTTCAGTGAATGGATGGACACATGGGATCTTATCCTTCTGAATGTGTGGAGAAGTTTGTGACATTGGCTCTCAGGTGTTGCCAAGAGGACACTGATTCCCGACCTTCGATGGCAGAGCTGGTCAGGGAGCTGGAAAATATATGGGTTATGATGCCAGAATCTTACACAGGTGTTTCAGAATCTATAGTCACTGACACTGAAAGGCAAGGAACCCCACAATATACTCATCGTCTACAACGAAGAACCCCTACAAGAACCCATACGTGTCATCGGAAGGGGAGAACCAAAGCAATGAAGTTGGAAACTGGAAAGGATTGTGACTTGATGTAATACATTATCTTTATTATTCAACTGAAATAGTCTGATCTTTATTATTTGATAGATTTTGTGACTCGATGTAATACATTATCTTATTAATTACATTACTTTGCCTCCATTCATGGAAATGTTTAAGTTTGGCACATTTACATTTTTATTTTCTAGAAATAAAACTTATAAGATGTTATAAAAAGTCATTTGATAGCACTTGATGAGTGCTATAGAAAAAAAAAGGGCATTGAGAAACGCTATAGAAACTAATACAATAGCATTTGTTAAATGCTACGTGAGAGAAGACAATAGCGTTTCAGAAACGCTATTGTATAGTATACCATAGCATTTCAGAATTGCTATAAATGATCTACTTACAATAGCATTTTTAAAACGCTATAATAGACCATGTATCTATTATAGCTCCGGCAGACACAGCGTTTGCTAAAACGATATGGTATCCTACCATAGCGTTTTTGAAACGCTATTAACGAGCATTTTTCTACTAGACCATTAATCAATAACTTGAGCTAAAGTATCAAGGTTGTTCAGCTGAAAATTCTTATTGCCAACATGTTCATACATTTCTACTAGACCATTAATCAAACATAGTCGTAAGCATCTCTATTGAGACCTAATCAACATATACATCAGGGTTAGCCAAGAGGTAGGCTTCTACGGCTTTGTACATTCCCATTAACCCTTGCTTCCCAACATTGATCTCCTCTTCAGTGAAATCAGTATCATTGTACACATGGTACTGCCCGGTCATCTTGCAAACACATCCTCCTGTGCTCGTGGGTTCAAACCTGACTTCATAGTTCGCTGCACTGTACATTTTTCCCAACAATCCACCTTCTAGCATTGTGTATCTGTACACAAACTTCTCTTCGTCTTGCTCATCAACACGGTCAGTGGCATATCTGAAGGGGATAACTGCATAACCAAAGCAGAAACAGTGTCATCGTATTTTTAACATTCCAAGTTTACATACTGTAGGTTTGGCTGCAGAAAATTCAGTTCTCAAGAAAACATGGGATTTTAGAGTAAGATGAATGATTTGCACAATTAGCGATTTAAAACTGGCTTTATAAATATTGTGAGGACGATGTTCTCTATCTATGTATTGATTACCTCCACAAAAAATAAGTAAGATGAATGTATAGAAACTGCCGGAACTTCTGTGGCAGTGATCTAATATGTGTGGAGATCATCCATGCAACATATCGAAGGCATTCTAAAATCATTTACCAGTGATCTAATATGTGTGGGGCGTTCCATTTAATCTCATACTAAAATTTTGAATTCAGTTGTTCGTAACCTGGTAGGAGTTTCAAATTTAGGCCTCTCCGACTCTAGAGGATATCTGCTTTTGCTCTAAATCTAATTTTTTTTTTCTCTTAATTTAACTAGAGGTCTAAATATTCCAAAAACGTAGAACGTAAAAAATTCAGATCACTAACTAGGCAAAACAAACATCTAATAGGTGAACTTTCACTAGTTAATATTGAGGAGGGTTTCGAGATCTTACGGTCACTAAAATCAGTCCTTTTAACGCTTCCCACTCCTCCATCACCCTGTAGGATTGTGGTTCCGGTTACAACTTCAGGAATCAGCTTAGGAACAAGGGTGTGTGAGTCAACAATCCCTGCTTTGAACATTCTGGCAGCAGAAACCTCTGATTCAAACTCATTGTTGAAGCCTTTCACCACCATCTTCTCCTTCTCCTTCTCTTCTCTTACCAACGAATGAAAAATGTTTTAAGTCAAGTTCTATTATTTACAGTGTAATTTTCTTTTGAAGTCAAGCATGAATAGATGAAAAGTAATTGATCGATCACTTCAAATCGCCATCCTTGTTTGAACTAATCAACAAAACAAAAATAAATTCAACAAGAAATAAAAATAACAGTATAAAATGTTGACAAATGAATCATGTTGCATATTATTTATGTTTAGTAGTGTCTTAGTCTTAGTTTTGATATCTTCTACCTTCATAGTTTCATACTATTACTTTGACCTGGAAATGAATTTTTGCCTTTTCTTCGATTGTTTTTATACTTTTGTATTGTTTGGGTATCTCTCTGCTGATTGAGGGGATTTGCATGGTAGTTGTCATCAGAAAAATCATTTGATGCGTTCAAAATTTGGTATTCTATAAGTCTGACCTACAAAAAAATGTTAGATTGTCAAAGACTACCTTTTTGTGGTTGAGGGCACTCCGATGCTTAAGTTAGTCTTTGTAAGAGTCTCATCCTTTTTCAAGATAGGTCATTGGGGGTGTAACTCCTTCCATGACTTTTTTTTTTAAAAACGAGTGTGCCGCTGGTGGGTATAGAACCAAAGACATGAGAGTTAAACCACCACAGCCTTAACCATCCAACCAGGCTACCATTAGCATCATCATTCATACTTGATCAATTTGATCCTTGATACTTATAAGGATGAACTCGGTTGAATCCCATGACCGATAAAAATCATGTTTGCTACCCGTCAGTCATTTGACGGCAGAGTTTTGTTATTGATTCATAACAAATACTATCCACAAACAATGATCTTAATTGACTCGCATTAACTATAGCAATAACCGTAAGCTGTAAATTGATAAACGTATATCCATGTTAAAAACACAAGACATTAAGGGTGTGTTTGGTTGGATGGAATCCTATGCCATGGGAATCCATGTGAGGACCCCTATATTTTAGGCTAAATTGATATATCACTCCACATCCACCATTTGATTTTGTGATCAATGGTAGAATGGAAGTCCCATGAAAATGAGAATTCCATTCCTTGGCCCCCCCCAAGGCATGTGATTCTCATGTTCATGGGACTTTCATTCCCACCATTGATCACATAATCAAATGGTGAATGTGGAGTGATACCTCAAATTAGCACAAAATATGAAGGTCCCCTCATGGATTCCCATGGCATGGGATTCCATGCAACCAAACACGCCCTAAGTGTTAAGTTATTTTTGTTTGAGTTTTTCTCTTAGCTAAATTAATGAGTACCAATTAACACCTATAAATAATGTAAACATCTTTGATAGACAATGAACAAAATTATCACAATATGGTGGGGGTATTCAATTCGAGATTTGAATGGACTTTGAAAAATTTTAAATCTCGTGAATTTTAAAAGGTTTCAAATAATTTTACAAAATCCACTGGATTTTGATGAGTTTTAAATGATTGGATTTTGTAGATTTTATAAAAATTTGTTATGGATTCTTATAAATTCAATGGATTTTTATAAATGTGTTATTAGTCATAAGAAACAATAAAAAAAATCACATATATTGTTATTCATGCCAATACAAATCATAAAACAAATCTCAAAACATCAATTAAACAATTGTTTGTATGTTACGATAATTTTATTTCAAATTAAAAAAAAAATCAAATGAAGATGGTCTAAAAGTAATACAAATAACTATTTTGCTTCAAATTGTTATTCCCGCCACCGCCACCTCTCGTCCCTTTTTTTTCAATCACCACCGCCACCTCTCATCCTCCTCATCCTTTTTTTTTCTTCTCCATCAATCATCACCTCCACCCATTTTCATCTTCTCATTCTCAACCTCCCCCCCCCCCTCACCTTTTCTTCTTATCTGTTCTTTTCTTTTTTTTTTCTTCTTCTCTTCCTTCTCCACTTTTTTCTCTATTTGTTTTTTTTGTCTTATTCTCCAATCTTTTTTTTTTTCTTCTTCTTTTTGCCCTTGCGAAGGTTTTGGTAAGTGGGGAACCTCCACTTGTAGGAACCTCCGCACGAGTGAAGAAGAAAAAAATGGGAAAATAAGAAGAGAGGAGAAAAAAATAGAAAAAGAAGAAATACAAAGAGAAAAGTAGAAAAAAAAAACAAAAAAAAATGAAGAGAGGACAAGAAAAAGAAAAAAAATAAGAGGAAGAGAATGAGAAGAAGAAGAATAATAATAACAAAAAAGAAGAACAAGAACAAAAGATAAAAGGAAGTGCGGGTGGTGGTGCAGCCAGTGGGGGTAGGGCACGGTGGTTGCTCTTGTGAAGATAGAAGAGAAGGGAATGTGGTGGTGTCTTTGAGCAGATCACAAAAAAATGGGATGGTGGTGTCTTTTAGCGGAAATGGTGGTGTTATTTAACAATAACCAATACAAATCCGTTGAAATATGAGGGGGGAAGGTTGGATTTAGAATAACTCTTGTTATATATACTTTCACTCACAAATCCTTCAAAATCCACAACTTTAACAAATTCATTAAAATCCACTACTTTTTAAATACCCCCTGATTTTTGTGGATTTTTGAAAAACATGAATTGAATACCCCTTGATTTTGATGGATTTTCAAACAATCTTTTAAAATTGGTATTTGAAAACCCCTAGATTTACATGTATCATTTTAAATCATTAATTGAATACCCCTGAAGTTTAATAGATTTTAAAAACCAAAACAATCCATTAAAATTCGTAATTGAATACCACCCCCTAAGAATTGAAGTGAAAAGATGATTGTGATGAAGAACATTGTTAAGTTGCTAGTGTTGACAGTAGGAATGGTTTTGTTGATGACGCCACCTTCAGAAGGCGGAGGAATACCAGTCCATTGCAGGCCAGGTTTAAAGAAAAATCAATGTTGTTTCGATTACTGTGTTCCGTGGTGTATGGCAGAATATGAACCACCATTCCCACAACCCACGCTGCAGGATTGTCAAGATACCTGTGCTGAAAATTGCTTCTTAACAATGGACCGGTATTCCTCCGCCTTCTGAAGGTTTGCCTGAACACCATCAACTTAAACCCAGTCACTTTCAAAAAAATTAAAAAAATTTCAAGTGCCTATAAAAAAGAAGGTTTGCTTTGTGGAGGGTGTTAAAGAATAGAAGTTTACCTATGTTACAAAATAGGAAAGTGTTACAAAATATGATATGTTAGGAAAGTCAGAATAAAATAAAAGTCTTAGGTTTCCTATCTCCACAAGGTTGGGTCAGAGTTAGCTTTATAAGCTTGTATTCTATTCAATGAATAATATAATACAATACAATAATATTTCAATACAATTTTTTACATGGTATCAGTGCAAGGTTCTTTGGTGACCTAAAACAACTATGGGGACTCAAGCTCTTCCCCGCATCCAACAACTAAAAAAAAAAGGTCAAGTTCCTATTTTGGATCAAATACCTGAGAAAGGCTAGTAGGCCTTGCATCATATGCATGGCCAGGGCTTATATTTTGGATCAGGCTCAAATCCTATTCAACCAGGTAAATCATCATTGGTGCCTCCTCAATCGTCTAACCAGTGCTCGCCGCAGCATAAGCTATTTTCTCGTTCACCATCTCCTTCATTGAAGCCGCTGTCACAGATGGCTTCTCATGCAAATAATAATCATCAAGGTCAGGTCCAACAGTTTCTTCTGCTCACTCTCTATTGGCATCACAACAGTCCCACATGCTTGGCAATCCTCATCACACTCATCTACAAGGTGACAATCATGCTACTACGCCGCAACAGCAGGCAATGATGTCCCGTCTTGCTAAGGAGAGGCAAAGGATGATACATCAACATCATCATCAGCCAGTTTGTTGCTTCCAACTCTTCAATGCCTCATACACAATCACACTCACAGCAGCCTGCATCACCCTCTTTACAGCATAGTTCCCAAATTCAGCAACCGACATCTTCACAAGCAATGTCGCTGCCCTCTCCAAATGCTCAACATCTTCTGGGACCAGCTTCACCGATGAATCCAACGCCTCTCGCCCAAATCAAATTCGAAGATTTAGCAATAGCCAATAGACACAGCCGAATGTTGGGAAATTTGGGAAGAACTAGAACTTAAGAAAGACTAATTTTATTAATCTCTCAAAAGTTTCTTACAACTTCACACCCTTACTATGCTCACTACTACACTTGAGCTTGTTTGCTCCTTGATGCTTACACCTCACAACCTCTCCCCTATTTATAGTAGCTCTAAGGAGGTGGGAGGATTCTAGAAAAGCAATCTCAACCACACATCTTTACTTTTCTAGAACTCACTCAAATGTCTAGAGTATTACAAAGGTGTAGAATTCTCTAGACATTGAACCATCTAGAGAATACTCATTCTTGTTGGATCTTTTAGATAATGGGTTTGGGCTTTAGGCTTTAACCATTTGGGCTAGTTAGTGATGATTTTCAACACTCCCTTTCATCACTAACTCCGTTGAAGATCATGCCAAGTTGTCTCCGAAAGTCTTTGAACTTTGTCGTGCCAAGTCCCTTAGTGAATATATCTGCTACTTGGTTATCCGTCTTGGTTGTTTGCATTTCTATCTCTCCTTGAAGTACCTTCTCTCTAATGAAGTGGTAGTGGACCTCTACGTACTTTGTCCTTGCATGGAACACCGGATTTTCAGCTAAGTGTTGCAAACTGATTATCACAATGCAATGGTATTGCATAGTCGACTGGTTGGTAGTGCAAGTAGAACCCTGACCGTAGTAATCTTGGCTATTGGACTAAATGTTTCATCGTAGTCCAGCCCATATTGCTGTGAGAACCCTCGAGCTACCAATCAAGCCTTGTACCTTTCTATCGGGCCATCAGGACGAGTCTTTATCTTGTAGACCCATTTGCATGATATGGGCTTTACATCCTTGGGTTTTGGTACCAAGTCCCAAGTTTGATTTTGCTCCAGGGCTTGGATAGAATCTTCCTTTGCACTTCTCCACTCCGGACTCTGAGATGCTTCTTCAAATGTTGCGGGCTCCCTAATGTTGTGTTCTTCAGTCACAACATTTGCATACTTTGGATTGGGCTTGCGTTGTCTAGTTGACCTTCTTAACTGTTGGCCCACATCTTCTTCACTTTCTTGAACTTCTTCTGGTGTTCTTTCATATACACCAGTCTGCCATGGGCTTGAAGATGTACTTGGTGTTTTGGGTGAGCTCGGTCGTACTCCTTCTTCATCATTTGCAGGTGATGACTCATTTTCCTGCATTTCCTCTTGTAGACTTTTGGAATCTGGCA
This sequence comes from Berberis vulgaris, assembly GCA_963556465.1. Classification (NCBI taxonomy): domain Eukaryota; kingdom Viridiplantae; phylum Streptophyta; class Magnoliopsida; order Ranunculales; family Berberidaceae; genus Berberis; species Berberis vulgaris. The sequence goes on along the minus strand of OY747129.1, from coordinate 91,073,105 downwards.
GAAGTAGTTGTTGTGTAGACCACCACGATGAAGATTCGTCAAACACCACGTTCCTTGATGTATAACACCGCCCGGTTGTAGGATTGCAACATTTCCACCCTTTTCTTTGACTGTCGTATCCCACAAAGATGCAACGAATAGCCTTTTTGTTGAACTTACTTCTTAGGTGATCAGGCACGAACACGTAGCACACACATCCAAATACTCGGAAGTGATTCACTGTAGGCTTGGTATGCCATAACTTTTGGAACGGTGAAAGGAAATCTAGTTTTGTTTGTGGCAGCCTGTTGATAACATGGGCTGCCGTCTTCATACACTCGGGCGCCCAAAAACGACTCGGTACATTCTTCAGCATACTTCGACATATCTCTGCCAAATGTCGGTTCTTCCTTTAAGCTATGCCATTTTGTTGAGGGGTGCCTGGACATGTTAGTTTCCTCCTGATATTACACTCCTTCAGGAAGTTGGTAAATTCATCCAATGTGTATTCTCCACCATTATCGGTACGCATGCATTTGATCTTCTTTCCTACTATGCATTTGATGTCCTCCTTAAATGCCTTAAATATATGTCGAGAACTTTTGATTTTTCCTTCAGAAAGTAAACCCACACATACCTTGAAAAATCATCAATAAAAGTCACCATGTATGGCATTCCACTGACTGATGGTCGCTTCACCCGGTCGAACACATCTGAGTTAATGAGTTACAATGGTTCCTTGGCCCTAAACTTCGACTCCAGATAGGGTAGTTGATGAGCTTTTCCGTACTGACACCCAGCACAAACTGTTCCTCCTCGTACGTCCAGGTTAGGTAGACCCTTCAACATTGACTTGGTTATCATTATCTTCAACTTATGATAGCTAACATGCCCTAGCCTTGCATGCCACAAGTCAGCAGTTTCACTGCATCGAGTCTTATCCACATATGTTGATTCCGCAGACATCATGTAGATAGACTCCAACTTTCTTCCCGTCATGATGGGTGTACCCGATGGCTTTACAGTTCGGTACACCATAACATCTTCCGGCCCGAACACCACATACTTACCAGTTGCTGTTAATTGTGATACTGACAATCAGTTTTTCTTCATACCTGGAACGTGATAGACATTCTACAATTGAACTTGATTAGGGATGAAGCGTGGAGTGAATGTAGCCTCCCCAGTGTGAGCAATCGGCAATCTCGTGTTATCGGCAGTTATCACGACCCGGTCTCCTTTGTATTCACATAAGCTTGACAACTTCTCCTTGTCTTCAGTCATATGGTTGGAGCAGCCTGAGTTAACAATCCAATCCTTACTGTAGTTGACTTGCACGTCTTGATCTTCAGCGGCCATGGCTACCTTATCCTTGGAGAAATCAATTTCTTCATCTGAAAAATCCTCACAAACAGGCTGGGTAGTTGCAAAGGATACTTGGAAGTCCCATTCTTCACTGATGTCTTGGTGATTGTGAGATGTCACCAAGTTTCCTTCAGCTGTCTTTTTCTTTGACCAACAGTCTTTTGCATAGTGGCCTCTCTTGCCACAGTTGTAGCAACCGTCCTTTCTCCGATCGTTGTTGTTTCTGCCTTGCTCAGCTCCCCCTTTCTTGTAGCTCCTCTCCTGGGACTTCTTGGACCTGCTATCTTTTTATTTATCTGATCTTACAAAATTCTTCTTTTTTACCCGCCCTTTATTTTAATTAAGAGCGCCTCCTGTTCCTTATTTTCCAGAGAGACACCTGCCATTTGCTTAGCCAAACTTTCTTGATTGGCCAACAGACTTTCAACCTCTACAATAGAAGGTTGAGTTGGCCAACCACGAATGACAGTAACAATCCCAGTATATTCAGGTTTTAGACCATGGATTATTATTCTTTTCATCCTATCTTCAGTAACTTTGGAGGCAGGGTTTAACTCTGAAATTTCATGACATAAAATTTTAATTATTAGAAAATATTCTCTAATAGACATACCTCATTGCTTGGAGTTCATCAACTCATTCTCCAGGAATTGTAGGCGCGCATCATTCGTTCTTGAAAACAGATATGCAAATGTATCCCAAGCTCCTTTGGGTGTGTCTGCATCTTATATATACTGAAGCATTTCATCCTCGATCGTCGTCTTGAGCACATAAAACGCCTTCCTTGCTTTGATCTCCCACTTCTTGAATTCGACAGCATTCTCCTTTGGCGGTGATGTAATCTCACTACCACCAACAACCTGCCACAAGTCCTGCCCTTGCAAGTAGGACTTTATTCTTGTCTCCCAACTCTTGTAATTATGGTGGTTGAGCTTTGTAAGCCCACCAGTTGTGCCAACGAGATCTCCCATCGTGACAAGCTGGTACGACCTCCTTTGTGCTACCGAGTAAGCTTGGTCTTACACCAATCTGCTTCACAGTCCTGAACTATGCACGAATGATCTCCGACTAGACAGTATTTCACCAAGGGTGAGAATAGTACCCTATGTATGAATAGGGTGAGCTGGCTCTGATATCAAATTGTTAGGAAATTTGGGAAGAACTAGAACTTAAGAAAGATTAATTTTATTAATCTCTCAAAAGTTTCTTACAACTTCACACTCGTACTATGCTCACTACTACACTTGAGCTTGTTTGCTTCTTGATGCTTACACCTCACAACCTCTCCCCTATTTATAGTAGCTCTAAGGAGGTGAGAGGATTCTAGAGAAGCAATCTCAACCACACATCAAATAGGAAAGTGTTACAGAATAGGATATGTTAGAAAAGTCAGAATAAAATAGAAGTCTTAGGTTTCCTATCTCCACAAGGTTAGGTCAGAGTTAGCTTTATAAGTTTGTATTCTATTCAATGATACAATACAATAATATTTCTATACAATTTTTTTTTTTAACCATATAAAGAATTGTATTGAAATATTATTGTATTTTATTATTCATTGAATAGAATATAAGTTTATAAAGCTAACTCTGACATAACCTTGTGGAGATAGGAAACCTAAGACTTCTATTTTATTCTGATTTTCCTAACATATCATATTCTTTAACAATTTTCTATTTTGTAACATAGGTAGACTTCTATTCTTTAACAAATGGTCAATACTAGGTGATTTACGATTTGACCTACTAAGAGTTTAAAACCTCGTTCGATGACAATACTAAAGCCTTTAAATGGATTGAAATTATTATCTGGTTAAGTGACATGTCCTATTCACAAAATCAAATTGCTTTCTTGTAAAATTTTTGGCAAACGAAATCAAACCATCTGTTTATCCACTCTACTGTCCTTGCACACCAAAGTGTTGGATACATATTGGGTGAGTTGCAATTATAATGGAACCTCTCTGAAATGAAGTACAAGCATATCTGCATATGGTTTATTCTTCAGAACCAGTAGATTTGGTAGGCAAAACTTATGATTTGAATATGGTTTAATGGGAGACATACATGTAAAACACTAATCCAACACATAAAATTAACTATTAATTTGGATGATTTTTTTTTGGCCAAACACGAAGATTTGAATCCATCCCAATCAAAAGATTTCTTACCTAGAAAATTCATCCATGAAGCAAAACCATCCGTCAACACCTGACTCCCTCCTAGTACGTAAGAACGTTCACCAAATTGGACCTCGGAATAAGAATGCAAGATTTGGATGACATATATCTGGATATCATGCATATTTTTTTCCGAGCTTTAACTAGGCCTCTAAACATTCATCAGTAGTGAATCCACATGCACAAAAAAAAAAAAATTGGTTGTATACCGTAATAAAAAAAATGCATTTATAACTTTAAAAGTTTTAAAATGATTCACAATACTTATTTATATTTATTTATTTCTTCTTGACTGTGTGAGTATATGAAATCGTTGAAGGAGTAAGTATATAACAGTGCAGTTTACCACAAAAATCATTTTATTTTTTGCCAAATACGAAGATGTTTATTAAAGATAAGAAAGAAAATAAAAGACAAAGGGAATCATTCCTACATCAAGGAATGCCAAGACACCATGAAGGTGTCAAAAATCAAGTCCCTAAACAAATTACAAGCCAAACTCATCCTCTACAATAATTCCCTAATCTCGATAAATCTATTGAACCCTTCAAAAACCCTCATATTTCTCTCTTTCCACGCACACCACAAATATATATATATATATATAACAATAGTCTAAAGATGATATATATCTATTAATTCTTATAGTAAAAGTACATGTATCAAAATACTATGTGATCCATGTTGTTATTTTTAATTTTATTTTTTTCTTCCAGCAATATTTGTAAAGCAATTTATTTCAGTAAAATATAATTCGTGTTTTCTTAATTACTTTCATGTTATATGGTTTACATTAAATAGTAAGGTGAGGTTTCTATGTTAATCTTTTTTTTTTTTAAATTTAAATTTTCCTGACATTTACTTTTCTAAATTTATTCATACCATTGCTCTAAGGATATATTTTAATAAGAGTGTAAAATAAACAATTAAAATTTTGCTAGGATATAAGCATTAAGTTGTTCAGAAAATTAAAATACTTAATTAAAAGTCTTAAACACCTTTGGATCTGTAAATTCAATCAATATATTTTAAAATTAATTTTGAACACAAATGTAATTTCTCTAATCCCTCTTGGTTTTATAAATAGTAGAGATGTGCATAAATCGTTTGGGACACTATGCCGGAAAATAAACTATTCAAATAATGGAAACTTACAAAAAATGCTTGCAATCTTTGTTTAAAACTCCCACAATAAGTAACGGCAAAATATTATCATTTTTTAATAACCTTGGTTGGAATTAATAAGGTTTGGTTTCAAGCAGTGAGCAGAGCATTATCACAAATGCCTAATTAGTATCACAATAGTTTACACTTTAAATTTCGAAGAATATGTTGTGCTAACCTGATCAACCTTAACAAACAATTTGATAGATTCATAACTTATACCAAATTTACTTGGAGATCTTCTGCGGTTCATCAAGAAAGAAAGAAGGAGAAAAAAAATTCACTGAAACAAATATATAGGTAAACAATGGTTATTGACATGAAACAGAAGAAATGTAGGAAGATCATTTTTTGATAAACTAGTTGTCTAGAATTGCAGATATGAGTGCAGAATTTGTCGACGTTTACAAAAGAATTCTTATACCAGCAACTTGAAAAACAAACTATTCGATTATATTGTGTCTTCTTAAGACATGCACCCAACATTAGCATAGCGAAAACATAGTTATATTACTCATAAAGACATTGCATTATTACATTACACAACTTCACATATAGTGAAGGGTCTTGAAACTTACTGGAAAACATAGATATAGAAGACTTGAAGAGCAGCATTTCATTAGAGTGAAGAGCAGTACTAGAGTTTATTAGGAGGCAACCATTGCAACTCAATCCCATAATTCCAAGACGCCGGTGTCTCTCCAGACTTGAGATTCACCACAGAAGTGTATGCAGTGCAACCTCCAACTCTGATTCTAATGAAATGTGATGCAAGTGAAGCATCCTTCAAGTATGAGCAACAAAGGGTGTTCATACATACATCCCCCTCTTCCAAAGTTTGCTCAAACTGCCTACACAAGCTGTTGGAAGAACAATTCAATGGAGACAAAAGTATGTTATCTGTGCAATTGAATAACATAACAGTGTTTCGAGAGGACACGTTGAATGGGGAATTTTCATCAAGTTTTAGACCTCCAACCATGACGTCGGAAGAGTAGCAAGTACTAGTATCTATCTCCGGCGGGCTAATGATAAGTGTTTGAGTTTTTGTGTTAATACTCTTTATCTTATAATAAAACCCCTGAGCTGATTGGAACTCTAGAACGCCATTGTTGCAGTAGACTTTGTAACTTGAGTCCCCGCAACGATCATTTGTGCTAAAAGGATATGGAACCTTCATTTTCCCACATTTAGAGCAAGTTTCAGCAGCATAAACAGGCATCATTGAAACAAATATGGCAAGCAAAACAACAACCATAGTGTTCATGATTGCTCAAGGATGTATAACAAGCAAGATCATTTATGTGTTAAGGTGTTATACAAGGGGTCTATTTATAGCAGTGGCATAGTTAATCTTATTGGATATGGAGATTATTCTATAATCCCATTACTGTTAATTACGCGACAAACATACCAATAAGCACATTCTCACACTATACATTCTCTAATCATATCAGTGCTCCATCAATATTTAAGATTGAGACTGTTAATTGTTCTTGTCTCTATCCTAGACCCAATCGACGAGACTAATTTATTATCTTAATTAGAACACTATTCAGATTAATAAATACTTCAAGTAAGTTTTTCTGACCTATACCATATAAGCTCTAAATAGCAAATACAGCACATCAATTATAACCAGGAAATGTGTTTTGTTGTACAGTCACTAATCATCTTCATTTCGAATAACATGTGCACAATCAAAACAATAGAACATTATACATACATTTCTTAAAAGAAATTTCAAAAAGTTATAAATTATATTTTCAGTCTTCTGATCAACACCGTATGAATTCATAGATTCGTGTATATTGATAATCGTTTTGTTTAGTTTAATAGGTGTCAGAGCATTATCAAACATTTGTCTAATTAACGCATGTCTTGAGGGATTAGAGTGCTAATTAAACAACATACCAAACCCACTTTCCTTGATTAGAATTTAAAGATTCGCATTAGAGAGTGATCTTATTGCTCTACCTGTATAATGGCCTCTTTTGATGAATAATAAAACATAGATTTCTATTATAGGTAATGGACAAATTAAGCTCTAACTATTGTTAATTGAATCCATTAAGAAGCTAATTAAACATATGTTTAATCAAATGCAAATGACTTTCATTTTGGGGAGGCACTAAGTGTGTATTTAGGGACCAATTATCAGATCCAGTTTAAAATGGTGTAGATATGCTTTTCGATTTTGTGCATGAGATCCAGTTTGAATTTTGATCTGTTCAATGACTAACTTAGATAGGAAATCATGACCATTTTCCGCCAATGATTTCAATTTCAAGTAGCCTTCTAAAGGCTCTTCAAAATGCAATCAAATATGCATGACTGCGCCACAAATGACTTGGCACACGAGTTATTTGATATTTCATTCGATGGATTGAAAAATACTTTGAAGACACACAAATATTTGGAGAGATTGGAGGATGAAAAACAAAACACAATTTTAGTTTTCTGATTTTCTTACTTTGCTCACTCTTAGCAAATGGGTGATTTACATAGGTATTTATAGGTTAGATAGATGACTCTAGTTCTTCTACATTTAATGTGTACATGAACACCTAGACACATCTTGTATCCTCCCCTTACATGCACTTCATTAACTACATACATAAACACTACTAGATACATATGTGAGATGAATGTATCTAATCAAAATCATGTTTAATATTCAACACCCCCTCTTAAACTTGATTTTTGATGACTCCAAGCAATATCTTCAATTTGTGAAAAGTATCGCCCTTCAATGGCTTGGTGAAAATATCTGCAATTTGGTCTTGTGATTTCACATACTTGAGCTCCACCTGATCCTTTCTCGTGATGCACTCTCTAAGGAAATGATATCGTGTGTCGATATGTTTGCTTCGATCATGAAACACCAGATTTTTTGCCAATGCAAGAGCTGATTTGTTGTCAGTAAAAATCTTTGTAGCTTCCTTTTGTTCTAGGTGCAAACTTTCTAGCAACTTTCTTAACCATCGTCCATGACAGGTACATGAAGTGGCTGCCACATATTCAGCTTTACAAGTAGAAAACGTCACAATTGATTGTTTCTTTGAACTCCATGTAAAAGTTGCATCTCCCATAAAGAAAACAAATCCGATGGTGCTTTTCCTATCATCATTATCACCAGCCCAATCACTATCACAATAACTCACTAACTTGAACTCAGTAGAGGATGAATAAAATATCCCATGATCAAGAGTTCCTTTGATATAACAAAGAATCCTCTTAGCAGTCTTCAAGTGAGTCGTGGTTGGTGATTCCATAAAACGGCTAATCAATCCAACTCCAAATAAAATATCTGACCTGGTGCATGTCAAATATCGTAGACTTCCAACCAATCTTTTGAATAAAGTTGAATTTACTTTCTCTCCTTTTTCAAATTTTCACAACTTCAATCCACACTCTATGGGGGTGCTTACTGGATTGGATCTTTCCATGTTGAACTTCTTGAGAACTTCTCCTTTAGCATTCTTTTTTGTCTTGTACACCCATTTGACACCATTGGCATAATTTCCTCGTGGAAGCGTTTTAAGCTCCCATGTATTATTTTTCTCAATCGCTTTGATTTCATCCATAGCATATTTCCACTTCTGATCTTTAAAGGCCTCATCAAACCTCATAGGTTCAACATCCACCATAAGACAGAATAGACTCAAGTTCTCCATCGACACTGACTCTTCATATAAATCTTGAATATTCTTGTATCGTGGCGCTCTTTCACTAGAACTTGCTTCTGATGAAGATACATGACCTGGAGAGAGGATGGAGGAGTAGCTTGCTCTTCTTGAACTCCACTTGCATCTTCTTCTAAGATAGGAAAGAAAACATATTTTTCTTCTTTGTTGGAACTCCAATCCCATTCGCCTGCTTCGTCAAACTCCACATCTCGGCTGATCAAGACTTTTCGAGAGCTTGGATCATAAAGCTTGTAGCCTTTTGAGCTCGCATCATAGCCAATAAACACAAATTTCTGACTTTTATCATTCAGCTTAGACCTTTTCGCATCAGGCACATGGACATATGCAAGACTTCCAAAAATGCGCAAGTGAGACACACTTGGTTTCCTTCCACTCCATGCTTCTTGGGGCGTCGAGTCTTTCACACTCCTTGTTGGACTTCGATTGGATAAGTAAACTGCACAAGAAACAACTTCACCCCAAAATTCTTTTGGCATCTTCTTAGACTTCAACATGCTTCTCGCCATATTAAGAAAAGATCTATTTTTTCTTTCGACAACTCCATTTTGCTGAGGTGATCTAGGAACCGTTAAAGGACTACAGATTCCATTTTTCTCACAAAAATCAAGAAACTCATTAGACATAAACTCGCCTCCCCTATCAGATCTTAAGGCTTTAATATCATGGCCACTTTGTTTTTCAACAAAAGCCTTAAATTTTTTAAAGACAACAAAAGCCTCTGATTTTTGTTTTAGAAAATAAACCCATGTTTTACGGCTAAAATCATCAATGAATAATAAGAAGTAACAATTGTTACCAAATGAAGATGGCTTGATTGGTCCACATATATATGTGTGCACAAGCTCCAACGGCCTCGTAGCTCTCGTAGTGGACTCCCTTGGAAATGATTTTCGAAATTGTTTTCCGTAAAGACACCCTTCACAAAGTTGATTTGGTTGGTCTATGGAAGGAATCCCTTTTACCATATCATGCTCCTTCAATAGCTTTAGTCCTCCAAAATTCAAGTGTCCAAGCCGCATATGCCACAACCAAAAAGAGTCTTTGACACAAGCCTTCAAACACATAGGCGCAGTAAGTTGAAGATTCAACTTGAACATTCTATTGCGAGTCATGGAAACATTGGCTATCAGATTTCCAAATTGATATCTTAATAAGAGATTGCGATATTTCATGTAGACTTCATAGCCTTTCTCCAAGAGTTGGCCCAAGCTTAAAATATTACTCTTCAATTTTGGTACGTAGTACACGCCCGAAATGATTATTTGTTCTCCATTCTTCAAGTGGATCAAAATTGCGCCTTTTCCTCTAATTGAAATCTTTGATGAATCTCTAAAAGTAACATTGTCGTCCACCGTCTCATCAAGCTCCACGAACTTATTTTTATCTCCACACATATGGTTGCTTGTGGCATTGTCAAGATACCACGAGCATATTTCTTCTCTTTCATCTTCCTTGAGCGCTAACAACAAGGTTGGTTCAGTCACTTCCTCCTCATCTTTGATAAGATTGGCTTGCTCCTGATGGCCTCGAGGTGGATTCCAACATTCAAATGCATAATGCCCATACTTGTCACAATTATAGCATTGAATTTGTGACTTATCGTATTTCCCTTCATTACTCCTTGGAGCATTTCCTTTGCCTCTTCCTCTTCCACATCCTCTTTCAAAACTTTGATTATTGGAAAATGAGCCTTGACCTCCTTTGTCTCCTCTACCTCGTCCACGACCTCGACCATGTCCACGGCCACGACCTCTTGAGAACTGTTGTTGGTGAGCATCTCCTTTCTCATTTAGAGAAAGCTTTGTTTGAAGAACTTTCTCTACAACTTCATTCTTGTTTCTATTCAATCTTTCCTCATGGCTTGCAATGACCCTTGAAGTTCTTCAATAGTCATGACTTCCAAGTCCTTGGACTCTTCAATGATCGCAACAACATGCTCAAATCGTGGTTCCCAAGAGCGGAGAATCTTCTCTACAACGCTCACATCTTTGACATTCTCTCCATTCCTTTTCGTTTGATTCACCACCACCAAAACTCTTAAAAAATAGTCTGTAATAGATTCAGCCACCTTCATGCGAAGAGCTTCAAAATCTCCTCTCAAGGTTTGAAGTCGAATCTTCTTCACTTTATCGATACCTTTGTTAGAGGTCTGGAGAATCTACCACACTTCCTTTGCTGTAGTTGCATTTTCCACCTCCTCAAACATGGCATCATCAAGACATTGATGAATAATGGAAAGGGCTTGTTGATCATTTTTTCTATTTTTCACCAATTCATCCTTTTGGGCTTGGTTTAGAGTGGCTTCATCTGCGGGTTCTTCATATCCCTTCTCAACAACCTCCCAAGCATTTTGTGATCCGAGCAACGCCTTCAACCGAATTGCCCAATTATCAAATTTTTCTTTGACAAGACGAGGAAATTGGAATGGAATTGCACCATTCATCCTTGCTTTAATACCAGTTTGTTAAAAAATACTTAGAAGACACACACAAATATGTGGAGAGATTGGAGGATGAAAAACAAAACACTCAATTTTAGTTTTCTGATTTTCTTACTTTGCTCACTCTTATCAAATGGGTGATTTACATTGGTATTTATTGGTTAGATAGATGACTCTAGTTCTTCTACATTTAATGTGTACATGAACACCTAGACACATCATGTATCCTCCCCTTACATGCACTTCATTAACTACATACATAAACACTACTAGATACATATGTGAGATGAATGTATCTAATCAAAATCAGTCCATCAATTGTAGCTCAGTTGGTCGGACATTCACTCTCCTTGTGGGAGGTTGCAGGTTCGAGACTCACCAGTTAGGATTTTGTGAGTTTCGCCCGATTATTAGGAGCACATGTGCTCCGCTGTTGATAAGCCTTCGGGTATTGAATGCAGCTGCTTAGATGGACTATACCGGAGTGAAGCGATGGATCGGAGAGTGAAGCGAAAGCGAGTCTTCATGCAAGGTGGAGGCGATGGAGGCGATCGATCGGAGCAAAAGCAAGTCTCTACACGAGATGGAGGCAGCCTTCGGGTATTGAATGCACCTGCTTAGATGGACTATACCGGAGTGAAGCGATGGATCGAAGAGTGAAGCGAAAGCGAGTCTTCATGCAAGGTGGAGGCGATGGATCGGAGCAAGAGCAAGTCTCTACACGAGATGGAGGCGACGATGATATTAAGTGGCAACAATATTGTAGCCTTCATGCCTGGTTTGGTTAACCCTATAGGGTCAATCATGTAGCCTTTGGGTATGGATTAATAAATAAATAAAAAGAATCAACGACCCAATTAAAAAAAAAATTCAAAATCATGTTTAATATTCAACAATTTAAGCTTTGGTTTCTAAAACATTGCTAGAGGTAAAAGGAGGCAAAAAGAGAGACGACATAACCAATAACTTGAGGTAAAAGTATCAAGGTTGTTCAGCTGAAAATTGTCACGCCCCGATTTTCGAAGAAAACGAAAATCCTAAAATCCACGTAGGATAATCCGTTTCCCCCCAAACTCGGGACGTGAAAATTAAATAACAACAGAAACAAATAGCAGCAACAACTAAACATGATTTTATTATAGAAACAAATAAAATTCTAACCCGGAGAGACTCTGACGTTGCTAGCCCCACTAATGAAACTCCAGTAACGCTGCTCAAAAGTCTCTAAACCTGAAAGGCTAATCGGCTATATTCCCAAAGGAATGTACCCAAGAAGCAAAAGCTCACTTGGGTCAGCAATAAAGCTGGTGTGAGAAATCTTCATCAAAAAAATCAATAAATCCACACGTGATAACATCAAACTAAACAAAAACAATAACCAACCACACCAATAGGTAGTTCCTCAATGAGGCAAATGTGTCATCATCCTAATAAATAAATATGCATTATTTATTACTAATAAATAAAATTTATGAGTTATCAATCCTCATAAATGCAACAACAATAAAATTCATAATCATATTAGACTATTATTGAAATATTAACAAAACACATTTTTCTACCTTTAGGAAGACATGTAGTTCTCATTCAATGGTTGAATGAGCATTTAGTTTCTTCCTTTAAGGTAATTATGCACATACACAAAAAAAAATCTCGCTTCTTTTCCACAATCACACTATCCTCCATGTGTCGAACACACCTCACCCAAGTGTGCCTCCTTTGCCATCGAAACCACTCGGAGCGTACATGTTTCAAGTGGGGTGCCACCTCGAGGAACATGTCATCTCACCCGAAGTTCGATCACTGGCAAATATTCTTCCTAACTCTACACGTACAACCGAACTCACATGGAACAGTGCACCGATATGTAAGCAAGTCTGCATATCCAAAATTTATATCACACGTATACAAGCAAGTCTATATACAAAAAATTATTTCTTTTTTTCACATTTTTTTTTCTCGGAGTTGTGGAAAAGAGCATAAAAAAAATATCAACTAAAACTCAAAACTCTTTTATGGTGACACTTTGTCAACCATAAGTAAATCAACCACAGTATCCACCGTTCTTTCGGAGAACAAGTAATATTTGACACATTGTCAATTCACAAATCTCATCTCTTTGCATCATATGAAAAACAATATGCATACCAATTCACATAACAATACAAATACTCAAGCTAAAACAAGTGCTCAGTTAAATTTCAGCCAATATCTATTACTAGAAAATGTTCTTCTATTTTGTGTTATGCAATTGGGATCAATCTCACCAGCTATGTAAATTCCAAATGCATGCATCTGATCACTTCGCTAAGATTAATATATATTCAATTGAAAGACAGTGGACAAGCACAAAATCACAAGAGATCAATGCATCAAGACCAGACTCAAATTTCACTATGTAAGAATACAAAGAAGGAACTATGTTCTTCCTAAAAGCATAACTAAACCCTATCTTATATACAAAGACCAACCCCACAACATAACCAATCCAATGAAGTGATAGAGAAACATTTTATAGAGTTTCTGGACTGGTACAATATTTGAACTGCAAACCTGACTAACTTAGAACTACTTGTATGCATGTTCTGAAACTTTGTCAGAAAACTAATCACATAAGTATTCAAATTATTCTCAAGAAGAATAGTATGCAATGACAAAAGTATTCCATCTCTCAAGAGCAAGACTTTCAGTAGTAAATATATAGAAGTCCAAGCTGTACGTAACTCAATGAATTATAACCCATCCATTGCATCAAAATTGTAGTATTCCTAAAAATTTAAGCTCTCCTTAAGGCCTTAAGAAAATCAACAAAAAAAATAACTTAAAACCATATTTTCTCTGTCAAGTATAAATCTGATCTATAAATAAAAATACTCAAGTGCTATGTCAAAATACCCAATCTAACAATAACCAAAATCGATACAAAAATTAAAAAGAAAGGGGATGAAAATAAACTCACATTTGATCCAAGAATCGAAACTCAATCAACACGCGCTAACCATCTCGTCGCAACAATCATCTCGCCACAACCAGTCACAACCGTGCCTCACACCTTCGCACCTATCACCGCCACTCTTCTCCACCATCTCGACAGACAATCGGCCACCAGCGCGACTTTCCTTCTCTCAAACAGGGCAACTCCAAATGAAAATTTTCTCAACTTAAACACTCAAATCTCCCTTAATCACACAAACTCCAGCTTGGGTACTTCAAATCGTTAATTAAAACCAAATCCTCTATACCCGCCAATCCAAAATTCCCCTCAGATTTGCAGATTAAACATCAACATTAAAAAAAATCGACCCTTTCACTCTTGATCCAGAAATGCAGACCTTAGGACTCTCAATCCAGAATACTAACCCACAAATTCCCTTAAAGGGTTTTCAAAAACACAATCTTAGACAGACAGAAAGAACCTGGAATGTAGAAACCAGAAGATCGATCCTTTCTCAAGCAGAGCAGGGAGAACTACTTGAACAGACTCACCTCATCAATGGGTCTTCCCCCTCTTCCTTCGATTCATCGACTGCGTGAAAGGCGGTGGGAGAAGAGTTGATGAAGTCGGAGACGATGTCAGGAGAGGTGACTTCTGCCATGGTTGTGCTGTGTTGTGTTCGATCAGAGATTCTGCAATGGCGTTTGCATTGTGTTATGCACTTGTAGGAGACGCTCAGGGACTGTGGCTCTGATCGAGCTTCGCCGCCAAAAAGGTAAGAGGAAGAGCAAACCTGTTGCACAAAAGAAGAAGGAAAAAGGAGAAAAGAAAATGAGGAAGGAGAAAGGGTTTTTTTTTTTTTTTATATATATATATGGTGGGTGGCTATTCGCCCCCACCGAACTTTCGAATGCACCCACCCTCTTTCACAAAATAAAACCCTAATCATTAGTTTAATAAAAGCCCAAAACCAAGCCCAAATACAATAACAACCCATCAACATTAGGGTTTATAAATTTTTGGCTAAACGCACACACACACCTTATTCTATTTAGTAATGGCAAAAAAATATATATATATTTTTCCAAATAGTTGAGATTACAATATATACCACAATTAATTAACAAGAAATTTTTATATTTATTTAATTAGGCGAGTATTACAAAAATTCTTATTGCCAACATGTTCATACAATTCTACTAGACCATTAATCAAACATAGGCGTAAACATCTCTATTGAGACCTAATCAACATATGCATCAGGGTTAGCCAAGAGGTAGGCTTCTACGGCTTTGTACATTCCCATTAACCCTTGCTTCCCAACATTGATCTCCTCTTCAGTGAAATCAGTATCATTGTACACATGATACTGCCCGGTCATCTTGCAAACACATCCTCCTTTGCTCATGGGTTCAAACCTGACTTCATAGTTCGCTGCACTGTACATTTTTCCCAACAATCCACCTTCTAGCATTGTGTATCTGTACACAAACTTCTCTTCGTCTTGCTCATCAACACGGTCAGTGACATATCTGAAGGGGATAACTGCATAACCAAAGCAGAAACATTGTCATCGTATTTCTAACGTTCCAAGTTTACATACTGTAGGTTTGGCTGCAGAAAATTCAGTTCTCAAGAAAACAGGGGATTTGAGAGTAAGATGAATGATTTGCACAATTAGCGATTTAAAACTGGCTTTATAAATATTGTGAGGACGATGTTCTCTATCTATGTATTGATTACCTCCACAAAAAATAAGATGAATGTATTCAAACTGCCGGAACTTTTGTGGCAATGATCTAATATGTGTGGAGATCATCCATACAACATCTAAGGCATTCTAAACCCATTTCGTTTAATCTCCTACTAAAATTTTGAATTCAATTGTTCGTAACCTGGTAGGAGTTTCAAATTTAGGCCTCTCCGACTCTAGAGGATATCTGCTTTTGCTCTAAATCTAGTTTTTTTTTCTCTTAATCTAACTAGAGGTCTAAATATTCCAAAAACGTAGAACGTAAAAAATTCAGATCACTAACTAGGCAAACAAACATCTAATTGGTGAACTTTCACTAGTTAATTGTGAGGAGTGTTTCGAGATCTTACGGTCACTAAAATCAGTCCTTTTAACGCTTCCCACTCCTCCATCACCCTGTAGGATTGTGGTTCCGGTTACGACTTCAGGAATCAGCTTAGGAACAAGGGTGTGTGAGTCAACAATCCCTGCTTTGAACATTCTGGCAGCAGAAACCTCTGATTCAAACTCATTGTTGAAGCCTTTCACCACCATCTTCTCCTTCTCTTCTCTACCTTCTCTTCTCTTACCAATGAATGAAAAATGTTTTAAGTCAAAGTTCTATTATTTATAGTGTAATTTTCTTTTGAAGTCAAGCATGAATGGTTGAAAACTAATTGATCGATCACTTCAAATCGCCATCCTTGTTTGAACTAATCAACAAAACAAAAATAAATTCAACAAGAAACAAAAATAACAGTATAAAATGTTGACAAGTGAATCAAGTTGCATATTATTTATGTTTTGTAGTGTCTTAGTCTTAGTTTTGATATCTTCCACCTTCATAATTTCATACTATTACTTTGACCTGGAAATGGATTTTTGCCTTTTCTTCGACTGTTTTTATACTTTTGTATTGTTTGGGTATCTCTCTGCTGATTGAGGGGATTTGCATGGTAGTTGTCGTCACAAAAATCATTTGATGCGTTCAAAATTTGGTATTCTATAAGTCTGACCAGCAAAACAAATGTTAGATTGTCAAAGACTACATTTTTGTGACCGAGGGCTTGTCCCTATGAATTGCAGTCATTGGTGGTGCTTTGATCAGATGCATAGACCCAATTTAGGCAACCAATTAACATCTGTAATTTGGTGCATCGTTACACATTTCAATACATGGCTAACGGCTATGATTTACAGGCCTCAATCCTCGTATTTTGGCTTGTGCAGGAAAATGTGTTGGAATAGTATTAGCTTGAATAGTCTTACATCAATTAAAGAGGAATTGTCATAAAGGTTTACATCAAGTAAAGAGGAATTGTTACAAATGTTTATAAGGAATGATTCACTGATATTTTGGAGAAAACCCCGCACCATCAAGACTCAGATGGAGAGATCACGTGGTGTTTAAAGTTGGGAACAATATTGACCAAGGGTTCGCGCAGATGCACGACGCCCTAACAAAATCAATTGAGTCAAGAACTCAGAGATATTACAGAATTAAATTGAGCCAAAGGAAAGCCCAACCCATGATTTAATAGTTCTAACTAACTTGCACATGCAGCTGATTTGGTCTGCAACTATAAACAAGTGTCAACAACACTATCTTCGTTCTCCTTTTTCATAGCTCTTTTATTCGAACTTCCAAGGAAGAAAAAAAAATGGCAAATTCACAGATCTGGTTCTGTTTTGGAACCATGGCTTTTCTCTTCGTATCGTCAACATTTGCATCAGAAGATGTAGTCGTTCTCATTGAAGAGAACTTCGAGAAGGAAGTTGGACAAGAACGAGGTGCTTTAGTCAAGTTTTATGCTCCTTGGTAAATTTTATTGTTGATCCACACATTTTTACCGTTCTTGGTTTTTTTATTTTAATACGTTGTGTGATTGAGCTTGAGATACAATTATTAAACCAGTAAAATATTTGTTGTATTGAGAGTTAGAAGTTAACTCCACCCATTCCGAAAAACCCGATCTTGATATTCATTTATGCTAGATATGACCTCTCTATCAGCTTAACCTTTTAGAAAATGACTGCAAGTTACAATGTCTAAATTAGATGAATGAGATTTCAATGTTATTGTTTTAAGATATGTAGAGGTTGGTTCTTTCATGGCAGGTGTGGGCACTGTAAAAAACTTGCTCCAGAATACGAATGGCTCGGAACAAGCTTTAAGAGAGATAAGTCTGTTTTAATTGGAAAGGTACATGCAATTCATTAGTTATTAGAATGGTTTTTATTATGAACACAGCGTTTCGATCTTTTTAGTTGTTTGTATAATGCTTTAGACAAGTTTTGCTGCCAAATGATGCTAATAAAATCTCTTATAATATCGACGACTGATACTTTGATGTAGGTGGATTGTGACGACTCCAAAAGCTTGTGCACCAAATATGATGTTTCTAGTTACCCAACAATCAAGTGGTTTCCGAAGGGCTCCTTGGAACCAATTACGTGAGGATCTTAATAACATTTCAATAAGATGTTTAAGGATGATATTGTTTTACTTATATTTTCTTTTCTAAGTCATCTACACTATATTCCTATGGGTGCATAAGACTAAATCGCATTAAATATGTAGGTATGAAGGTGCACGTACCGTAGAAGCTCTTACGGGATTTGTGAATTGGAAAGGAGGTACTGATATATTTTGTAACCAACATCTTCCCTATCATCTGATTATATATATATATATATATATATATATTTTTTTTTTTTTTTTTTTTTTTTGAAAAGAACGAGCGGGGTTATTTAGGATCCCCGAACCTTAGAAATGAATTACAATCACTCATACATTCACTCATTACATCATCCACAGGACAAAAAATTTGCTTAAAATCTTCAACTAAGAACCTAATTAGTTCTAGAATCACCGTCTCCAAGTTGGGGAGTAACCCTGCAAAGTGTTCTGCTACTAAAGTAGTTGTATGATAGACCTGCCATAACTTGTCTTCCTCATAAGTACCAATCAATCCTTTAATCACTCTCATGACGTGATTTATACCTAATGTGGGCCCCAGGATGTACGAGGAGTTGTCGTAAGGATACGAACCACAATGAATCCTGATATAAAAACCATTGAATGCTAGCATCTGATTATATTGTTCAACTATGAAACCCTGTAACAATTTCAGTATTTGAGAAATATAGATGTGTGATGTACAGGTACGAAAGTGAAGTTTGTACCGATTCCTTCCTATGTTGTAGTGTTAACAGACGAAAATTTCAATGAGATTGTCTTTGATCATGCCAAACATGTTCTAGTTGAGTTTTATTCACCACGGTAAAGTTTACGTCTGAATTCTTATTGTATTTTTTCATTTTCTTGCATAAGTTGTCAATCCACTGTTATCCTTTATAACCTTTACAAATATTTCTCTCTAGGTGTGGGCATTGCAAAAAACTTGCTCCTGTAAGTGTGTTAGATTGTTTATAGTTAAGGGGATCTTGTGTCTAATTAAGTTACAAGTGCTCTTATACATATTGAAAGCTTTCGTTGTGTTATTCCATCTTGTAGGATTATGAAAAGCTCGCCACAGCATATAAAATGGAAGAGGATGTTGTAATTGCTAAACTGAATGCTGAAAAACATAAGGACCTGGCTGACAGGTGAGTTTAAATAAACTTGAAGTTTTATTTCAACGGAAAAGTTCTAGTAACTCTCAAAAAGCAGAAAAAATTGCTTCATGTGTTGGTAACTTGCAGGTATGATATCAGTGGTTATCCTACGGTGAAATTCTTTCCTAAGCACAATAAAGATGGTGAAGACTATGATGGTGAATTAGATTTGGAGGACTTCATATTATTCATCAACGAACATTGTGGTACCAGACGTGATCCAAATGGAAAACTTACTTCGGATGTGAGTATCAGATACGAACCTGTTGAATTTGCAGAGCGCTACCACCAGTACTAATACGAACCTGTTGAATTTGTTACTATTTGATCTTTCTGGTTGTTATAGGCTGGTATAGTTGAAAGTCTGCATCTCTTGGTGAAGGACTTTGTCAGTGGTAGCATTGATGAAAAGAAAGAAATTTTATCTCAGATACAAGAGGAAGCCGAGGATTTGGAAGGACCTGCTGAAAGGTAATATATTATGTACCGGTTTGATCCCTTACGGTAACACAATATTGTTCAAATAACAATTTAACAAGAAATGTATAACTTTGTCACTCTTTTCATAAAAAAATACCAACTTTTGTCTGCAAAATGCTGATCAAATGGCATCCTGCTAATCATTTTCTTCTGATCGGGTGAACCTAGAATCATGTGTGCCCAAGGAGATCATTGATCAACATTCAGGATGGAGAAGGCACCTACTGCCATCTTCTCCACATGCAATGAAAGCGCCTGAATTGTTTTTTGCTTTGGGTTATGTAGGTATGCAGAAATCTACATAAAAGTAGCCAAAAGCTGTATCAAGAAGGGTTCTGACTATGCCAGGAAAGAGATTGATCGTCTCCACAGCGTTCTTGAAAGTGTAAATTCTTTAATCAAAATCTTTTCTATGTTTTCCTCACTTAGATTGACAACTAAATGCTAAACTATGTTAAGATTGCCTGTAGATGAGAAAACAACTACATTTAGGGCGGGTGTGGAATCAACTTCACATTACATTTCTTGTTAATCATACTTCCCAATAGAAAATCCATTATGTTTAGAACAAAACTATTCAGTCATTGAAACTTGCTTATGATCTTGCCTTTAAAGATCTCTACGGGTATTTTTCATAGACAGTAAAAATTTCATGTGTTGATGATGATTTAAACATAAATCTAGCATCTAATCCTCTGCTTTACATCCCTTGGTTATTGTTTGCAGTCAATCAGCGATGCAAAGGCAGATGAGTTAACCCTGAAGAGAAACATATTATCAACATTCGTTATGTAATCTGAGGAGAGGTTCTACAGTTTTGCCTCGATTCAGCTGCCAGATTTTTGTATCTGCCGGCCTATGTTCTAAAACACCACAGAATAAGAAGGTCGAGAGAAAGAAAAATGTACAAGTTATGCTAAAGTTTCCAGCAAGCTATAGATATAAATTTTGTTGACATAGCAATAGAAATGAATTTTGAAGTAGGAAGCAATAATTTTTCACTCTTCATTTTGTGTGGTTTGTGCAAAGATCAGAGGTTTTTTTTTATTTTTTCTGTAAAGCGAGCAGGAATTTGAAGGATCTCTAGATCTTTATATTAAAAAAAAATTATGAACCAAATACAAGCTCATTCCTTCACTCATTACATCAACACTAGCCACGAGTGATTTTAACACATTGCTTTATATGGACTTGGTACTAAGTGCCACTACACTAAATTGACATTTTTGTAACAACCCTCAAAATAGTAACATTTTTAAGTTATAATAATTTACAAAACAATTTTACACATTTTCACAAACAAAGTGATATAATAATTGTATCACCATGAATAGTATTGTCCCATAAGTGATACTATTAATGATTATTCAAATTATTATATTACTTTTTTTGTTTAACTATTTTTCATTTTTTTGACTAAATTTAGTTTTGACTTGAAATTATTTGTTAAATTGTAACAGCTCAAAAGTGTTGTTGTTTTGAGAGTTGTTACAAATATACTAATTTGGTGTAGTGTGCCTTAGCGTGTGAAGATTTATCAAGAGTGTTCATTGATATTATGTGCTTTGATCGTATATTAATATTATAGAATGCCTAATGATGGGAATTGTTATGCTCACCCTACTAAAATCCTTTTATCATTCTAGGCTATAGTCACTCTAAGAAAAATCTAACTTTTCTTCTCCCATCCTATTGCGACAATAACTGCTGCAGCAACCACAACAATTTCATTATAAAACTTCTTCACCTACCCTACCTCTAAGAACTCACCCTCCCTCTTCCATTCCTCTCTGCTCTCTTTTCCCTCTTTCCTCATTCCTATCAATCCACCATAGCTATCACCCACTTCTCTTCTCCTCCTCTTTGTAAATCACCCACCATTGCCGCCTTCTTTTCTCTCCCAATCCCTTTGCGATCAACCTCAATCACCGCCGTCGTTGATCACCTCTCCTATCATCATCGCCAAGCTTTCACTACACCAAATTGACATTTTTGTAACAACTTCCAAAACAGTAACACTTTTGAGTTGTAACAATTCACCAAACTATTTCAAGTCAAAATTAAATTTAGTCAAAAAAAATGAAAAACAGTCAAAGAAAAAAGGTGTTACAATAAATTGAATAACCTTGAATAGTATCACTTGTAGCACTATATTCTTCATGGTGATACAATTATTGTATCACTTTGTTTGTAAAATTGTTTAGTGGACTGTTACAGCTCAAAAGTGCTAATATTTTGAAGGTTGTTACAAAAATGTCAATTTGGTGTAACGTTTCTTTCTTCTTCGATTAACAAATGATGAGAAATGGTGGTTGTGGACGAGTGACAGAGAGGAAGGGAAGGTGAAGACGGTCAGTTGAGAGAGGATAAGAAGAACATAAATTGTCAAAAAAATCGACAAATACATATAAACTCTTAACGTTAAAATTGATTGGTTCTTGTTATTTTCAATTGATTTCTAACTAGAGTCATATACAACTGACAAACAATATCGACTTCAAAAAAAAAAACTTGAACTCGACAAATATCCATCGATTTCGAAATTGCAGATCAATGGACACATCGATTTTCGTTCTTGTAAAATGGTCCTTAGTACCAACTCTGAAAAAAACTTAAACTCAACAAATATCGATCAATTTCAAAAATGAAAATCACTTGAAACTTGTCCATTTTCGTTAAGCCCAAATTCAATTTTCTGATAATGGGGAAAAGAAAAAGGTTGCTAGAGAAATGACAACCATCCCCACCACTATGGATCTGGGCATTAGAACCAGACCAATAATTTGTTACATAAAGTTAGACACAGTGAGTGGACCCTGAAAATGAAAAAAAAAAAAAGAGCATGAAAGATTTAAAGAAGATAAAAGTTTTTGTGTCCAATATAGATACACTATAAAGCAAAATGTCCCTCTCAAACATGTTCAATTATCAAAAACCATCACAACATACGGATTTGTGAAAAAAGTTTTCATAGATAGCAACAATTCTCCATAATGCAATCCATGCTCCCAATTATCCATTCTTTGTACATATCATGAGCATGTGAATGGTGTTATGAATGATCTCAACTTATATGAGTTCCGAGGGATTATCGGTTATGCGTTATGTAAAATCTATAAACGGAAATACTAGGAAATCAGGTTTTTGCAATTAGAGTGACGCGGCATGATTTTGAAAGGATGATGAAATCTCCAAAATATTTATGTTTATCTCATGGTTGTAAAACCTCCTCTGATAATACCACATCATTCGACTTGTCACTTGTAGTTAAGTGAGATAAGCAATTTGCTATTACAATAGGTGTCAAGTAGAAATGCAACGATGTATTTAGACTTGTGGTATCATAATAGATCATCAGACATAATAAACCTTATTTCTCACCTAATAAGAAGCGAGTTAGTTACGTCTGAGCTTACAGTTTGGAGTTTTCCTTTCCATTTCTCGAATATCTTAGGCCATTACAAGTATAGCTTTTGCCACAATATTGGCCACCTTGAGGCCAGCGCGATATAGTTTAAATGTAGAGCGCAATCTTATAGTTCAATTACCATTTTCAAATCTAGTCAATGTTCAATCAAATAACAAATCTAAATCCCAAGAACTAGTTGAAATTTGAAAGAGACTCAAACCGAATATATATGGATTGGCATTGATCAGTAGTTGACAATTACAATTCACAATTCATACAAAGATATCAATGTCATTCCCTGGTTTATGAATCCAAACACTTTCAATCTATACCCCATCTGATCGACTGACAGACCCCATCATATGACAACCTCCATTATTCATATCCCTTAACCACTCTTCAAATATCCAATTATTGATGACATACAATGAATGTGTGAAACTTAAAGTACGTACTATAAATTATAGTTCGGAAGATGACATTTAAGGTCTGCTATTTGTAACGCAGAGTAGGAGTTCCATTAGCTGTTGGGATTTAACCAACTATGTGAATGAAAAAGAATAAGGAAAACAAGAGAGATTGTAATCTCTTGATAACACTAGAACTCTTATGTGTAGAGAACTCACTTGATTCACATTTTATTGAAACCAAATAATACATGGGTTTAAATAGGACTCACATGACCACTTAGTAAAAGACACATCTCTTAGTAAACGACACTTAGTAATACTAAAAGACACATTGGAACACCAAAAGACACAACTCTTCTAGAACTAGTCTAGATTAATTCTCTAACATCCCTCCTTAAGCTAGACTATCACCATTCCAAGCTTCTTCTTCAATTTGTTGAATGTGTCGGTCTTCAAAGCTTTAGTGAAAATATCGGCAACTTGATCTTGAGATCTGCAAAATTTCACATTGATATGTCCCTCCTTAACCAAGTCTCGAATGAAATGATATTTGATCCTTATATGCTTGCTTTTGCCATGAAAAATCGGATTCTTTGTAAGTGAAATAGCCGGACTGTTATCACAAAACAGTGTAGGAGAACTAACAGATCCATGCTTGAGTTCACTCAAAACCCAAATCAACCAAAGTGCTTGACAAGATGCAAAAGCCAGTGAGACATATTCGGACTCGGTTGTAGAGAGAGTCACAATAGCTTGCTTTTTAGATGCCCATGAGATTGCGCCGGAACCAATATTAAAAACATATCCGGAAGTGCTTTTACTATCATCAACACTTCCTCCCCAATCACTATCACAATAACCTACCAAACTTGGTTCTTCCACTTTCGTGAATTGAATGCCTTCATGAATGGTTCCACTCACATACCTTAAGACTCTTTTTCCAGCTTCCCAATGATTTTGCCTAGGAGATTCCATGAATCTACTAAGCATACTCACCGCAAACATAAGATCGGGTCTAGTGGAAGTCAAGTACATAAGACTACCAACAAGACTTCTATAAAGAGTTCCATCAACATGCCTATTGTCTTCACATTTGCTTAGCTTCAAACCAGCCTCCATAGGTGTGCTAATTGGTAGTGCGCCCTCCATTCTAAACTTTCTTAATAACTCTTGTGCATACTTCCGTTGAGTGATGATAATCCCATCTCTTTGTTGTTTAACTTCAATGCCCAAAAAATAATGGAGTAGTCCCATATCGGTCATCTCGAACTCATTCATCATAGCTTTCTTGAAATCTTCATTCATACTTGAACAACTTCCGGTGAAGATTAAATCATCAACATATAAGCATACTATCAAAAAATCATTATGAGATCCTTCCTTGGTGTATAGAGTATGTTCAAAGGGACATCTTTTAAAACCATTCTTCAAAAAATAGCCATCAATACGACTATACCATGCCCTTGGTGCTTGTTTAAGCCCATATAAGGCTTTTTCCAAATGACATACTTTCTTTTCTTCTCCAATTTTCACATAACCAGGTGGTTGAGTTATATAAACTTCCTCCTCAAGAAAGCCATTCAAGAATGCCGATTTGACATCCATTTGATAGACTTTCCATTCTCTTTGAGCTGCCAATGCAAGTACTGTTCGAATTGTTTCAAGGCGAGCCACGGGTGCAAATACTTCTTGGAAATCAACACCATACTTTTGTTTGTAGCCTTTCACCACCAAGCGTGCTTTGTGCTTATCAACCTCGCCTTTTGAGTTCAATTTTGTTTTGTAAACCCACTTCACATCAAGGGGTTTCTTGCCATTTGGGAGATCAACAAGTTCCCAAGTCTTGTTTCTTTGAATAGCATCAATTTCATTATCCATTGCAAGCTTCCACTTCTCATCTTTAGAAGCCTCTTCAAACATAAGTGGATCGGCATCAACAAACAAAGCAAAATTAACCAAATCATCATCCAAATTGGCCAAATCGTCACCCAAATTGCTACTTGTTTGTTCATAAAGATCTTGGATACTCCTTGTCTTCTTCGAAGGGGAACTTGAAGTTGAAGTTGAACTTGAAGATGAAGAGGGTGATGAAGTAGAATTGGGAGAAGAAGGTGGAACACCATCCTCTTCGTTTTCTTCAATTGGAGCTTCAATTTCTTCTTCGATTTCTATGCAACTTGAATTTTCTTTGGTTGCATTTTCTTTCCAATTCCAAGATTCTCCTTCATTGAACTTCACATCACGGCTTATAATGAGTTTCTTGGTGAGGGGATTATACAACTTGTATGCCTTGGAACATTCACTATATCCAACAAAAATGCATTTCTCGGACTTGTCATCTAGCTTCTTCCTTCTTTCATCCGGTACATGTGAATAGGCAATGCTTCCGAAAATTCTCAAGTGATCAACACTTGGTTTGTGTCCGCTCCAAGCTTCTTGTGGCGTCTTATCTTGCACACTTTTAGAAGAGGAACGATTCAATAGATAAACAACACATGCTACCGCTTCCGCCCAAAAGGAATTTGGCAATCCCTTGGCCTTCAACATACTTCTAGCCAACTCCATAATTGTGCGATTTTTTCTTTCGGCGACTCCATTTTGTTGTGGGGTACCACGGACTGAAAATTGATGTCGAATACCATGCTCTTTTAAGAAATCTCGAAGCCCATGATCAATATATTCTCCCCCTTGATCCGAGCGAAGAGTTTTCAATTGGAAACCACTTTGCTTTTCAACAAAAGCCTTGAAATTTTTGAAACAACCATATACTTCCGATTTTTGTTTTAGAAAGTATATCCAAGTCTTCCTACTATAGTCATCAATGAAGGTAACAAAATAACGATTACCGCCAATTGAAGTAGTATGCATTGCCCCACAAAGATCGGTGTGCACAAGCTCAAGTGGCTTTGATGCTCTCCATGCCTTCCCACTAGGAAAAGAATTCCTACTATGCTTACCCAAGACACATCCTTCACATACTGTATCTTGAAGTTGAATTGTAGGCAAGCCCTCCACAAGATTCTTCTTGCCCATAAGAGATAGAGTTTTAAAACTCAAGTGACCATATCGATAATGCCATAGCCAAGACTTGTCTTGAGTAGTATATAAACAAGAATTAATGTTACTTTGGAAAGATAAAGGAAACATTTTGCTTTTGGTCATTCCCACCTTTCCAATGATAACATCATTCTTATCTTTGATCTCACACAAAGCTCCCTTGAAATTGACTTCATATCCCTTCAAAAGAAGTTGCCCAACACTTAAGAGATTGTGCTTAAGGCCTGGAACATAAAATATATTTGAGATCCGCTTTATTCCTTGCTTGGTTTTGACAAGAATATCACTCCTTCCTTTGACATGAAGCTTGTTGTCATCTCCGGTTCTAACTTCACTTTGAAATGTCTCATTTATCTCAACAAAGGCCTTCTTGTTCCCGGTCATGTGGTTGCTACAACCACTATCCACGAACCACACATCTTCTAAGGAAGCGCCATGAACATTGCATGTAAGGAAAAGATTGTCTTCTTCCTCCTCATGCATAAAATTGGATTCTTTGTTGTCCTCCTCCATCTTCTTTCTACAATATTTCTTGACATGGCCATACATATGACAACGATAGCATTGAATATTTGATAAGGAAGATCTTTCTCTCCCTCTTCCTCGATAAGATGAAGCCTCACCATCATGAGATTTCTCTTGTCCACCATAGCCTATTCCTCTACCACGAGAAGTGGCTCTTCCTCGACCTCTTCCTCTCAAGCCATCTTTAGAGGTATCTCTAAAAGAGACTTGCGTTTGAAAGGCTTGTTCAATAGAACTAGAATCATATTGCTTCATTCGTAGTTCATGGGATTGTAGTGATCCCAATAAACTCTCCACCGACAAAGAAGATAAATCCTTGGATTCTTCAATAGCAACAACACTAGACTCAAATTTTCGAGTCAAACTCCGAAGGATCTTTTCGACAATTCTTTGGTCTTCTAGATTCTCACCATTCAATCTCAATTGGTTGACAATTGAGATAACCCGATTGAAGTAGTCTTCAATAGTCTCGGACTCCTTCATTCTTAGTGTGTCAAACTCCCCTCGAAGAGTTTGTAGACGCACCATCTTGACTTTGTCATCTCCTTTGTATGAAGAATAAAGAATATCCCAAGCTTGTTTAGCCGTTGTGGCTACTGAAATTCTGTCCAAAATAACTTCATCTACTGTTTGCATAATGAAATACTTGGCTTTGTAGTCTTTCTTGCGGTTAGACTTCAACTCGGCCAAGTTTTGTGCATTAAGAGTTGTTTCATCTTCGGGCTCTTGGAAACCAATCTCTACGATCTCCAATAGGTCTTGTGAACCAAATAGGGCCATCATCTTCATTCTCCAATGATTGTAGTTTTTACTGGTAAGAAAAGGAAGTGGAGGTTGGACGGAATTGTTGGTGTTGGACGCCATGGTTCTCTCAACTAGGCTCTGATACCAATTTGTTGGGATTTAACCAACTATGTGAATGAAAAAGAATAAGGAAAACAAGAGAGATTGTAATCTCTTGATAACACTAGAACTCTTATGTGTAGAGAACTCACTTGATTCACATTTTATTGAAACCAAATAATACATGGGTTTAAATAGGACTCACATGACCACTTAGTAAAAGACACATCTCTTAGTAAACGACACTTAGTAATACTAAAAGACACATTGGAACACCTAAAGACACAACTCTTCTAGAACTAGTCTAGATTAATTCTCTAACATTAGCATCATGCATGATGAAAACAAAAACTTGTATCGTAATCATCTAAGGATGACTAGACCACACCATGTTGAGACATGTATGTTCACTCGACGATACTAGCTGTGACCTCATGTACCTATGGTGGCTCTTATAACATAATCGATATTTTATTTATATGTTATGCCAAGCATTGGATTCTAATAGAAGTGGCCTTAGTTTAATAACCTATCTTGTAAATGTTGCAGACCCTCAAACTACAAAGGACCCTCACAATATAGAAGGTGGGTAATGAAAACACCCTAAAAAACAACAAGAAAGGACCCCTCCCCATGTGAATTAGATCTTAATATTAGATTGAAGAATCCAAAAGAAAGCAAACCCAGAGAGAGAGACAGAAACTATCAAAACCCACCCACCAAGAACCCTGGTGTACGTAGGTCCTCAGATGCTCACCCCAACTCCAAGTAAGCTAGAAACAAAGTAATGTATAAGCATTTTTAGCTTAACAACTACATATCTTTTCACAATTATCCATTGTGATGGTCTCAGTATTATAATAACACTTGCATTATCTTAAAATTTTCTCATTGATAAACCCAGATTTGTGTCATTTACAGCTTAACTATAAGTAGATTAAAATGAAAAAATTATTGAACTAGCAATTCCATTTTGTCATTTACAAATTACAATTATTGAATCTAATCATATACATATAATAATTGTACAAAAAAAAAGTATATGTATACTACACCAATAGTAAATTATTTTCTTGATTGATTATAAACTCTCTCAAGCACACATATTACTACAAAATTACAAAAAACCTAGCTAGATAAATTGAGTAATTAATTTAATTTTAACTAGAAGAGACTGGATTCAAAGACCTTGTGAAGACGTTCATGGCGTTATAACCCTTAGAACTAAACCCTAAGCACCCAAGCAAGCCTTGCCTGTAAGGCAAGTAAGTCTTCTTCTTCATCTCCTCCGCCTGAGCTCTCTTAGCTGTATAGTGCAATTCATGCGGTGAAGGTGGCGGTACACCTCTACGCTTCGAAACTCCATTTGCAGGTTTACTAATAGGTTTCTTGGTTGGAAGTGGTGATTTCGGTTTCACTGTTTGATCATTAGAATTGTCTTTGGAGATTGATGAGGAGATTTTGTACCAGAATTTTTCCTTGATATTTCCTCCTCTTCCTTCGCTCTTACTTCTAAGAAAGTCCTTCAAGAATAACCATCTCTTCGAGTTTCGACCGCTAGATGAAGACCTAGAAGATGAAGCCGACACCGATGGCGTTGTTTCAATGGAAGGAATATCCATCTCCATCTCAGTATGTTTAGCATGGTTTAGATCTAATTCTTGGTCGTCTTCTTCTTCTTCTTCTTCTTGCCATTGGAATGGATTAGTCCTGAGAGGAGATAGCGAACGGGTTCTTCGGTGAAGAGACCCGTTGAGTAGTCTAAGATCTCTGCCTCTCACCATAGAATCAACTCGCTTAACGAACTGAAACTCTCTTGAGTCATCTTCTTCTTCCTCTTCTCTGTCAAGATCCAATAATGGAGCAAGAACTTGAGGGCTTTTCAAGTGAGAGGAGAGCTTCATGGGCCGGATCTGGCCGTTCAAGAATAACTCATCAGCGGAGCTCATCGATCCGGATGGAATGGAAGTGGTAGAGGACAATCTTGCAGAGAAATCAAAGTCCAATGCTGAGTTTATTTCAGATGAAGCCGTAAAGGCGGTGGAAGAAGGAACGGAACAAGACGAAGACGCGGAGGAGCAGAGGATGTAGTGCACTGGGCTTGCTGGTGCACTGAAGAAGAAGTAATTATTAGAACCGCCACCACCACCACTGCTGCGGCCGGGGCTTGAGGGTGCACTGACATAAGGAGTAGAGCAACTGCTGTATATCTCTTCGCTCAAACGCGGTGTTTCCGTCGATTCAAAAGGCTCATTGTTAGGGTTTTGGATGTTCATTTTGGTTGTGAACTGAGCTAAAGAGAAGGGCAGAGCAGAGGAGGCAGAGGTGGTGGAAGAGATAAAAATGCTGGAAGTGGTAGTTATAGTGGTTTTATAGTAACGCGCCTTTTATGGTTGTGGTCCTTTGGTGGTAAAAAAGTTGCTTTGCAGTGAAAACATTTCAATGTAGAGTGGGTAATAAAAATTTAAGTAAAAATTTAAGTCAAAGAGCTTCACCATCCTGGGCGGCTTGTACAATATAAATACGATGATGTTACAATTTCAAAAATCAAAATGTAATAACCAATTCTTAATATCTTGTTGTATTTATTCTATTCAGGTTGGTTAGCTAAGGCTGTGGTGGTTTGGCCTCCGCGTCTTCTTAAGTTCGATACCTATTAACCTACCAGCGGCAATTGTAAATATTAATTTCTAATAATTTAATCCAAATGGTTAGGCTTCAGTGAAACATAACATTAATTTCTTATGGCAATAGTACTTAGTATTAAGGGGAAATCCATATTTTGGGGGTAAAAAACCATTGAATTTACATTGAGATGTCCACTAGGGTAAATCTAGGGACTCTAAGCACTCTTCAAGATGGCAAATATTTGGGATGAAAGGAATCTAGGTCCTTAATCTCTCCCATTCCAAATGTTAAATCCTGAATTTTATTTTATTTTTATCTTTAAATATTGGCTAACAGAATTCAAACCCTGAACTTGTAATTTCATCCATGTTGAGCTGGTATCCCAAAATCAGTGAAGTTATTTGAGAAGAAATTAAGCACAGAAATGAAAGTTATAAGGTGGAAATGCAAACCAAAATGTGATGGATTTTTTTAGGAGTGGAATGGGGTGGCACCTTGATAAGCAAGTCGTACGTACTAGCTAGAGTAGAGAGAAGGCATGTGCTTGGGTTGGGCTCCCCATACTGTCCTCAGTTTGCAAAAACAAACACACCACCAAATAAAGGACTGACTCACTGACATAGTATTCGCATTGGATGCTCACTCTCTGCAACATTTGTTGGCCATTATCAACCCTTTTTAATTAACCTAATCCCCCCTTAATAACACACATTCGTTATCTAGATTCCATTATGATAAAGAAGATGCAGTTTTCAATTGCTATACAATGTACAATGTATTGCAAAAATGTAAACTGTATTTCTTTGAATCCACATTGATGATAGATCTCGCGATGTAATGAATAATCTTAAAATTGTAGTATTGTTTTTGTACGCGGTCATGTAGGACAAGTAGTGCAGGCTTCAACCATCCAGGGACTTTGGTGGTTCGTGGTGGTTGTAGAAGTAGGCGTAAATTTGAACCATTCCGCCTTTTACAACCTTATAAATACATCATATAACTACATTTTTGACACTATTATCATGTATAACAATTGGAGGCCAGAAGTCTATTAACTGTAGCTCAGTTGGTGGGACATTCACTCTCTTTGTCATGAGTTCGAGACTCATCAGTTAAATTTTGTGAGTTTTCGTCGAATTATTAAAAGTACATGTGCTCCACCATTGATAATAAGCTTTCGAGTATTGATTGCATTTATTTAGATGAACTAGAAAACAAATCTTCATGCAAGGTGGACATATTGAAAGCCAATGATATGACAGCTCAATAGTTAGAGTTTAACGGATGATACCACTAGATCATGAATTCAAACTCAACCGACAACATGTTAATCACTTTATGGTGTGTTGAATGCACAAGTCTTCAATAAAGATCAGTCATATAGCATTCAAGCTTACATAAATAAAAATGATTAACGAACCAATTTAAAAAGAAGGTGGAAGCCACAATCAATCTAGCTCGGTTGGTGGTATTATTGTAATGTTTTGAATTTGACTAACATAAAAAATTAAAAAACGGAAGAAACTTGGTATGAGTAAATGTGTTGATCAGGTTGGTGTGAGTAAATGTGCTGATCTGAAGACTGATGAAGAGTTGACATTGTCTGTCTAACACCTGACAGGCCCAGCACCCCCCAACTTCAACTTGCATGAATGACTAGAAGAAGAGACCTTCTAGGGATGGATGGTTACCCCCTCGCCTTCGCTCATCTCGAGGGGGATGGGTAGTTACACCCTCCTCGCACGTTTTCTCGCCCCTTAGAATTAGCGCTGGAAGAAAGAACTGAACAAAGGTTTCAAAAGAGAGACCATCAGTTTTCAATTATTGAGCCAATGTTGAGAAATAAAAAATTTCAATTATCGCTAGAAGAAGGGCTCGAACCTTCGACCTTGTGGTTAACAGCCACACGCTCTAACCAACTGAGCTACTCCAGCTTGATGAGTGCAATTTATTATTATTATTATTATTATTATTATTATTATTATTATTATTATTATTATTATTATTATTATTATTATTATTATTATTATTATTATTATTATTATTATTATTATTATTATTATTATTATTATTATTATTATTATTATTATTATTATTATTATTATTATTATTATTATTATTATTATTATTATTATTATTATTATTATTATTATTATTATTATTATTATTATTATTATTATTATTATTATTATTATTATTATTATTATTATTATTATTATTATTATTATTATTATTATTATTATTATTATTATTATTATTATTATTATTATTATTATTATTATTATTATTATTATTATTATTATTATTATTATTATTATTATTATTATTATTATTATTATTATTATTATTATTATTATTATTATTATTATTATTATTAGTATTATTATTATTATTATTATTATTATACTTAGTACTTTATTAATCTAATTAATAAAATTTCGGATTCTGCTACGCTATTCCATTAGTTACTTTTTAATCTCATAATGAAACTGAAGGATTTGATGAAATGATCTTGCAATCGACAATTGAATTTAGTATGGTTGGCAGATGAAATTTAGTATTGGTAGGGTTGCACAGCAACAAATCAACGAGTACATTCAGCCGCTATAGGGCTGAGGTTTTA
This sequence comes from Berberis vulgaris, assembly GCA_963556465.1. NCBI lineage: Eukaryota > Viridiplantae > Streptophyta > Magnoliopsida > Ranunculales > Berberidaceae > Berberis > Berberis vulgaris. The sequence continues at coordinate 91,040,008 of OY747129.1, read as the reverse complement.
GCAGTATTTGATCGTGCAATCTGATTTGCAGGTTTTGGTGGAGCCAAATCAGCATCAACCAGGAAAATGGCCATCTAAACCCTGTAATTCAAATGAATCTTTTAAGATATTGCTAGAGCGTGCAAATTCTTCAAATCTTCGCAGTGGGAAACCTTGCAGCTTACTAACCTGCAAAGAAAGGAGCCAAGTGTTGAGTCTTGCCAACATAAAGATCTTTTTCCATACTAAACTTGGTTTTGTAAGACCCATTGTCTTTGCTGTGTTTGCACATCAGTGATACAATTTGTAAAAAAAAGGAAAAAAGGTAGAAGCATAAACAGTAAACATTGAGCAGCTTCAACTGAAACCGTATTTATTGGTTTCCAGCGCCAAAACAGAATCCTGCTGTACTAGACCAGATTATATCCAATTTTATACACTGTAACTGCATAGAAGATTACAAATGGCATTGCCGGTGAAAGAGAAATGTGGAAATGAATAACTTACATTGAAGATGATAACTAGTAGACTACCGAATCCAAGATATCAGCAAGCACCTCATCCATCAAAGAGGTTAATATATCCTTCCCTATCTCAACTACCAGTTCAAACTCTTGAATTTCGAAGTCAAGCCATCTCCCATATTGGCTGCTCATGTCCTTATCCACGAGCCCATCCAACATCCAATCCCTCATGCTTCTCCAATTTGAGATCTCTTTGTAAATTCCATCTGCCAACCAAGCTTTTCTTTCCAAAATAGCCTCTCCTTTCGCTCGTCCTCGGCAGCCCCCACCAACATATGGTCTGAACCTCAAATGTAAGCATTCACTGACACAATCAAACAAGACCCTTCGCCTCAGCTTTGTGTCGCCACACTCCTCGAAATAACTACTTGTCGAAGTATTCTGACTTTCTAACTGGTCAAACAGGTGCAGGTTTATGATTTCATCAGTCTGACCCAATGTGAAATCGTTGAACATGAATTCTGCATTGAACAGTATATCCCTGACATACTCTAGTTCCCAGTTGTCTGTTCTTGTGAGATTTGGAAAGTTGAAATGCGTCTGGTCTCCACTTGTATTACCCAAAAATGTAGAAGAGGCTGAATCAGATAACTCCACATCAGATTGCACTCGCAAATGCTTCTTCGGAGAATTTGAGTCAACCACTTCTTGGGATTGAGGAAAAGAACGCTGACCTGGAAATAAATAGTGGTGCTTGAGTATTTTCTATCAGAAACCCTCATTTGAATGCAAGTAGGAAAACCTTAGTAGAAAAATAAGATAAAATTCAAGGAAGTAAGGATTAGCCGCTTCTACCGTTCATATTGTCTCCACTACTATCCGAAGAGTTGCAGCTTTCGTTAGAGAATGGTGGTTCAAGGATTGAGATGGGGCTGGGATGTCTACAATTGAATTTATTTTTTGCTTCATCATTTCCGATGACACTAGGGTCACCAACTTCTTCCCTTCCCTAAAAAAATTGAAACAATAGATTTTATCAGAAATAGGAATACGTCGTCAACCCGGAAAAATTGGGAGACACTGATGTTAATGATATAAGGGTTATGCTTGGGGCAGGTAGCTGATAATTCTTAGCACCTACAATGCAGTTAGAAAATAGGCATAATCACTAATTTTGAAGCACAACTCCGTTCTTTTCTTTTCTTTTTTCCCTTTGAAATTTATATACTAATTTATTAGTGTAGAAAGAACACTAAAGAGACCAGACTCAATATCACTACTCTGACCTCTAGACTGAATAAGCTCAAAACACATTTTGATACAGCTCTACCTAGTACCTAGACATGTTACAATTCATATACTTACAAACACAATATTCTCGTATCTATGCCTGCGAAAGACGCGTACAATACACATGACAACAACAAAAAAAATGTATATCAAGCTCTTTTACAAGCAGGCATTAAAAAACATATGCACGAAAATTAGCAGTATATACTGTTTGATTCAGCTTTTGAGGCTCATGCCAGCTTCTTTGGTTTGGTAGTTTGGTCATATACCAGAGGAAATCCATGAGACCATGTAACAGCTCTAAAAAGAACTCACTGGGTTGCATACTACACCTCAAGCGAACATTCCAAAACCAACTTTTGAACTTGGAACATACTTTCTCATCAACTTTTATAACATTGATGCTACTTGCTAAACCTTTTACATTCTAATGCTCCTTTCTGCATTCATCTAGTGAAATTTCCCCATCATCATCACATGGATATTTAGCAAGGCCAGCGCACTCTTAATTGACTACTGTGGTAATCATTTTGGCATGATGTATGTTGTCAGGACGTCCCCCTATTATCCTGGATTTCTGTACATTTCCTTGAGAAAGCTTGGTTCGGATAAGGGGATGACAACTTGGAATAGTCAGCTTAGAAGATACTCCATCTATTTGTGAGATGGAAGAGAGCATTAACTTATTGGATCAATGAATGGGGCACCTATTACTGCTGAAAGGGACAAGAGGCAATAGAAATGGGATAAGGAAAAGTGCTTTTTGGCAGAGCCGCCCTTTGAAATATTAGCAAACTAATACCTCCCATTGAGAGTTTCGGCCACCTTAAATTTTCCAAAAAATTGGATTGACCAAAGGAAATCTCTGCAGGTCTCTCTTTCACGAGATTAATGGTTTGGAGAAAGAAATTATCACTTATTACTCCATTGTAGCTTCCCTAGAGAAGTATGGACTCACTTTTCATGCTCTCTGCGGTGAGAACCACAATTATTCAACAACTTTGACGCGTTAAAGAAATCAAGCCATCTTAGTTCCACCATTAAGCTTTTGTAGAAGATTTGCCCCAGAGTGTTGGATTCCATAGAAAGAAAGAACCCAAAAGTATTCGAAAATAAGGCAGCCAATAGAAAGAGTGTGCTCATGATCCTATTGTAGCCGTAGCGTTGGGGTTTAATCAAATGTTTTATCAAGAGATGCATTTTTTTATTCTCTTATTGAAAAGAGGCGTACTTTTTATTCTCTTCTTGTAAACTGGGATAGTTATGTAAAGGAACCAATAATGTTACCCTATACATTATAGGTTTAGTTTTCCACTCTCGGTTCAGTAAACATGAGTGTGTGGTCTAAAAAGTTCAGGTTGAGGATGAAAAAGAATGACAGAGTTGCACATGAAAAAAAGAAATTACAAAACATACCTGTAACATATGATCCTCAGTTGCAGAGCAGTTGGACTCGCGTCCACTAAACTTATCAATGGTTAGCCCATGGTTGAACCTATTATCACATCCCTCTGCATTTGTACTTCCTGCACTGAGATCAATGACAACATCTGGCTGGTCAGATGGAGAACTAGTAGCACTTCCTGATTTCGTTGAATTGTGGACAGAACCAATTCCATATGTTAATTCCCTAAGCTTTTGTTCCAAAAGAATGCTTAAAGCATCTCCTCCTATGTCATTTAATCCCAGTGACAACAACTTTGCATTTTTCATATCAGCAGAAACATTTTCATGGCTAAAACCCGAACATGAGTTGTTATGCTTCTCTAACACATGCTTCGAGGTCTCTGATCTAGGTATAGGCTTTTTCATAGGAGAATTAAAAGTGAAAGAAACAATATCCATGCTAATCCTTCTGCTCTCTTCGACCAATTGGAGGTGTGTGTTTATTGCATCATTATTTTGAATAGCCATCTCATCTTTGTCAACCACCACAGTCTCGACAATGCCACTTTTCTCAAAGTAGAAGTCCCCTTCGATAGACTGCCTCTTTTGAGGGAGACTCCTTGTCCTTGATAAGGTAACTATCTGTTCAGTGTCCTTTGTATCAAAATCAGTATTTCGAGGTCTAACCTTAGAGTTCCCAGCAATCTTACCTAAGGTGGCCTTATTCCGACCAAAAGAACCATCACCTGATAATGTCCTTTTGCCATGATTGGTAGTCACTGAAACCTTTGAAGGAATTTTTCCTTTATTTGTTGAGGAATTCTGCTTCAGGTTATTCTGCCTGAGCACACCAGAAGCATTAGGCATAGAAGGTTTCTTCCGCACATTTTTCTGTGTATTCTGTTGACTTGACTTAAATTCATTGTGTTCCCTTTGGCCCTGCAAACTATAACTACTAGTTGAGCCCAATCCTTCTCTTCTTTGCACATTGACCTTTGCTTGGACTGCCAATGAAATTGATTTTCCTTTACTCTTCACACCAGAGGAACCATCTTCTGAATGTGACGAAGAAGGCCTCAACTGAGGTGCATCTTCTACTCCATTCCAGCTCTTGTTCAACGATTGTCCTTTAAGATGCTTAACAGCCTTAGAATGTGCTGGCCTTTGAGATGATTCAGAAAATTTGGATGGTCTATTTACAAATTCCACTTTTTCCTTTAAATTCCGAAGCTTCAAGGGCACTGAAGAAGACCCAACTGGTGACATTCTTCCTTTGCTATTCAGTCGAGGTCCTGGTTCTATTATTCTTGAAGCTTCCTCCATTATCTGGGCTGCATTCTTGGTTGTGACAAAATCCGGAGTCTTGATTGGAGACAAAAGCTTGTGGTGAGTAATTGGGATTGACTTGGCTGATTTTGGAGGCAATACTTCTGTTTGGAACCTCTCAATTGGTCTGCTTATCAGCCTTCGAGGTCTTGGTTCTACAGGATTATGAGAGAAGCCCTCTAGTCTAGTAGGCTGCTTACCAAAATAGATGAATTGACGTTCAAATTCGAAATCAGGGTTCCTTTGGTACCGACCATCGCGAAGAAATCTAGAATCAAAGGATGACGTAGAATGGACATCAGAAACATTGGAGGTTGGCAGAGAGTCTAAACCCATTAGTCTAGCTACCACTCCAGGAGCTTTAGTTCCATTCCCTTCATCATCAGTCACTGATGAAACACAACTATAATCACTGCTTCCTTTCATACTTGACCCACCATAATCATCTTCTCCATTCTGAAAAATTTAGAAAGAAACAAAGGCTTGTTAGGTTATCATATTACATCAATGTGAAAGTGATGATGAATAAATACCCACCAGCCGCGTCTTAGTCAAATTATAGTTGCTCCTCTTTCCTTGCCTTTGTCCCCCTACATTAGTGTAGAAATGAGATTAATCAGCACATATAAAAAATTATAAACTCAAACCTCCAGTAGTTTATACAACATGTGATCAATTTTGTAAGGTTGCCCATTCTAAGATTTAGTGACATGACCTGGTACATTTTTCTCTATGATTCTTCCAACGAAAGTAATCCTATATATAACTCCCCAAATCCAATTTTCTCATTTAGAGATATTTCTTCTACTACTGAAAGAAGGTCGTCAATGATTTTAAACACATCTACTTAGAAAGGATCCATTTGTGAAAGCATTAGGCTTAGCTTAAACTATGAGTTTCTTTTCGCTTGCATTATGCATGTTGCAATCTCTAGTAAGTGATACAAAGCAGGCTTTGAAATTACTATTTTCAATCAATATTTAGGAGTGCAATCTAAATAGGTGTGAGCTTAATAACAAAAATCATATAACAGTGTATATTATTGCTGATACTACTAATGTATAACATCAAAAATTGCACAACCAGTTTACCTTGTACATCATCAGACTTATTGGAGAACAACTTCTTCCGCGACTTCCCATTCCAGTCAAACAACTGCAGAAAACCTCCAACATATCGGCCTCCACCACCCTTCGAACCATGTTTCTCGGCACCCATCTCTCATGCAAACATCACATCTTCATTCAATACAATCTGTAAATCTGTTGATTATGTTCCAAATGTCCCAACCCATCTGCATTAAGCATAAAGAATCTATCTATCAAACTACACGACATCTTTTTTCACCTAACCCCATTTATCTATATCTACTCAAAACCCATTATAAAAAAATCCATCTTTTCTCAAATACATTAAACAAATAAACATTCAAACACCTAAAAATTAGTCAAAATAGAAAAATAAACAGAAACTTCAATCAAAATCCTAACTTGATATCACCCCATCTTTACAGACATCATCAAAAACCAAAACACAAACTAAAACAATAAAATCGAACTAAAAAAAACTCTGGGTCAACGCAAATTTATCTCTATTTCATCTTTAAACCAAAATGTGGATCGAAAAACAATGGATAAAAATCAAATCATTCATCATCATTCACAAAAACATTTCAAAAACATGAATAAAGACTTTAAAAACAGTACCTCCGATTGACCTTCAATGCCGATTGTTGTGCAATCGAGCTCCTTCGATACTAATAAGAACTTGAACCAAATAAAGATAACTTTTTTAGGGTTTCAAACGAAATGGGTGAAAGACGAGTGAGAGATAGAGGTGTGAACACGAATAACAGATTCGGAAACTGAGAGGGATTTGGGGTTAGAGAGAGAAAAACTGAAGCTTTAGAGAGAAAGAGAGGTGCGTAGTTTGAGCATTAAATGGAGACACAGTGAGAGGAGTTCGAGTGATTAAACAGTAAAATAGTGTGATTAGATTAGTAATACTGATTAAATTAGTGTGAGTGATTAAGAGATGTTGTGGTAAGTTAGTTGATATAAAATAGGTAAAAAAAAAGAGCTATGACCAAAGAATGTAGAAAAAATATACGGTGCCTGGTCCAAAGGTGCATGTTTGGTGCCACGTCTCCAGGCACCGTAGTACAGCTTAAGAATGTGATTTCTCGAAAATTTGTCTAAATTTCATGAAATATTCATTATTCTTTTTTTCCAAGTTACTAAAAAAAAAAAATTTATTCAAAATATTTCTTTCTTTCGTAAGATTAATCTCAATTTTCGTACATTTTAGCCTGTTATAATCTTAATTTAGTATTAAAACTTTGTTTTCTAAGTGATTTTTATACAATATATAGTTTATATGACATTTTTTTTTTGAAATGTGAGTTGGGTTTTTACCCATTAAAAAGTAACCATGCTGCAGGTGGGATTCGAAGCTAGGACGTGGGGGACAAACCCACACAGCCCTAACCACTAGACCATAACACCATTGGCATTATGACATTATGAGTCTTGTGAGACTATTTATGTAGTATGTAATCTTTCGTAAGACCAATCTCAATTTCCGTGCATTTTAATCTGTTATAACCTTAGTTTAATGTTAAAATTTTGTTTTTTTTAAAAAAATGTTAAAATTTTGTTATATAAGTGATTATTATGCAATATGTAGTTTTATACGAAATTAAGAGTGATATTCTTTATGTAGTATCTAAGAGTTTAAAATGTTTTAAATTATGATTGATAACTTCAAAATTACAATCAAAATTTTTACTCAGTGAAATATTTCTTTAAATCAACATATAAAATTACTTCGATAAACGAAATCACAATCCTTGCTTATAACGTCTCTTGGGGCTCACATGTGGGAGCTTCATGTGGATGGTTTTATAGTCAAATTTTATTAAACCATTGATTATTATTATGAAAAAAGTTCATTAAGACTTCTGATCATCGAAAAATATGATAACTGTGACCACAATTGGATCATTCTATATGCATTATTGGATGTCCTGGAGATGGATGTGAATAGGTTCATCGGTTAGTACACACTGTGATTCTATGGAAGAAAGGACGGCATCAAGGATATCTTATAGCACTAATGTTTATACCTACTCAACTCAACTCAACACAAGCTAAGAATTGAGACCACCATGAATGTTCCTTTTGATACTTATTTTTGCAGGGACAACCCAAAATGTTCGTTCATCGATCTTGACAGCCTATGACAATCGAGGACATTATGCAGTGTCCAAGGTTAAGATAAGCTAATTTAATCCCAAACCCACCTCGTAAACTTGGATTATCTATCTGTATTAGGTAAACAGATGGAAGAGTGGAGTTCTTGCAAGTTTTGAGTTGACTTGGATGCGAACAATGAAAAATATAAACATTATTCATAATTGTTTACTTCGAACAAATTATTGAAGAACAAGGACATGTGTATTTTAGTCAAATATTGAGTATTTTATGGAACCACTAGATCTTGATTCAACATAGAAACAGGTTGAATATCATGTCCATTGCTTCATTTTGAACGTATAATGTCACCATTGGAAAACTAGATCCAGTTGTGTCGGTTTTTCTTTCTTTTCTTTTTTTGGAAAGTGAGCTGGGGTTTTTAGAATCTCCGAACCTTATATTAATAAAAAAAATATGATGATAAAGTTTACAATTGCTCATACGTTCACTCGTTTCATCATCTATAAAACAATAAACTTGCTTCAAAGTTTTAACAAAGAACCTAATTAGTTCTAGATTCACCGTTTTCAGGTTAGAGAGTAACCTTGCAAAGTGTTCTGCTACTAAAGTGGTTACATGATAGACCTGCCATAATTTTTCTTTCTCATAATTACCAATCAATCCTTTAAGCACTCTCATGACCTGATTTATACCTAATGTGAGCCCCAGAATGTATGAGAAGTCGTCGTAAAGAATCGAAACATAATAAATCATGATATAGAAACAATTGAATGCTAGCACTAATCTAACATCCCCATAAAATTATAATAAACATTTGCATTCTACCTGTATTATATATTATCATCAGTTGTGTCATTAATATTCTAATAATGGCCACGTCTTACCGTGTTTCTTGATAAGTATGTATATGATAACTTGCAGACTGAAAAGACTGTTACTAATGGTGAAACGGAGATCTAAATTTTTATATTCAGAGCTAACTCAGAGTGAAAAAAGCACTAAGAATCTGCAGAACATATCTGAAGTCGAAAATTGTTCAAAAATAGTTTGATTTGTCTGGCATATCATTGTAATTCAGCACGATAGGCTGAGAGCTATGATACGCAATGAATTTATTGAACATATGCCTATCTGAAAGGCAGCGATAAAAACATCAAAAGTTCATTCAAGTGAAAATGATAGACCTTGGAACATAATGCATACCTACGCAACATACAGGTTGGTAAAAATCATTTGGCTGCTAATTGAGGTACAGAATATGAGCCTCTATATTGAGGTCTCTACCAACATATTTACATTTCGAATAGCAAAAATAAAAGACGTCCCTAAAACATTGATTGATATACTCATTCACAAACTTGAAATCATCCAATCTTAAAATGATTTGATGGCACATCATGACAACTAGTCCATTCCAAGTCCTAACCGAGAATCAGCAAACCATATCGACCCAGTTCTGGGAATATCCTCTAAATGTCTTCGGAAAAAATATATATATATATATATATATAAATCAAACAAATGACACTAGTTTAGTAGTAACAAGATGTAGATGCCACTCTAGCAGCATTGATCAAGGGTCGACTGCACAAAATCTAAAATTCAGACATTGTAAAGACTGAACCATTGTATGAACTTACCAGTTTATATTGTCATCGAGGACACAATACACCTCTTAGCAGTTTTGTTTGAAAATATTATTGGATGGAAGAAGGAACAAATGTAGAAGCAAATGTGAAGAAGAAGCCAAAGAGAGATAACTCAAATGTAGAAGCAAATAATTTATTTTTCTTTATTTTAGAGTGTCATAAACTTATTTTTTGAGTTTGTCTAGGCAACCAGCCTTTAAAATCATTTTTTGTTAAGTTTGGGCTTTTTTATATTTTTATTCATTCTCTTTAAAATACAATCACAAATATTATCTATAAAATAGAGTAAAAAATGTAAAAATCTCAAAATGTGACAAAAAAAATGACTATAAAACATGCCTGCCTAGAATTGAAGACTACATATTTTAGAGAGCCATAAACTCCCTTTCATGTGGTTCTTCAAAAGAAAATTTACCTTGGCTCTTGCCACAACGTGTTCGTTCTTTGACTTTCAATGTAAATATTAAAAAAAAGATTAATTAATTTTTGCAGCAATTATATAATAATGTTTTTTTAAATAAGCTTAATTAATAAATAACCACAAATCTAGTTACATTTATACGAACTAGAGGTGGAAGCGCATTACGTGCGCGAATACTCAGTATTTTATTTTATCTTTAAAAAATTAATAAATACAAATTAAAATTTTATAGAACTTTTTAATCTAAGAAAACTTAGAAATTGAAATAAAGGTACGCATTTGATCACAAATGACAAATCATAAATTAGGAGGATTAATTCTGCATTGGCCCTTTTAATACATTTTTTAGTCCAACCACCTTCAAGCCCACTGTGGATTGGGCCTTTTGCTTCTTTTGTTTTAATACATATTTTGAAAAGACTGTGACTTTTTAGCTACCTTTGATTTTTGTTTGTTACCTACCTTTGATTTTTGTTCGGAAAATATTGAACATGAAACGGCAAAATGGGAGTGAGAAATCAAGACAACTACATTGTCATTGCAGGGACGGAACCACGTGGGGGCAAGTGGGGGCACTTGCCCCCACTGATTTTTTAAAAAAATTATTTTTATTTCTAATATGCCCCATTGCGATGTCGACGACTCGGTCCTGCCGTGTCATTTTTATTTTTTTGTTCTCCCTTCCTGTTCCACCCGTTTCCTCTCTTCTGCTCCCTCTCTTTGTTTACTGCGACATCGGCAATCGCCCCGCCTCCTACTCTCTTCCTCTCCCTCCCTTTTTGCTTAATTTAGTTTTTATTTTTTACCATCACTATTAGCCACCAACAACCGCAACCTTTTTTTCTGCTTTGAGGAAGGATAACATTTTTTTAATGTATTTTCTCAAGATAAATTTGTATCGAGGTCTATTTTTGTATTTTATTCATAGGCTTTTTTGGAGATGCATGAAATTTGGATCCATTAATTATTTTTTTTTTTTCTCAAGATATATGTTTGTATCTCGCGGTTCATCTGTGGATTATTGTTTGAAGACATTTTGATAATCAACGTGAGCCTTTTGACAGTCAATGCACGTTGACCGTTAGTCCCGAAAAAGAATGTAATAGTGATTAATGATGGGGTAACCTCTAATTAGTTATTTATGATAAGGTGGCAAATTGTAAATTACCAAATTTTTGTGTACACATCTAATTTTACATTTAAAATTAATTATTGTCTATTAACTTTACATACCAATTTGATTTGTCCCTCATATATTATTGTTTGTGCTTCATACAAAGTCGCTTCTCGGATCCATTTTCTTCCCCATAGATTAAATGGAGTTTTGTTTACTAATTCGTGTTTTGTATATTTATTTATGTACTGTTCGAATTAATTTTTTTGTTAAAATAATTAATTACTATATTTCATTAATTAACTATGACATCACTCCGCCCCATTCATAAAATTTTCTGGCTCCGTCACTGTGTCATTGTTCATCACGAGGAAGAATCGTTATAGTAGCAAAGATGGGGAACCGTAGATCAACAATCATGTGTGTGACTTATGCTGTGGATCAATGTGACAGCATTGCTGTTCATACATCCATATCAAATATTTCGCATCATTATTATTAGTAACCAATGAAATTGACATCTTCTCTGTTTTTTTGGCTAGTTATGGTGCATGGGAATGGAAACACAAACAAGTGGAGATTTGAACCACAAATTTATTATAAAAAAAAAAATTACTTATAGTATGAGAATCGTGGAGTTTTTTTTTTACTACTGACTTGTTAGGTTTTGTAAGATAATGTTGTTATGTTAAACTATTTAGCCCGAGTGTTTTTCTTGGCCTCCCTGTTATTTCTTGCAGGAATTCCTGGCCTGCGAGATATTGATGAATACAGTGAATAATAGCTACTGATATTGTGATTGTTACAACTCATTGCAAAAGTTATATGTTTCTTGCATCAAGTATTCAAGCTAGTTTCTAATACTTGCCAAGTCTCATTTCACTAAATTATTCATGTTATGTGAAAAAAATTTACTAGGGTCTTTTTCACTGATTAGGATTGCTTGGTGTATTATTTTTCTTTTAACTACTGCAAAATGTTTGGAGGGCATAATATTGTTTGTCGTGTTGCCCCGTCTGCTTTTGAATCATATTATCTGGTGTGGCTCATGAATCGATGCAGAACACAATTAATAGTTGTAATAAAAAGTAATACATCCAAAGTATAATCAATGCAGTATAAAATAAAGTAAAACACATATCATACAAAGCAATTTAATGTGCTTCGATAAGTATGACTACGTCCACGGGGCAAAGAGAATTATTTCATTAGTGAGATTGAAGAATACAATGGAGAGAGTCACTCACACAACATTAATGACGTTACACACACAATGTCTAAATGACACCACATACGCAGATTGCATATATTACACAATATCTCTTTCCTCGCTTCTTTATCACACACACAAAATGGGCAAAATCCTAACACACGCAAACACAAAAAGAAGAACCGAATTGAAATGGGAAAACCCCTTATTCTTATAGAGTGATTAGGCAGTGATGGAAAACTTCATCACATTCTTCTTCCTAAATATCATACTCATATTTCCTTGTACCTACTTCTTCTTGCTTCTTGGTGAAGGGAAGTCAACTCATCAAATCGAATAACTTCTACAATTTTGATTGTTGCTACTAAAGAACGTCAACAACTTCAGTTGCTTCTATTGTTGCCGACAATCATACGCCGCCAATCTATTGCTGACGAGCTTACTGCTACCAATCTATTACCATCAGGGATATTAATCTAGCACGTGAGTCACACAACGCATACTTATTGAATCCATCTGCAAGCCAAAATTCTTCCTGGTCTGGAAAATCAGCGAGGTTGCTGCTTTGAAAAAGGTTTTAAAGAAGGAAGTAAAAGTGTATTTTTGCCCTCCAAACAGCAAACCAGACAGGGGGACTCAGGCCCTGTAGAATTACTCATCTGTAAGACTACATTGGACCTCAAGGAAAATTGCTTAGAAATAATTAATGTTGTTTTTAATTGTTTCCTTAAATTCTCTGGTTGATTTAAACTTCACTTATTTTTTAATCTATTAGAAGTTTTATTTTCAAAGCTACCGAAATGAAATTGAATGAATGAGAATATATATATATATATTATTTTTAATTATGAGCAGTATACAGATGTACAAATGAGACCTCAGTATCATTTATTGTCGCACTATATAGTTGAATTAGTGCCAAGTACGATATTGATGGGTAACTATATTTTTTTTTTGGTGTATGAGAAGGATGGGGGGTTGGATCATCCATTGCTTTTTGTTCTACAAAATCTCTCGCGTAGAATCTAAAAAAAAAAAAAAAAAGTTTTATTCTATTTCATGAAACTCGCCACCATACGAGTTCCATGAAAGGGACTTGAAAATTTTGAATTGTTTTTACCACACAACTTCTTGTGTAGTGATAGGGGTGAAATTTTATGCCCTTTTTTTCCCTCCAAAAGAGTGGAGGTGGGGAGAATAAAGCATGGGTGTAGTTAGAATCAGGGATTGTGTTTTTGCTATTTTATTTTGAAATTACGAAAATAAAAATGGCGAATAAAAAATTATGTTTTTCTTAAATTTCGGAGCTCTTTCGTAACTTTGTGTTTTCGTAAAAATACAAAAAACAACTACTAAAAGTTACATTTTGAGGATTTTTGTAAAATAATTTGGGATTTTTTTTGCAAATTTTGGGGTTTTATAATTATTTATTGATTTTTTAAATCATCCCTTAGATTTTTTAAATTACCCCTTAATTTTTTTTAATTATCATTTATTCTATTTATATATTAATTTTTGAAACCACTTCCTGATTTTCTGTTATATATTGATTTCATGTTTGTTTAACTTTTTGGTATCTACTTTTCATTTAATGTGTTTATTAGATTTATTTACTTACATCCTTTTTTCATATATTTCATATACTATTAAAAAATTTAAGTTTTTTATTTAGACAACAAAATATTTATTAAAATCAGAAGAATGAAATTAACTCGAAAAACAAAATCACAATCCTTGGTTAGAATAAAAAACAAGAGATTTTAGATTCGCTCACAAGTGGAATAAGAGCCGTTCTAGCCGGCCTTGTTTCCACGCCTTGTTTCCTCCTAATGATGTTACAAATAGCTATGTTTATCTTCGTTGTTTAAAGACTTGCTTTATTGGGGGATGAATGGAAATATAGGAGAGTTTGGAAGTCTGGTTTTGAGTCCATTGCCATTGAATTTTGGTGAAAATTCGGGGGTGATGAGTTTGTCGAGTGGGAATAAGGATGTGGTGGATGACAAGTGGAGAAAACAGCAAAGTGGCTTTCACTCTTTCAAGCCAAAGCCCAATCTTACATGCCCAACACCCTCCAAGCACACGTGATCAGGAGTGTCAGGCAGAGATTGGGTGCCAGTACAAGGCTGGCTAGAATTTTCGGTGGAATAAAGTCCCTTGTGGAAATCATCACCACTCCATTTGCCCCTTTTTCTCAATAAAGACTTTCGCCGTGTTTCACACAACAGACAAATTCACACGATATAAATTTGGGTATTTTCGTCATTTGACAGATACAGATATTTTCTACAGAAACGTTGAATCAGGACCGTTAGATTAGATCACAAAGTACGCTTGATTTGCAATATGATGATGATGAGACGATAAAAGTTGTATGGTTTGCCAACAAAGTACGATTTCCTCGCGAATAACACCCGTCCGTCCCATCAACTAAAAAGCGACACGTACAATAAAGCAGAGTTTTTGATAGGACCTGTATGGTAGCGAAAACGAAAAAAAAAGCTTAAATAGCAGAGGTAATGGAGGCCCAAAGATTTTCCACACAAAGAGATTGGTGAAACGAAGAGAGGAAAATCGCAGAGAAAGAAAGAGAGAGAGGTTAAGAATCTCTTCTCTTTATCATCACGAGGTACTCATTCTTCATTCTCTAATCTCATTTTGTGATTTACAAAAGGTATGAAATGATGTGTTGTTGTTGCGTTAGATCTGATGATTTTGGATAACATTTTAAGGTTTTTTTTCAGATTTTTTTTTTTTTTCAGTCAGATTAGGCTTCTTGTTGAGTAGATTGAGTGTTCATTTGCGTTCGTAAAATGAACAGTGTTTCATCAAACTTTAGTGTCTGATCTGTAAACTTGTTTTGATGAGGGACAATGTTTATTAGAATCTGGAGATTTTTTTTTTTTTTGCTAACATGGCTCATTTCATTTTACTTGTGGCTTTCATTTTCAGAGATCTGTTTTTTCTGTATGCCGTAGTGGAGGTCATTTTCATGTATATAGTTTTCCTCATTTTTTTTTAAGGAAATTGTTGAGTCAAGTTGGGCAGAATTTCAAGAAAATTGATTTTTCTTCTCTTAGGAAAATCTTTGAGGGTATTTTCGTCTATTAGTCTGTACTCATCGCTTTCTGCGTCTGATAAGTCGACATTGATTTCTTGTCGATACATTGAATTAAGTCCATACATTGAATTAAGAGGAATGGTATTTGAATACTTTTATCAAAATTTGCATTCAGTACTTTAGTTCCACTGTATTGAAAGAGTATTGAATGCAAATGTTGGGTGGCGTGGCTTACAGACCATAAAGTAATGGGGGGCGGCAGAAGTTTGAAAAACTTTGGGTTATGACCAAATCCATCTGTTCTATTCCATTATGATCATTCATCTCTTTAGGATTCCATCCTTACTTTACCATGCCTCGTGATTCAATGTGTGAACTCAAAACCATAAATTTAAGTTACTTACCCCAATTACGGGTTCAATACCTTTACCAAAATTTTGGAAAGACCTATCACATGGTTAAGTTGTACGGGTTGTATTTGACTTATCAATCACTACTACTTGGTGAAACAAGTCTCACGTTTCTGCATTTATTTCCATCAATTATAGTAAAATGATGAGGTTTACCAGTTATTACATCGGGAATATGAAAAATTTTTAACACCTATTATTCTAATTCTTTTACTATATTTTTTTATGGTCAGGAATGTGATGTGATGCACACACGACACTTAAGAAATAAGTTTTATTAATTTTATATGGTTAGGTGAGTAGGATACACGTTTGCATAACTAATGTTATTTTTAATTGTTTTATCAAATCCTCTAGTTGATTTTTAACTCCATTTTAAAAAAAAAAAATTAATCTATTAGAAGTTTTATTTTGAAAGCAACTGAAATGAAATTGAATGAATGTCCCTATTGCTCATTGTCGTACTACAAAATTGAATTAGTATGAATTGTTCTTTTCAACCTTGGATTTAGTAATGTTTATGATATTGATGGGTGGTTGGATCATCATCCATTGATCTCTATCAAAATGATAGAAAATTGAAGTTGGTACCAAATTAGAGCCGACTTAAGAGATTTAATGGAGTTTTGTCTATCATTAGCGTCCATTTCACTGATGTTTAGATTTCCTATTTTTGTTTGGGAGTTGACTATGGTCCCTTTTAGATTCTCGGAGTGGTCCAATCCTACCTGTTTGTTACTTCTGAAAGTTGTGTTTATGCAGACAGATTAATTACTACTATGTCAATAGGGGAATTCTAATTGGCGAGGAAACGAGCGAGGAAATGGGTGAGGGAGGGGGATGGAGGGTTCCACCCCCCTCCCTCGCCCGTTAGACAAGCCCATGTCAATATGATGGTGGAGGCGTACCTACCTTTCTCTTCCCTAACACAGTCTGATATTCTAGCCTTGGGATAGCAATATGATAAGCATAATTAAAAAGGAACCTGTTTTATTGATCAGATTAGCTATGTTATTTTTTCCCTTAATAAACTTTCGTCATGTTAAACTAAAGGGAAACCTTAAGAATAAAAAAAATTAGTGTGAACAATAGAAGAAAAAAAAATGTAGTCCCCTTGGCACGGGCATAGCCATGATGCGGGCAATCAATACACACAAAGATTGCAATTTGTGCTTAACTCTTTAGATGTAGTATATATATTTTCAGCTTATATTGAGCATTTAATAGGATGTCACCTAAAGTTGTCCAAATGAGGTTTATAGTTATGATAAAATTATGTGTGTAGGTTATATCTTACATGACTTTCATGTCTATGAACAGAGGGGATGGGCATAAGTTACACAAATTGAAAAGTTAAAGAGCGCAGACATATTCGCACTTGCACAATTCTAAATAAATATTGGTCAAGTGTTTTTATTTGTTTATCTATTTTTTATTTTTTTTTATATTTTGGTAATGGGATGCATAGGATGCTTCAGAATTCAGTAAACTGTCTATGGAGTATATCTTTTTTGGCAATACCCATTCTATGTGACGGTCCCAAGATTTTATACCTTTTGCTTAGGAAGATTTTATCCTAGAAACTATGAGTTTTCAATATGGACGAAACCAAATCAGGTGATTCCTGTATTGAAAATGACTGAAAGTGAATAATCCTAAGCATAATATCTCTTATTGGACTACTTGGAAGTTTTAACCTTAGCGATCATTGTTAATATCATCTACCAAGCAATCTAAGACTTGTAAACATGGGGTGTATTCCTACTTTATTAATGAAGAGTGCTTAGAAAGTTGTAAACTCATCTCTAATTCAATTTCCTTTTCATTGTAGTCTTGAATGTATTTTGGAAAAAAAATTGGTAATTAAAGAATTCCTTAACATTGTTGATGCATTTCTTATCGATTTTCAATGTCTAAACATGAAATACATTTCAACTACCAAAAATTGAGATTTGTGATGTAGTGGAGATCTGACGCATACTTGTTTTCTCAGGTCTTGGAATACCTAAAATCAGAAGGAATGGGTGCTGGTGGCCGCATGTCTGTTACCCCTGAGAAGGAGGAAAAAGAAACCATTCATCGAGTCCCTTCAGCAAAGCCCCCATTTACTCTGAGCCAGATCAAGAAAGCCATTCCTCCACACTGTTTTGAAAGATCTGTGATTCATTCCTTCTCTTATGTGGTATATGACTTTGTCATCGCCTCTTTGTTATATTATGTCGCTACCACCTATTTTTCTGCTTTACCCAGCCCACTTTCCTACCTAGCTTGGCCCATCTACTGGGCTCTGCAAGGATGTGTCCTCACTGGGGTCTGGGTCATAGCTCATGAGTGTGGACATCATGCTTTCAGCAACTACCAATGGCTTGATGACACTGTTGGGCTCATCCTCCACTCTTTCCTTCTTGTTCCTTACTTCTCTTGGAAGTATAGTCATCGTCGCCACCACTCAAACACTGGGTCCCTTGAACGTGATGAGGTATTTGTCCCCAAACCTAAATCCAAAATGTCATGGTTTTCCAAGTACTTGAACAACCCTCCAGGTCGCGTGCTCTCACTGTCGATCACTCTTCTTCTAGGGTGGCCTTTATACTTGGCATTCAATGTTTCTGGCCGTCACTATGATCGTTTTGCCTGCCATTTCGATCCTTATGGTCCAATCTACAGTGATCGTGAACGACTTCAGATTTTTTTATCAGATGCTGGTATCTTTGCGGTCACCTATGGATTGTATAAACTTGCGGCTGCCAATGGAATTGCGTGGCTCATCTGTGTTTATGGAGTTCCTCTACTTATCGTTAATGGATTCCTTGTATTGATCACCTACCTGCAGCACACCCACCCTTCCCTGCCACACTATGATTCATCCGAGTGGGACTGGTTAAGGGGAGCATTGGCTACATGTGATCGGGATTATGGGGTGTTGAACAAGGTGTTCCATAACATCACTGACACACACGTGGCGCATCACCTCTTTTCTACAATGCCACATTACCATGCAATGGAGGCCACTAAGGCTATCAAGCCAATCCTCAAGGAGTACTATCAATTTGATGGCACACCCTTCTATAAGGCAATGTGGAGGGAGGCAAAGGAGTGTCTGTATGTGGCACCAGATGTGGATGCTGAGGACAAAGGTGTGTTCTGGTACCGGAACAAGTTTGATTAGCAACAACAGAAGTCATGTAGTAGGGTGCTTTCCCTGGTAGTAGCTCTAAGTCTGTCTGTCGAACGTGTTGTATCCTGCACTATATGCGGCGGTCTTCGCTTGGTATGGTATGGTATGGTATGAACTCTACTTAAGTTATTGTACTTGGTTCACCTTATGTGCGTCTTAGTATGTTGCTGTTTCTCTTTAATCTTGGTAGCCTATATATGGATGAAAGTCCATATCATATACTGAATAAACAATTCTTATCCTTGGATTCTGAAATTTGTCAATGTAGAATTGTATCTGTAAAACTAAGGGAGATCGAAATTCAAGGATTTTGGTCTTGTCTGTAACTTTACATATGCGCCCTACAGCTCTCAAGGCCTAAACTGAGCGTGTCTTAGAAGTGAAGAACCCGAACCCATTATTCAGGATATACAATTTTTATTTCACCTTACCCCTAACTTTAGTGTAATTTGCACGCACTGGTTGAAGAAAATTTGGATGAGTCAATGGGGATGTCCAAAATCAGGTTCAAGATTAATCAAAAGCAACACGATGATTCATCAGTAAAAGAAGAGGGCCATAGGTGTATCAGCTGAGTTGATAGAGGTGTGATGGATGAAATCACATGTCATGCAAAGTAATTGAGCACGCTAGCTCTAAACAGAGTGCAATTGAGTTGTGGCTTGTTGCCTTGGAGTGCAAATGAGTTGTGGCTTGTTGTTTGCAATGCCGGAAGTGACTAAGAAATTGATTCTATTGATGTTAACCTACACAATTTATATGCATGTTAAAGTCCTACGGAAAACCAAATATCATATCCTCTTGAGCGCGGTAGGGGGTAATGCATGCACGTAATGTAAGCTTGGTTCCATTTGGCGAAGCTTGGTGCCTGGATTAGGCCGGCACAGAATCACCAGATCATGCAAATACCGCGTGCTGGCACAACTCTCTATCGTTCATCCCACTCTTTACTCACTGGCATCCCTCCCTCCCTAATTAAGTAATCAATAACTAATAAAAATATGCTCATCCTGGGTGTGAATTTGATTGTAATTCTGATTTTGTCATCTCTGTTACTACGTGATCTGATGCTTAAGATTATAGAATATTGTTCATGTCTTCCAACATGTAACGCGCATATCTCACGGCGATATCCGTAGTATCCAACAACTAATGGGCTGTCCATTTTGTGTGTCCATGCAAGGTAAATGATAAACAGGTGAGGACAAGTTAAGCATTCCGAAAGAATGTTATTATGCCGTATTCTGCACATTATAAACATATATATGGTTTTATTTTAAGCCGAACCGTACCAGTGGAATATACTATAGTGCATTAAAATGTTAATAAGAAATTAAGTACAATTTTATAAGAGATTTTATTGGTGTAGGAACATTGACTTTGAAAATCTATAATGTTATTCGAGCCTATATATTTCAAACAATCTTCAACACCTTCTCTCATTCTTTCGATCTGCAATGCATTCCTTCATGCAAGAGATGTCAAACACAACCAAGCGAAACAAAGCTCAGGGAGCAGTAGTAGTCCTGCGGAAGAACTCGCAAGTAATATCAAAATGTAAGCCACAAATCCGAATAATTAACATATTTGAACCTGAGATCATCAAGACAGACGTTGCAAACTTTCGAGATCTTGTGCAAAGACTCACGGGAAAGCCCACCAAACCAAAAGGAGGTGTAAAGAAAAGGAGAAGTAAGAAACAGGAAGCGATCATCAGGACTAATGACTTGTGTAAAGCAGAGCAAGTGTTTGTCG
Source organism: Berberis vulgaris (assembly GCA_963556465.1). Classification (NCBI taxonomy): domain Eukaryota; kingdom Viridiplantae; phylum Streptophyta; class Magnoliopsida; order Ranunculales; family Berberidaceae; genus Berberis; species Berberis vulgaris. The sequence goes on along the minus strand of OY747129.1, from coordinate 91,019,550 downwards.
AAGATAGGATGATCAAGTATTGCTCTTCTACCCGGTATGATGACAGAATGATCAAGGAAGAAGAAGAAGAGATATGGAGAGGTGAGAATTCAACTAGTTTTCTTGGTGGGTTTGGAGAATTAGATGGTTTAGTCCATTCGTTTAGTGAGTTTCCTTTACTTCCTTTCAACTCTTCTCATTTTATGGATGTGTTTGGAGAAATTCATTTGCCCTTGTAACTTGTAGTTTTGCGATTATTGTTTTCAACATTCTTTTAGAGAAAGAGTTTGACGTTTTTCTCTCTTTTCGCATTATTTGATGATACCACATCATCATCCTGATTGCATAACCTGATTGTTCCCTAACGAGAGCCTCATTCTTAGAATAAACTAAACAATTATTTCTCTCTTACATAGAAAGTCCAGTGTTTCATTACATTTTCAAATAATTGCATCTTACAGCCTTGTAAAGGAAGGATATCTCAAAGGTGATGGAACCAGGCATAAGAACTCAATGGGACTTTGCCTCCCTAAAATGAGAAATTCTTCTACATTCGTGACTCTGTGTGATTCATGTCCGTAGAATACATTGAAGTGACAATCTTGCACATTTGTTCGCAAAGCTTTGCCAACATTAACTCCTCACGACAACCTTAATTACTGGATATCGTAAGCAAGAGAAATACATCTATAGAAGAATCAATCTTCTTCACAAATTCATTCTCTTGGTTTATTCTCAGCCAGTATGCCAAGGATTATGCTTGGACTACTGAGAGAAATGTTTCTTGAAGGGAAAGTGGTGGTGCCTGACTGCCTCTGTACAACAATCTGGTCAATCTTCAGTGTGAGTATTAATTAAAGTAATGTATCCGACTCTCAGACAGTATTTTGTTTTTCTTTGTACTCTGAGCACGATATCATATACTAGTCAGAGAGAAAGGTCCATTAATGTAAATAAGCTATTGACAAGCTAAAACTTTTGCATACAACCTGTTGCCTCTACAGCACTGCAAACATTTTAGCATTCCCCCCATACTGAGGACTCTTCGATCGATGCTCAGCATTTTGTTCTTGACCCGACCATATCTATAGACGTAGGTGCATTCGTACCATATTCCTACAGGCAACAAAATGGCTTACAGTCTCAAGTAGCAAATACAAATATTAAGGCATCTGAGACAAAATTACTCAGCTCCAACCAAGATTTGCAGCAAAATTCACAGCTCCACCAAGAGCCAAAATTTCTGCAGGCAAAGATAAGCCTAAAAGGCCAGTATGTGCAAACTATAATATCGGTACCATTCGAGACTATAATACCATAACTTCCATTTCCATGAACCCTGATAGCGATATTGATCCACTAAAAAGGTACAAGAAAAGTCCATAGCACCAGGAGATAAATTTGTATCCAACTACACTTCCAAATAATGAATTGGTTTTGGACTGAAAACGTAAATAAACTGACCATCAGTATCAAGTCTTTACTGGCTCCAATCAATCACAGACTGATCAAGTCAATAGGGTTAACACAGCCTGGCAGTCATATTAAAAACCTCTCAATCTACAAACATTCAGAAATTCTAAATGTCGAGGAAGTGGGCGAGGAAACGAGCGAGGGGAGGGAGGTGGCGGGGTGGGGACCGTTCACCTCCCTTGGGATGCGCGCGCCAAAAAAGACAGCACACATCCCAAGGGAGGTGAACGGTCCCCACCCCACCACCTCCCTCCCCTCGCTCGTTTCCTCGCCATGTAGAATAACTCACAAACATTTTAAGGCTTCGACAAGGATTCCCAGGCAGTCTCCACATGTCCAATGATAAGGTATAGATTTTTCTATTTTTGGAACATACTACGAACGATTAAAAAAATGTTCCAAAACAAGGTACCCCAAATGAACGCGGCCAAATACCATGTGACATGTGAAATGCTGAAAAATCAAAATTCTTTAACATCAAAATTGGACTTCAAATACATGCGCAATCCCCTAGATACAAGTAATAAGAAAAAGCTCAACACGAAATTTGAACTTAACTTTAAATTTCAGACATCAATTTGGACCTTATTGCGATAGTCATCTCAATCTCATCCTTTCAAGCTGGGACATATGATTCCAGCATCAATTGTGCCGGGGATGGAGATTTGATCTCGACAATCAAATAAGTGTACTTCCACTCGTTGTCCACTTTGTCCTTGAACATCTCTGTATAAACCTTTCCGGCTCCATGAGGTCCACGGATATAAAAATTAACCTGCATAAAATAGATTTGTGATGTCGAACAAGCCTCTAGACAAACTCTCAAAGAACAGACCGAAAGATAATCACCTCAACCCTCTCAGTGCCATCTTCATCAGTCCATGTCCTGTTTGGAATTCGTTGACGAGCAGCTCGGTTTCTGACTTCCTGGCCATACCCAGTAATAGGAGATCCAATTCTCACTCTAACCTGATATGAGGTGACATAACAAACCACATGAACCGAGTATAGATTTCAAGAAACCCAACATGAAAATACAAACACATTATAACTGGGGGATATAGGAAGTTAGACACGAGATTACCAGTACAATCCATGATCCATCAGGCTCCTGATAATAATCACCTTAACAATTCTAACTACCGAGTTCATGATTAGTTAACAAGTACTGATTTAGATTTTGCCATAGAAATTGCTGATCCAAATCAAAATCAGGAGACAATTCTGATCAAACATAAAGATGCAGGAATATAGGTGGTAACCACATGTGGGAATGGGAACCACCATTTTCTGGCCTTTTAAATGCAAAATTAAGCCTAAGGAGAAGAGGACACTTGCCGGGGTCTCATTCCTGGCTGTCTCCAAATAACGAGGGGAAATGCAATTCTATAGTTATAGTTAATAGGCATACAAATATAGATTGCATATTTGCTCTATACAAGTCTCCTATCGCTATGATGCAATTCTTCAAATAGTGATCCACAATACACCAATATTTTCAATTGACCTTATGTAAAACAGCTAAAACTTCTTATAACTAAAGAACAATGACACTTCCTAAGTAGAAAGCATGAAATCAAAGTAGCAAACATTTGACTAACCTGACTGTCATTTTGTACCCTTTCCAAGGCCTTCCCAAACACCTTGTACCTAAATCCAGGTGATCAGTTTTAATTTTATCAAATCCATGAAAAATACAACTTTAAATAAAGAAATTTAAAGCTACGAATATCAGTCACATTTTCCTAGAAATAGGATTCAGGACCTTACTCTTTAGGTTCGAAAATAAGTTCCTTGAAAACAGCATATCCTGCTGCAAGCGCAACACCTAGGCCAGCAACAATGATGACAACATAGGAGGCACCCTCTGTAAATGTCACAGGCTTCTCTGGAATATTGTAGGTCGGAGCCTCAAAGGGGTCATCAACTGTAGACATGTCTTTTCTATGCTGCTACAAGAACAAGAAAAAGGAAAGAAACGTAGTTTAAGTGAAAGTGATGATGATGGAGCATGAAAGGATCATTCTACTTCAATCTAGGATTTTTAAGATCACTATAATTATATATTTTATGAATTTCATATGTTGAGGCAACTTAGTCATTGGGATATATTTTAGGAAATTCATTTAAGTAGGGATGAATTGCTTCTTTCCTGATATTAGGGTTCTTATTTTGGTCTATATAAACAAGCTCATTGTATTAGGTTTTTTTAGATGAATAAAGAGGTGTTGCTAGCCTTTGATGTAGTTTCTCGGTTTGAATGAGATTGCATCAGTAAGACCCACATTGTTTCAGCTGATTCCTGGAGGATATTCATGAGGGAGGTGTGATTCTGAACGACATTCATGAGAAAAGTATGTTAAAATGTTAGAGGCACAAGCCAAAGATATTCACTAGTGAACTCAAAAGGTGTTCGCCTTGAGATGCAACAAATACCTTCCTTACAAGCATGAACATTGAACATAGTAGACTAGTAACGAGAAATTTGTTTCAATTTTTCTTAAAAATCAAAAACTTTTATTAGAGCCAAGGAATGAGTTATTGCGAAATATCGCAAAAATTTTCGTTTTTTCTGAATTACGAAAACGAAAAGAAAAATATCGAAATTGAAATCTACAATTTTTCGACAGATTTTTCATCCTTTTTCGTAAATTTTGCCAAAAACATTTTCGTCAAAAAAAGGCTCAATTTTACAGTTTTTTGGTCGAAAAATTTCGACGCAATTCATCTTCCTCTTGCTGCATGACTGCGTTCTCCTCCTTCCTGCGTGATTGTCTTCCTCAAGGAAGCACTGACTCTTCGAAAACTTGCCGTATCTATGTCCGATACATGACATTCGCTCGACACGCGTCGGACACTTGGTCAACGTGTCAGCAGGTGTCAAACACATGGTCAATGTGGTCAACGTATCAGATACGCCTCCAATACACCCGAAACTTGGTCAGAACACAGTCAAGACTCGAAAACCAACTTTGTTTTCTTTTTTACTTTTAGATGTCTGCAAATAACCACGTAATATAATGGTTGTTTATCCATCTGAAGTGAATGACTGTTTCAATTGCGATTTAAGACAAATAGGGCAAAAAGCCTTCTTATTTTTCTCTCATTTGCTTCTTCTCTACTATATTTTTTCTTGCAACAGTGTCATCTTCTTCAAGACATTCTAGGAAGACACTTTATTAAATTATTATTTATAGTTATATGACTTATTAAAAAATAGTATGACGTGTCCCCGAGTCCTAGTTTTTGGAAAATTACCGAATCGACATGTCGTGTCAATGTCCAACACGACGCGCGTATTCATATCCATGCATCCTTGGTCTTCCTCCTCCCTGCACCACTGCGTCTTCGTCTTCCCTCCGTATCTACGTCCTACTTTCTTCTTCTTTTTCATTCTTTAGTTGGCAAAGCCTAAGAACAGACAGTGAGATAACAAGACCAGAAGGAAAGTGAGAGGAGTAGCTTCTTGGGTTTTGGTTTTGGTCTTGGGAAGCTAATTTTGCATTTTGAGTTTCTCTCTTTGGCTGGTTGTTTCTTGTTTGTCTTTTTTTTTTTTTTTTTTGTGGTTCTCATTGATTCACGTGGAGGGATTCAGTGAGGGGAGAGAGTTTGTTGTAATCTTTGTACTTCATTTAGAAGTTTAATTGGGGTCAAAGGTCATAGGCCCATAAGTATAGAACTTTTCAAACCCAATTTACTAATGTAAGTGTCAGGCTATTGTTGTTCTTTTTAAAACTTGATTATTTCAATCAATTAATGTTAAGTTTAGCTTAATTATATAAGAATTTGTTCCAATCATATTGAAAGTTAATAAGATGATTTCGCATTAAAAATTCAGAACTTGCTCATATCTAGGAAAGTTTAACTTTTTATCATGTATATGCCCTCGAATCTATTGTACATGTTTCATATATTCTCGAAATTTTTACGTTTTTTCTTTACACACTTAAGAAACCAAAATTAACTCGAAAAACGAAATCACAATCCTTGATTAGAGCTATATTCAATTTGCATCAAATTTGGTATCATCGTGATATCCCCACCCTTACACTTAATCTTAAGCAAAATACGAACATCCCCACCCTTGCTTTGAACCTAATTTCTCACAAGAATGGCCAGACTTAACCGACTTGCTTCCCAGTTCACACACATGAAGAGGACGAGGTTGCCCAAGCAACTTCATAGCCAAGTTTTGGAGCAACGTTGTGGATGAGGCAATAACCTTTTTTTCCCAACCCACACCTCCAAAAAATTGGAACTGGCAGCACTTAGCCCTTAAACCCCCAATGAGGGGAACTACATCAATTAAATCATTTAACTATTTTTCTTAATGGTAAAATTGTGTTTATGCCAAAGAAACCTATATTACATTAGAAGGGAACCTTAAAAGCATTAAGCTCCAGGAGATATAGCCATATAGGTATCAAAGAACAATCCCTTGAAAGAAGGGTAATGGGAAACCCAACTCCGCGACAAGATCAGAATTTTCCATCATCACTCATCACTGCATCCCCACTCCAAGACTTACCAGAAAAATCCTATTATTGCGCTCTAACCAGAACACCCAACTTATTACAAATGGCACTAACTATCAATGGATTTTTCCTTTAAGAGTAAGATAACTGGGAACTTTCCAAGTCTTCAACAATTCCTCAGTGAACCCTAGCATAACCCAATACCACCAAACAAATTGATTACATATCTCCAAATCCCACTTACCCAGTCACATTGCAGGATGAACAAAACATAGAAAAACACACATCAATATCCATACCTCTATGCACATGCTCTGGTTTAGACGGATCTTGTTCCACGCCACTGTCCATATATAGGAGGAACACATTTTCTCCAAATCAACTTCAAAGGAAAGTTCGACCTAGCGCTAACAGGCAATTAGCGCAAAGCCCATTTAGAAAAGACTGAACATACAGAAAAGTCTATGTCCTCTTTCCAAACCCACTTATCCTCTGAGTCCCTATTACCACTCCATCCTAAATGCTGGACAGGTCAACGAATTGACCTAATTCTTCCCTAGCTCCACAACGAAAACAGAAGTCCCAATCCATCACCCTGTCAATCATGCCCCCGAAGTCCTTTACAGAACCATGTTTCTTCTCAAACGATGCATATGATCTTGGGAACTTTGGGAACTTGAAAGTTCGATTTTTAGCATGCCACATGGCCAACATAAGTCGTTCTTATACAATTCCAGTGTCTTATTTTATATAAGGTATGCATTTCTAGGAGCACCGCCCACTCTCATAACATACAAGTTTGAATAGTGACCAACAACATGTCTTGCTGTATGATTGAAAATGAACATTCTGTAAAAAAAAAAAAATGATAATCAATAGAGCATAGAAAAAGAAAGGTCGTACCTCTTGTTGGGTTTTCCCTGATGACTGTGAAGTTGAACTCGATGCCAAGGATCTAGCAAACTGAGGACACATAAGATGTCCCCCATAATTATTGCACTGATGCAAAGCCGACAAACCAGCTGAAATCAGAACAAGTTAGGAAATCTACTCAACACTAGGCCAATGATTTATGAGGTTTTGAGCGTAAGAGAATTTATATGGATGTTAGAGGACTTATGATGGAAGTCTTGGTTAGCATTCGTATAACCTCCAAATCCTTCCCTTGGAATTGCCTGTAATGGGGTCATAATACTTGTATGCTCTTTTAATAAACTCGAAGTTCAAAGATAAATAAATCTTGTTCTACATTTCTTTCCACCTACAGTCCAATTATGGTACACAGACACACACAGAAGGAACTGGTGTACAACAATATAACTAATCATGATGATCCCTCCTCAAGTGTTATTTTAAAAGATATTAGTGATGATTGATCATAATTTCATATCAAGAAAAACAATCTTATAATCAATGGGAAGCAAAAGAACTCACCAACAATGCTTGTAACATCCTGCAAAATATACATGAAGTGAATCAGTCGCTAATATGTGGTAGGTTAAAAAAAGGATATTATTCAAATTTCAAAGGCTACAGCCTACAGGTTTCTTCACCTTCCTTGTCCAGTGGATCTCTAAAGCAGTCTTGGTTACACAATTTGAATGTGATAGGACCTGCAACTACAGCATCATCATTCATTAGTATCCCTAATTTTCGATCATAGTTTCACCTCTCGAAGTACTCACTACATGTGATATAACTCACAATAACACATAAACATAAGAGTGATAACTTAGTTTCAGAAATTGGTGCTCATTTATTGGCTCGGAGATTAAACAAAGACGGGAGTAAAACAGAATTTTAAAAAAAAAAAAAAAAAAATTTAAAAAGTGAAATTTATCAATTATTAGGAATTTCAAAAATCAAGTAGCTTGAAGCATGTTCTAATATAAGAAGCAGAATATCATGACCCAATAGCTCGAGCATGTTGAACTCAAATCAATAAACAAATAGCATATCCTAATACCAAAACAATCATTCTCAACTGGATTTTCCCAAGTGGAAATTTTCACTATAACCATGCTTTACCTGAGAAACCGTAAACGGAAAAAATGTGACAGACAAAGAAATAGCAATAGTAATAACCTTGGAATAGTTTCTGTAGGCATGAAAAAGATGGTCTTGCTGATCAATGTTGTTCAGTAATCCAAGCTTGGAAATATTTCTGGTAGCTTTACTCCATCTTGATAACATTGTCGGATTTCTTCTGAATGGGTTTCGTCGAAAGCCTTCAATAAACAAATTCCTAACAAAAATATTGAAAAACTAAGAAATGAAACAAAAATTGACATTTCCCCTGAAAAAAGGAGAGATGGGTAGCATAGAAAACACACGGTGATGAAAAAAAAAAAAAAAAAAATATATATATATATATATATATATATATATATATATATATATATATATATATATCATTTTTGGTAATATTCTCCAAATGAAAACAAGGATGCATGTTCGTCATCACCAACCAACATATAGGTTGCGAACTCAAGGTAAGCTCTTCACTCCCATCCCTTTAACATCAACATCAACAACAACAAATCTAAGAACACAAAGTCATATTTTAAAATAATAATAAAATAGTAATAAATGATGATGATGATGATGGTGAGGTTATTGAATGACGAAAAACAAGAATAGGGTTTGGGTTTTGAAATGATCGAAGGGGTTGTAACAAGTGTTCGCTCAGTAGGTGGGATGTCTAGTGAATTTCCAGTAACAGTAGGACTACATCAAGGGTCGGCGTTAAGTCCATATCTCTTTGCTTTGGTCATGGATGAGTTGACGAGACATCTGCAAGAAGATGTACCTTGGTGCATGTTATTTGCAGATGATATTGTCTTAATGGATGAGACTAGTGCAGGTTTAGGTCAAAAATTAGTTAAGTGGCAGGAGGCTTTAGAGAGTAAAGGTTTTAGAATTAGTCGTTCGAAGACGGAGTATCTAGTGTGCAACTTTGGGTGTGAACCAAGAGGGAGAAGTAATGCAATTGAGATTGAAGGTGTCGAGGTCCCGGAGTGTGAGGCTTTTCGATACCTAGGGTCTATAATTCAAAAGAATGGGGCTATTGGAGCAGATGTAGACCACAGGATTAAAGCTGATTGGTTGAAATGGCGAATGGCGTCAGGAGTATTGTGCGATAGAAGGATGCCTGCAAGGCTAAAAAGGAAATGCTATAAGACAATTGTTCGACCAGCCATGCTATACGGTTCAGAATGTTGGGCTACTACGGGACAACATACGCATAGGATGGCAGTAGCAGAAATGCGTATGTTAAGGTGGATGTGTGGTAAAACTCGTAAGGATAAAATTAGAAATGAAAGAATTAGGAGATACTTAGGTGTAGCGCCCATAGAGGAAAAAATTAGAGAAAGACGTTTAACTTTGTTTGGTCATGTGCGGAGGAGACCAAGCACGGCGCCAATTAGAAAATGTTTAGATTGGCAAGTTAATGGAGGGTGTAGACGGAGGGGACGACCGTTGAAAACTTGGATGAAGACGATGAATGAAGATATCGTTGAGCTTGGATTAGGTGAGGAAATGTGGGAAGATCGCATTGCCTGGAAAACCAAAATTCATGTAGCCGACCCCAAAAATCTCGGGAATGGGCTTTGATGATGATGATGATGATGATTAGTTGAGTTCTATAGCGGTCAACATTAATCAAAACATAGATTTCAAGACGAAATAGACCTTAACAAAACCCTACAAGCAATTTGATGCAACAACTAAAGAAACGCAATAGAAACCCTAGAAAATTTACCTTTCTTTGCCACAACAGGGAGAGTAGTCTGATGATTTTTCGCGCTTCGAACGAACGAAACTTTGTCAGTCGTCAAGATTGAGCGGGAGCGGAAGAAGAGAGAAGTTGCTCTTTCTCACTTGCGTGGTGGAGAACAGGTTTTACAGCAAATTGTGCATTGAGATGTGTAAATCTTTATTTAAATATTGCAAATTACAAAAGCCAAACAGAGAGATGGAGATGGATACTTATTTCAAACCTTCCCAAACAAATCACAAAAAGCTAATTCTCATGGATGAAAGAAGGGGGGAGGGGTTTTGAATCAGTAAGTTCTATGAGATTGATTCAATGAAACCCTATTTTCTTCGTCGGTTGGAGATTGGGGTTGAAGGGAGAGAAAGGAAGAGGAGGTGTCCGGAGATCTAGTGGGATTGGAGAAGGAGAGGGGGTGGATGGCTTTGAAGTTATGAGAGGTCTCTGTCGAAAGAAACGTTGGGCGATGGGAGAAGAGGACGGGTGAGATGAAGATGAGAGGGGGGAGAGGATGGTTTGGGAATTATGTAAGTTATGCGAGGGCAATTTCGGATTTCAAAACAAGAGATTTGTATTGCAGTTTTATTTATAAAAAAAAAATTCAAAATTTCGATCGAATTTGATAGGGTTGATAACCGAATCGACGGTTCGGTTTTCGCCTAAACCGTGAACCAAACTGACTTTGGTCGATTTCAAAATTTTCAAATCGAAATCGAACGATCATTAACAAAACCAATCCGAAATCGAACCGACTTAAATCGAAATAAAACCGAATCGACCGACTATTTAAACATATTATATTATTTTTATATATAATATATATTATTTATTATACATATTCGATCGGTTCTGTTTAGTCGATTAAAATCACATAGAAACCGAAAACCGAATCAATTGATTTTTTATTGGTTTAATCAGTTTGGTCTGTTTTTGTTCAACCTTAGAATTTGAGCCTAATTTGGGAAGAACTCGCACCTTGTTAGTACTGTGAAAGAATTAGTTTAATTACGATATATTTATGCTGAAAGACACTACTATCCTAAAAAAAATTATCTACTGAAGGAGACCACCACCTTCATCTTCTCTTATCTTTTCACCGAAAGTGGAAAGACACCACCTCGAAGTATGAGGCGGTGAGGTGGCGAGATGGTGATGGTGATTGAAGGAAAAGAATAAGAAAAAAATAAGGGAGGAAGAGGAGCAGAGGTGGCGGTGGTGGGAATTGATGGAGAAGAATAAAAAAAAATGTGATCAGGAGGAGGAGGAAAATAATAAGAAGAATCAAAGGGGAGGAAGAGGTGGCGATGGTAGGGATTGATGGAGAAGAAAAAAAATGTGATCGGGAGGAGGATGAGGAAAATGAGAATAATAAAGGAATGGGAGGAGGAGAGGTGGCAGGGTAGTGGTGGTGGTTGATGGATAAGAATAAGATAAGGGGAGGATGAAAGTGATAGGTGGTGGTGGCGAGGTGATGGTGGTGAAGGGGAGGAGGAGGAGGATAGGAGAATAAAGGAAGAGATGAGAAGATATGTGGTATGGTTTTTTTTTGTTTATATTGATGATGTCCTTCAACGTGTGGTAGTGTTTTTCAGAAATGTTGTGGTGTTTTTCAGAAAGTAGGGCATTAGTAGAGTCATTCAGTATAAATGGTAATGTTATTTAGCAACAACCTATTTGAAAATGCTATAGAAAATTAAATAAAAATAAAATGTGTAATCATCGATTAAATTTTGATTGGGAATGTTCATAAAAAAGATTGTTGGAATAAATTTGGAAAGAATACACGTTGGAAAAAAAATGATCATAAGATTAGAAACCTCACCCATGAAAGGGATTTAAGAAAAAATAGATTTAAAATTAATTATATTTTAGAAAACCAACTTGGATTGATCATTTCATGGACGTTAACGAAATAAAATCTAACAAAAAAAAAACAATATGGATTAATATTGATTTTGGATACATATACTTGTAACAAAAAGAAAAAAAAAATTCATCACTAGATTATTGTTTTTTTTTTTTTGTTAATAATTTCAAAGGTGGTGTTGCGGCCATTTATATTGTATGTACTTACTACAATCATTTTTTTTTGTAAGGGTATTTCATAACAGAGCTTACTAAATATTACATAATTGTTGTCCTGCGGTGGAAGCCAAAACATGAGCTTCATTGTTAAGTTCTCAGAGAATACAATTACATGTCCACTCGGAAAGATTAGAAATAAATGACTTAATACTATAAACTAAAAGTCGCCACATCCATCTAAATTCCGTTTGTTGGTCGCCCAAGTCTGTATGCAAAATAGAAGGAAGAACATTTGAGTCGCCCATGATCAACCCAGTAGGCCAATGCTTGGCCTGAACTAGCAAAAAAGCAGCTTCCGTAGTAAAACATTCGGCCATAGTATTGTCAAATACTCGGCCAGGGATCGTATCCGCTAGTCTAGCACATACCATACCATAAGCATCCACTGTAAAAACTCCTAAAGCTCCCTGTTGTAGAGAGGCAAAGAAATTGGCATCGTAAGTTACCAAAATCATCTTAAAGGAAAGTGATTTGGGAACTATATTAGGGTTCCTGGACATTGTGTTGAGCCTATGTGATCTAGCAGCCATAAGTTGTTGGTGAATTGTTTGAAGTCTAAAAGTTTGCAAGGCAGACCTAGAATCTGAAGGAGGTCCAAGGTCCTGAGCATGGTTGAGCGGGTGAGGATGCTTGTCTAAAGTGGTTGTTTCTAGAGGGTCATGCAGGGAAAAGGGACTTGGCATATCAATATTTGGAATAAGAGGGGTCTGGAACCATTGTTTTTTCCATGAGGACCAGGTGTGGCTTGCCGACTGGATGAAATGGTGGATTGATAACTTGTTCTTATGGAAGATAAAGTTATTGCGGGTTTGCCATATGGCATGAATCACTGCTGTGATTTGAGAGAGCATCTCCTATCAGATAAGCGAGTGAGCTACCACCATGTTCCAAAGATAATTAAGGAAATCATGGATTGTTTGGTGAGATACATTGACATTGCTCCAGTTAATTGGAAAGGGGGAGAACAACCAAAGTCTGTGAACCATAGGGCAGATAAAGAAGAAATGTAGCACATCTTCTTTATAGTTAAGAAAAAAATGCAACGATCTTCAATAGGCATATGAATGCGCGCCAGATTTGACATAGTGGGCAAGATATTTTATGAAACTTTCCAAACAAGAAGGACATCAGTTGTTGGTGCTTTGATCCTCCAAAGTTCTATTAGAATTTCTTTTGTTTAAGTCGCCTGTTAGAGCGCGAGGAGGAAGAAGATTCCAATTAGTTATTGACAAAAGATTTTGTAGCACTTTTGATCGAGAATGTTCCTCTTTTGTCGAATTTCCAAATCAGATAATCCTGTGAACCAGAGGGGCATGTGACATATCTAGGATATCTTTGGCTACTGGTTGCGGAAATAAGGATGAGACGAGTTCTGCATTCCAGGAAAGATGTTGTTTGTTATAGTGCCAGAGGTCCTTGACCTTTTGTAAGGAGGTGGTTTGAGGAGGCAAGTTGTCGCATTCTACCAGAAAAAAAAAATTTGGTTTCACCCAACAGTCATTCCATAAAATGAATTTCATTACCAGAATGAATTTGCCATATAATGTGCCTTCACATCTTTGAGAGGACCGCCAGATTTCCACGCCAGGCAAAGGAAGCGACCGAGAGGGTTTGAGATTTGGAAGATATTTTTATTACGAAAGTAAATAGCTTTGAGTGTACATTGCAGCGATTGAGGGGGTTAGTGATGACATGCTACATGTGTTTAGCTTGTATGGCCAAATTTTTTATTCTGGCTGAGGGAATATTTAAACCTCACAACTAGCATGGAAGAGTAATTTTTTCCTAGGAGCATAGGTGTTTTGCCTTTCCTTCGTTTGTACCATTCCACCAAAAGTTTCTGGCAATAACATTAATTTGGTTGGTAATGGCACATGGAAGAATAAAGGTTTTGTAATACCCTAAGTGGGTGGGCTCTGAGGTTGATGGACTACCTTTTGTGGGCGGGCTCAGAGGTTAGCAGCTCCATGTGTGGGTGGGCTCAAGAGGCTGGCAGGCTACCAAGTGTGGGCGGGCTCAGAGGATGGCAGGCTACCTCGGTGGTATAGTCCCACATCGCCTGAGTGAGGGATGGATATGTGCTATATAGGTACGAGTTTGGATCTATATGACACAACGCGTTTTAAAGCCGTGCATGTAGTTAGGTTGGGCCCAGAGCGGACAATATTGTTTCATGTGGATCGGGTCGTGACAGAATGGTATCAGAACCGGACCCAATCGGAAGTGTACCAACGAGGACGTTGGGCCCTAAGAGGGTGGATTGTAATACCCTAAGTGGGCGGGCTCTGAGGTTGACGGACTACCTTGTGTGGGCGGGCTCTGAGGCTGACAACTCCATGTGTGGGCGGGCTCAGAGACTGGCAAGCTACATCGGTGTTATAGTCTCACATCGCCTAGGTGAGGGATGAAGATGTACTATATATGTACGAGTTTAGATTTACATGACACAACGCGTTTTAAAGTCGTGCGGGTAATTAGGTTGAGCCCAGAGCGGACAATATTGTATCATGTGGATCGGGTCGTGACAGTTTGCATAGTGTATACCGGGATGGAGTGGACCACTGCCTTAATCATCATTGTTCGCCCTGCTTGAGAAGTAACCTTAGTTTTCCAATAAGATAATTTGGAATTAATTTTCTCCATTAGGAATTGGAAGTCAAATGATTATTTTTTTTTACAGAAGCAAAAGCAAACAATATACTTATCCTTAGGGTTGTAGAGCTTAGATCCCATAATTCTATTGATCATTTTTGCGTGTTTTTTGTGAACATTTGAGCTATAGTAAATAGATGATTGGTTATAGTTCATTGTTTGCCCGGATACTTGATGCGGATTTAACTAACCTAAATAAATAGGTTAATTCAGCCCACTTGTAATAACCGCAAGTGCACGGTGCCTAACTGGTAGACAACGGCAAGTACGGGTCGATCCCACGAGGAAGGTGGATTAAATTGAATTTTAGAAATTATCTAAACTAATTTAAAGGGAAAATGGGGTTACAGTGTTTTTAAAACTAAACTAAAAATAAATTAAAAATAAGAAAAATAAAATAAAATAAAATAAAAGATAAATGTGAATTTTGTGGGCTTGGACTCACCAATGAGTTAGCAAAATTATTGAAATCTAAATTACTGAATTTAAAAACGAGAAGCTTTAGGGATGAGAATCCCTTGCTTACACCGAATATGTGATCGTTAAAATCCAATTCAACTTATATTATGTTTTTATCAAACATTAACAAATTATTTCAAGCAAATACACTCTTACCAAGTATTAAGTGTCTTTTTAGGGCACACTTAATCAAAGTTTAAGCTTAATATTTTTAGCACATGCTTTGAATATTGAAAAATGGTGATTCTAACTACCAAACATATCAAGATTAATTTCTCGAAAATGAAAGGTGAAAGCAATTTATCAAAAATTCAGAAATAAATTGTAATTAACAATTAAGCACACAATTCAGTAAAATAAATCAAAATAACTTATACAACCCATTTAGTTTGTCACAAACTCGATGTGGTGGTACTCAGCAGATCAGCAGGTGGTCCGAACACAAATCCCGAGACAAATGGTCCCAAAACGCTCTGTGGTGGTACAGAGCAGAACCGGGGGTGTGAATAGCGAAAAACTGAATTTGACTCAGTCTCCCGCCTCTGCTACAGTGCTGCTACAGTATCGCTCGTATTCTCCAGCGAGCAGCGGCGCTGCTCCGCCTTCCTCCGTGCTCGTCGCGAGTCTCCTCGACCTCTAAATGGTTCAAGAACCTGCAAAAGAATAGAGAAGGTGAGGAAACAGTGAGAAAACCACAACAAAAACGAAGGAGGACGAGGAACAGGGACTCCCTGTTTCTACTTGCGAGCTCTGTCTCGTGAGGTGGTGGCGGTGGTGCTCGGTCCAATTTTAACGGTGGTCGCGAGAGAGGGAGGCAGGAAGGAGCTCGATCCGAAGAGAGGTCGAGAGAAGAGGAGGAACAGGGACGCTGTGGCGAGGCGGAACAAAGCCGCGGTGAGGCTCTGTTTCGCGGTGGTTGTGGTGGCTGGACAGTGGCGAAGAGAGGGAGGCAGAGAATAAGAGAGGGCGGTGATGGCGGAACTCGGTGGTGTGGACGGTCTGTCTCGGTCGCGAGGTGGAAATTTGATGTGAAACAGGGTTGTCACGCCTCTGTTTCACGGTGGTGATGGTGGCGGTTGTGCTGTCTGGAGGTGGTGGTGGTGCTCGGGTGATGGTGGTGGCGAGGTGAAGAATGGAGGTGATTGCTGAGTGAGTGAGAGATGGATGAGTGGTGAGGGTGATTGTGAATCACCTTGAGAGAGGAAGAGGTTTTGATATTTTTCTAATTCTTTTTTTTCCCTTCTCTTTCTCCCCTTTTTCTCACCATATTCTCTTGTATTTATAGAAAATAATCAAGATGAATAGGGATGAGATGAGGGGGTGATTCATCAATGAGGGTATGATTGGACTTGGCATTGGGTTTGGGTTTAGGTTATGGATTAGGTTTTGGGTTTTTAGGTTATGAATTAGGTTTTGGATTTAGGTTTGTGACTGCTTTATACCACCGTTGGAATCGACTAATTGTCGTTTCTTAACTTGTCGCCTTAATATGATTTCATCGTTTACGCTCAAATTCCTACAAAGACATGAAAACAAAATAATTACTATAAAATATAATAATCGAAACACTAACATGTATAAATTAAGGGATATATTATGTAATAATTATGTGAATATCAATACTGCACAGTAGCTTGAAAGAAGGTCTTTAGCAGCATGTGTTTCTTCCAGAGACGCTCTGCAGAAGATCATAAGATCATCTGCATGGATAAGGTGGCTTATGGAGGGGGACTGGCGACGAATCTGGATGCCCTTTAAAGTAAGATTGGATTCTGCTTGTGCAAGCATTCGGGAGAGAGCCACAACCACTAGAATGAACATGTAGGGAGATAGCGGGTTTCCTTATCTGAGGCCTTTGGACAGTTTAATGCTATCAAGAGGTGATCCATTAAGGATGACCCTAAGGGTAGAGGTCGAAATACATTATTCAATCATACGGGTCCAATCGTTCGAAAAGCCGAGTTGTTTTAGAATATGAAAAAGAAAATGTCATTCAATTCTATCATAGGCCTTGGCCATGTCAATTTTAATGGCCATCGACCATTATCTTTTATGACGACAATGTTTCATTTGAAAAAAATGCTTCATGAGCCAGGTTGACATTGTCTGAGATGGACCTGCCTTTAAGAAAAATTCCTTGATTAGGAGAGATAATGTTGTCGAGTAGGGATTTTAGTCTATGTGCCAGCATTTTAGAGATCACTTTATAAATAACATTGCAAATACCGATTGGTCAGAATTTATCCGGGGTGATAGGATTGGAGACTTTAGGGATCGGGGCTAAGAATGTTTCATTAAGCTTCGGATCAAGGGTTTTAGTGGTGAAGAATTTGGTGACCACATCGATGAAATATTTTCAAATAATGTCCCAGTAATGTTGGAAAAAAATGCATGGAACCATCCGGACTGAGGGCTTTGTGAGCATCGATATTGAAGATGGTAGATTTAATTTCTTCATCATCAGGGATTCTCATAAGTTGTTCATTATCCATGACCGACACTGCTGGATTAAATAGAGAGAGTATATCCTGATTTGAATCCTGAGTGAGATCCGGATCCGACGACTGGAAAATGTTTTAAAATATCCATTGAGGATTTGACCAATCTCAGAGTGAGTGTTCTGCCAATTGTTATCTGAATCACGAATACGAAGAATGTGATTACGCTTCCTACGTGACAAGGTGGAGAGATGGAAAAACCCGGTGTTCTTGTTACCATCCTGCATCTAGGATTCACATGATTTATTTCTCCAAGGCATGAGGCTCTCGTTGCACTGAGAGTGGTGGTGACTGTGAACGATGCATGGCGTGAGAGTCACGATGCATATTGAAAGAGGGATGTTGGTAATCCAGAAAAAAGATGTAGGAGATGATGGTGAAGAGTCCAGAGGGGAGAGGACAGAATGGGGGTTGTGGACTGATGAAAGATGATTTAAGTTATGAAAATGTAGCAGGGGTTGGAAGATGAAAGAGCGAGGATGAGTTTGAAGAGTGTTGTGCGACTGAAAGTTGTGGGCATTTGGTGAACGAGTCGAGTAGAGTGAAAGAGAGTTGGAAGAAAGAGGGTTAGGTTCATGTAAATTGTTTGTGGTTTCCATTATCAATGCTCGAAAGCAATAATGAGGCTGAAAAATGTAAGAAAAGAGAAAGCTAACAGGAGGAAGATATTGAAACTGATTTAAATGCGTAATTAGGAGTAAATGAAGTGATAAGATATGGTGATATGCTCGGGAACATTGATAGGAATGCATATGATTATGAATTTGAGAATTGGGGTTGATGTGAAAAGGTTGTAATGAGTGGAGAAAATAGGATAAAATGAGGGTGAAGATGAAACCAAGGAAGAACTAAAAACGAACTATGATTAGAGCTGGTTGGGGAATAGTTGAGACATAAGCAACTGAAACCTGGATCACAGAGCGCTAGAGATCTACAAGAGTACAAGGAAACAAAAGTGGAGCAAACAGTTAACATTTGTCTATAATGTCACCATGAAAGAGATAATAAACCAGATAGATGGTAAGCGAAGAAAATGGAGGTTGAGCAACAGAATTGGAACGTAAGAGATGAATGATGTAGCATGTAGTGAACTGAGTGAGGAGTTGATTAGAAAAAAAAGGAAGAAGGAAAAAAGAAACAGAGGAAAAAAATAAGGGATATAAGAGTTGTGTAGAATTAGAGGAAGATCGAAGAAAGAAAAGGAAACAAAGATGACCGTTTTGGTGAATATGTAATGGATGAGAAGAAAAGAGACCGAATAGTAGATGAATTTTGCAAAACAGAGAAATGGATAGCCTATCAATGTTAAGAAATGAGTCTGAGTTTGTTGATAGGCAGCGACTACCTCACACCATCATATCCTATTTCTCACACCACCATTGATTTTTTTTATTTTTAAGTTTCTCACACCACTCATATAAACAAAAACCTCCATTTTTTTTCCCCTGACCATTCAAATCTACAATGGTTCCTCCCTCTCTCCCCCATTCAAAATCTCTTCTAAATCTCTCCATATACTCAAATCTCTTGCAAATCTCTTCTCTTTCCCTAAAAAACTTTCAAAATCCCCTTAAATTTGAAACACTTAAACCCAAATTCAATAAATATACATAACTTAACATAACAGACAAATCCAAACTCAAAATGAAAAAAAATGAAAAATAGGGTAACTTTCAAACCAATTTAAACCCTCAATTGAGACTTATTCTCAAACTCATCAAAACACGAAAGTTGTAGTACTCCGAGTTATCCAATAAACACTACTTGAATCACTTGAAAATGTTTTGAAATGAGCAAGTTATGGTCATTTTACTAAAGTCGCGCAAATTTGTCTGAAAAAAAAATTGGATAGTGTTTATGGCTTTCGGCCAATTTATGTGCTCGATCGAGACCGATTCTTAAGCTAATAAAAACACAAAAGTTGTAGTACTCCCAGTTATCTAATAAACACAATTTGAATCACTTGAAAATGTTTTGAAATTAGCAAGTTATGATCGTTTTAGTAAAGTCGCATAGAATATGAAAAAAAAATCTGTTCGCAGAGTGCACTGCAAACAATTATTATTATTTTTTTTTTTCTATTTGCAGGGATACCTCGCAGTCCATTTTTCGAAAAAGAAATTTTTTTTCTTATTATGCGCGACTTTACTAAAATGATCATAATTTTATCATTTTAAAACATTTTCCAGTGATTCAAGTTATGTTTATTAGATACATGAGAGTACTACAACTTTTGTGTTTTGATCAACTTGATAATCGGTCTCAATCGAGCACATAAGGTGGCCGAAAGTTAGGAACACTATCCTGTTTTTATTTTCTATACAAATTTGCGCGACTTTAGTAAAATGACCATAACTTGCTCATTTTAAAACATTTTCAAGCGATTCAAATTGTGTTTATTAGATAACTCAGAGTACTACAACTTTTGTGTTTTGATGAGCTTGAAAATCAGTCTCAATTGAAAGTTTAAATTGGTTTGAATAATACCATATTTTTCATTTTTTCGGTTTGAGCTTGGATTTGTCTGTTATGTTAAGTTATGCATATTTATTGAATTTATGTCAGTGTTTCAACTTTAAGGGGAGTTCGAGAGTTTTCGAATGAGAGGGAGGAGATTTGCAAGAGATTTGAGTGTGGAAAGAGATTGGAAGAGATTTTGAACGTGGGAGGGAGGGAGGAACTATTGTAGATTTGAATGGTGAGAGAAAAAAAATGGAGGTTTTTGTTTATATAGGTGGTGTGAGAAATTAAGTAAGTGGTGTGAAAGAGAGAAATTGATGGTACGAGATAATCGTTGCCTTGCTGATAAGTGAAACTCAAAGCTCTTGTTACTTCTGACCAAAGCTTATTTCATAACTAAAATTTTCAATCATTTACATGTGAATAAATAAATATTGTGAATGTATAAAATCAACAGGCACAACAGTCGCGGTTCACTGTAATAGTTAATTTTATTTATTTTTTATTTATTATTATTATTTTTAAATTAACCTCCGGGAGGGAGGGACAACTATGGGGTGCCAGATCTTTATTAATTAATCAAAAAATTTAACACAAATCAGAGATACATTACGACTTTACTCGAAATCTAAATAAGAACCTAGGATTAAGCCTAAAACAACAAGAAAAACTTAGAAAAACCAAAAACCAAGACCTTAAGTCTAATTAGTAATCAAAGTTATTTGCCTCTTCTTTATTTTTATTTTTATTTTTAATTTTTTTCATTTTTTTAATCTTTTCTAATAAAGAATTTCTAAATTAGAAAAATAGTAGATAAAATTAGCCAATCAGATGACACCCCAAACTTATTGGGATGAAAAAAACGTTACTTCTGGCATGGTCAAATCCCTATTTTGCTGATAACATGACCAAAACCACCACCCCCATCCCCAATCATCATCTATAACCGATGATTGTGATTTCATTTTTTGAATCGATTCCGATGCGTGATTTTAAGAATAATATTTCGCAAAATATTTCGTTAATTGTAGTTTTATAATAACTACATAATATATAATATATAAGAAGAGTAAGGCTAGATGGCGAGGAAATGAGCGAGGAAACCAGCGAGGGGAGTGAGGGGAACCATTTCCTCTTCTCGAGATGCGCGTGTTGAATTTTCTTGCATGCATCCCGAGGGGATGGAATGGTTCCCCTCTCTCCACCTCACTCCCCTCGCTGGTTTCCTCGCTCATTTCCTCGACATTTAGAAGCAGTTCTACATGGCGAGGAAATGAGCGAGGGAGGGAGGTGGCGGGATGGGGACCGTCCACTTCCCTCGAGATGCATACGCCAAAAAAGACGACACACATCCCGAGGGAGGTGAACGGTCCCCATCCCGCCACCTCCCTCCCCTCGCTCATTTCCTCGCCCACTTCCTCGACATTTAGAATTTCTGTTTGGTAAAAGTAATGGGCTACTTTTTACTACAAAAAAAAATTTGACCTAACTTCTTTCTTCACACTTTCACACTACTCCCTCCGACGAAACGAACGACCAGTATTTTCGGTGAACTTCTGCCGGAATCCGGTAAGTCTCCACTGTTTTCGTCCTCAGTTACAGATCTTTGTTTCCAAGTCTCACTTTCTCGTTCGAGTTCGTTCTTGTAGGATTGCAATGGCGTTACTCACCGCCTCTCGTCGCCTCTCCTCTTCCTGCTCAACATCAACAACTCTCCGTTACACTTGCTTCAGACTCTTCTCCTCATCGTTTCGCGAAGAGCGAGACACCTTCGGTCCGATTCAAGTCCCTTCTGATAAGTCTGTAAACTTTCTATTTTGATTTTCTTGATTCAATTTTCAAAAGTACAACTTCAATCACTGTTTATTGAACTTCATTTTCGAATCTTGAATTGGTTTTGTTAGGTTATGGGGAGCGCAGACGCAGAGATCCTTGCAGAATTTCGATATCGGCGGAGAGCGCGAGCAAATGCCTGAGCCAATCATTCGCGCTTTCGGAGTGCTTAAAAAATGCGCTGCTAAGGTCTATTTATTTATTTATTGATTTTTGAAAATGAAAATTTGGTTGATTGTGATGTGTGTTAGGAGGTTTACTTAATGAAGGTTTTTTGTGTTGAAGGTGAATATGGATTATGGACTTGATCCAACAATAGGGAAGGCTATAATGCAAGCTGCACAAGAGGTTTCAGAGGGGAAATTGAATGATCATTTTCCGCTGGTGATATGGCAGACTGGGAGTGGGACTCAGAGTAACATGAATGCGAATGAGGTTTGTCTGTGGAGAAGAAGATGTTTATGTTGCGGAATTGTTGTAGATACTGTGTTTACTGAATTTTGCATTTAGTAGGTGATTGCAAACAGAGCGGCTGAGATTCTTGGCCACAAGCGCGGTGACAAGTTTGTGCATCCGAATGATCATGTCAATAGATCACAATCTTCCAATGACACATTTCCGACTGTAAGCTTTTACTCTTTTAGCAGTACCTTTTTGTTTAAAACGATTGTTGTAGTGGATTATCGAGTTATTCATTACTCTTTTTAAGTTATTAACTTTGAAATGCAAGTAACTCTCATGTAACTATCTAGTGCTAAATATTTGTCTGCTTGCGTTAACAAGTAGAGTCTAATTGACTATTTTTCAGGTCATGCACATTGCTGCAGCAGTCGAAGCAAACAACAGATTCATACCAAGCTTGAAGCAGTTGCACACTTCACTAAATTCCAAGGTTCGGTTTTAGTTTCTCATACTTTGATTGTGATAAATGCTTTTGAAATTGGAACTCTTGCAAATAGTGAAACATATCTGTAAGCTAAAAATGTGAATTGTTGTGAATTAGAAAAGATGTGATAGAGAGGGAAAATGGTAAGATTGATATCATTTGCTTTCATCTTGTACATTTGATACACTGGTTCACTATCATGAAACATTTTTTTTTCATAATTGGTGAAAGTGTACTTATGTGATTGTGAACTTGATGTTAAGATGGTGGCGGGATCCTTTGTAAATCATGACATTTTAGTCTTGAAACCTTCATAATGCTTGTGAATGGTATACCTCGCAGCTAAGAAGTTATGTTTATTGTGACAATGTAAATAAATAATAATCACCCACTTAATGCAAAAGGTCACAATTCACTACTCCAAAAGACCCTTGTGTGGTTTCTTGATGACGCCCTACAAAATCTGTTTGGAAGTGATTGGCAAGGTTGTATAATCTTTGAGTTTTAAAGGGTTTTTGGACATTTCTCAAAAGCTCAATTGCAAGTTAGGTCGCTTCTGTTGCTTCAAGGTGGTTTTTACATTAATTATCAGTCTACAAACCATCATGATTTTTAAGTAGATATGAAAATGTAGGTTTCTACAGAATATGAAGCTTTGAGATGGGAAAAATATCTTGTATCTATCTTCCTAGTCTTGCCTTTAGGTGATAATTACAAGGTTGGAACAGGGCAAGCTCCGGGTGGTGTGGTGTAACTTTTTGTTGACAAAAAAAAAGGTTCAGTATTTGTTCACAAATGATGGAATGGAAGTAGGACACTCTATAGTTCATTCAAGGACCAAGGATCCCAATATGACATTAGAGGTCCAACAAAAGAGAGTCCCAAGGGATAGCCATGACATCACAAGTAATAGCATGGGGGTACCAGCAAATTTCTAGCCTTCCCAGTTTTTTTTTCATGACAATCTGTCATAGAAAATTAACAAGGAGTTCCTTTGGAATGGTAGTGAAAAAGAAAGCAAATAATGCATGGATAATGTTTTTGACATATGAAGTGGGGCTTGTGTAGGATCTGTATAAGAATAGTTTTCTGCATTTGTAGAGTGGAACTATTAGTTCACAAAGGAAGTGATATTTCTCGTCTGGTCTTGTTTATGATCTTTTGTAATTCAAGTATTGATGTTACCTTTATTTATATATTTATTCAGGCTCTTGAGTTCAAAGATATTATTAAGATCGGGCGTACACATACCCAAGATGCTACACCTTTAACTCTTGGCCAGGTGTTCAGTGGTTATTCAACGCAAGTAAGTTCACTTTATTTATGAACTCTCAGGTTTTTTTACCTTTTTTTTAGAGAGGGGGGGGGGGGGGGGGGGGGGGGGGGGGTTGTATGTATACGATATGGTGGATTATCTACCACAGAGTTCATACTCCACGAGTTGCTTGAGCCTGTATTATTTTGCTCACAGGTGAAGTATGGAATTAATCGCGTAATGGATACTCTACCCCGCATGTATCAGGTAGGAAACTTGACCATTGGGCGTGCATACGTTTTTCTTCTTGTTAAGAGTTTAAACACTTGAAATTGTTGTTTGAGCAGCTTGCACAAGGTGGTACTGCTGTGGGAACTGGATTGAACACCAAGAAAGGGTACGGAAGCTTAGAATCCTTATGCCATGATCATTATATCCTGCTCATATCTAATTTGCATTTGTTCTTAATTTACTCATGCCATGATCATCAAGCCTTGCCCTTTACCAGATTATATGAATTGCTTCCGTTTATTTTTTTGTCAGCGCTTTTTACTGCTCATATTGGATTATTGGTTCATTTATTCTAATTGACCTTAATACTGTTTAGATGAATTTCCAAGCATATATTGGGACAGTTTTATTAGTTGCAAAATATTCTATAACCTTCTTTTGTTCATTATTTCTTATACGAGTTTAACACGATTTAGTTAAATTTCCATCATGTATATAGATAGTATGAGTTAAACCCATATTTCCTCCTTATGTTCCTGTATTTTCTTTTGTCCTATTATCTCTTCTGCTGCACAAAACAGTTACTATTGTCTAGTTTCTTTAATTTGTGCAACACAACATAATTACAGCTGCTACATGGTCTTATTCAAAACTCTAGACATTATGTCAACTGCTATTCTCCATTTATTGCCATTGTTTCCTTAAGTGACTTTCAAACAACACATTGAGAAATTCCTTCGGTTAAAAATTGAAACAATAAAAATTTAAATGACGAGGGACAAAACAAAATTCAGTAGTTTCTCCTTTCAGTACATCTAAGCTCTTGTCCGTTCCACACGTTTGGGTGTTTCATAAATATTTTGACTATCCCGTAAAAAATTTCAGAGAATCTGGGATCATTAGCTCATGTTATGGAATTTTTTTAACTCACACGAAGTTTTTATTTTAATTAATTTTTTAAAATTTTTAATTAATATTATTTCATCAACAGAAAAGCCTTTGTGAGATGAAAATTTTGCAAAGAATTTTAGGTTTCTGTTTAGAAAACACTTTGAATTGCAAAGGTCAGATAGTGAAGGCAATGTCTCTTCTGATTTCTCCATAGATGTACATAAAAATATCATCAAAAGTTTCTTTCCTAGCTTATGTATATTTGTTAGGATTTATTGGCTGGTATAAAGTTTAAACCATCTGTATCTCCTTTTCAGGTTTGATGTAAAAATTGCCACAGCAGTAGCTGAGGAAACTAACCTACCATTTGTTACGGCTGAAAACAAGTTTGAAGCTTTGGTTAACTTCTACCAGATCTGTTCTTATTTCTTTCAGTATAGCCGTATAGGAATAAGCGGATATTGTTATTTGTATTTGTGATTCTAATGAGTTCTCAATATTCACGCGCCAGGCTGCACATGATGCTTTTGTTGAAACCAGTGGAGCCTTAAACACAGTATCTGCTTCTCTAATGAAAATTGCAAATGACATACGTCTTCTAGGAAGGTATTTGCATGTATTGTTATCGTTACTGTTGTTATTATTGCTAATTCTTATTTTGTCCAATTATAACCCTGGGGTTTATATGTCCAGTGGTCCACGTTGCGGCCTTGGTGAACTCATTCTACCTGAAAATGAGCCAGGAAGCAGTATCATGCCTGTATGTTCTTTTTCTAGAGCCTTTGATATTTGTTATCCTGTTTCCACCCCCTTCATGTGCCTGTTCATTTGTGAAAAGCGAGTGTTTAATCTTTATACTAAGAGCCATTACCTTTTGTTTTCAGGGAAAGGTTAATCCTACTCAGTGTGAGGCACTTACCATGGTCTGTGCTCAGGTAACATTTAGTTTCTTACCTCATACATGCGTAAACATAACTGATAACTAATGGAGACCTTTATCATGGCTAACTGTTTGGTTGATCCAAGTATTTTGTATTTTTTATATCAGTACTATTTTTTTTTTCTTTCCAAAATTTTCAAATTGCTTGTAGGGTTGTCTACTTGTCAGAAAACTATCTTCTTTGAAGCTTGTCAAGGACTTGCTTTATCTTCTTTTGATAGATTGCTTGTCTCAGATGTTTCTTCTTGTTGCCATATGACCATGTCAATAAACACACCGTGTCTGATTCAGAAACCAAATCCAATAATGGACATGAATTTGAATTTCTTGGTGTGCCATATCTAGCAAGTACTAAAAGGCACTCCCAAGCTGGCCTTTTCATAGCAAACCTCTTGGAGAACAAGTTTTTGTTTGTAACGTGTCATCAGAAAGCTGTGTTCAAACAAATTTTGAGAGAAGTTTGCTATTTTAAACTCATAGAAATCTGAAATGAATGGATTTTCATAGTTAACAATGGATGAATATTATTGGCCTAATTCTGACACCAAATGGTCAGACCTTTGAAGTGTGAAGTCATCCTGGGTTTTCTATATGCCTATATAAGTGTAACAATGACACGGATACGGATATTGGTATTCTACACGGATTCGAGGTATCACACACATCATCCAAAAAAAACACAATATGGGATTTGTTGTGGACACATCCGTAGATTTACTATTATTTACCTTTTTAGCAATATGTTTTAAATTGTTAGTCATATTCATTCACTTGTAGGTCAATATTGTTACTCTTGTACTAGTAACTTGCCATAGATGAGCATCTGTACATAGATTGTCTTAGAGTGTCTGATGTGATATCCGTAAGTGTTGAAATATGTATCCATACAATGTGTCAACACGCCTTTTTTGTGTATGAATAGAATGTTGTTGTTACATAGATTAATTCAATATGCTATGTTGTTTTGCTGATCAAAAAACAAATGTTTAATTTCCTGTAGGTTATGGGAAACCATGTGGCCATTACAATTGGTGGAGCTAATGGTCATTTTGAGCTCAACGTGTACAAGCCCCTGATTGCGAGTGGCCTTCTACGTGTACGTTCCATTGCTACCATCTTCTTTTGACTTGTATTCCAGAAAACAGATTGATTAACGAATACCTAACACAGTGCATCGTGATTACCCATCATTTGCCATCTTCATGATGTTTTAACAGTGTCCCTACCTAGGATATATTCAAACCCTAGAAGTATCTTCCAAGGCTACTGGCATTCCCAGTTTCATTGACATGCAATATGGATTCCGTTTACTGTAGTATTCAATAAGTCTATGAATTTTATTGACAGTCACTAAGGTTGCTAGGAGATGCGTCTGCCTCCTTTGAAAAGAATTGTGTAAGAGGAATTCAAGCTAATCACTCAAGGATTTCAAAGTTGCTGCATGAGGTGAGTCTAAACACAGTAGAATTGTTTGTGGTCATATTTCTTATTTGAAAGCAGTAACTAATCAGATGTCTAATGGGATTTCGAATTATCTGGCCTTTTGCAGTCACTGATGCTTGTCACATCTTTGAACCCTGTAAGTTTACCTGACAGCACAAACCTTCCCGTAGGTTCTTTGTAAAATCAGGATCTGAACATTACATTATCCTCTTATCTCCTCTATTTGCAGAAAATTGGTTATGACAATGCTGCAGCAGTAGCTAAGAAAGCACACAAAGAGGGAACTACTTTAAAGGTGACGATACTTTTCTCCCCTCTGGATAATTTTTTTTCTATTGACATCGTTATTCTGTCAGCATTTTGTGGTAGGATTTTTTTTTTGAAAGGCTACTAAGATCACTAGTCAAATAACTTTTCTGTTCAAGGCTACTAAGATGATCATTAACAACATATAAATTTTTCTTGAATTGACAAAATTTCACTAGCTTCCTTGGCTATTGACTCTATCTAATTGGAGGAAGAAACAGTTGCTACTGAAGGAATGACTAGGTATATAGCTAATGCAGCTGGGCTTTGTCGCTGATCGAGGTTCTAGGTGCTGCTAGCATGGTCTTTCCTTTACGGGATTTATATACCCAGTTATACATAATTAACTGCTTGCATTGAGGGTCTAAATGTTACATAATTCCTTCACGTCTTGGAGACACTGTGCACATGATGTTTCTATTCTCAAAGTACTCTCAAAGCATTTTACTTGTATAATTTGTTTGGTATTTTACCGGTAAAATGTTATGTTTGTGATGTAATTTGTTTGGTATTTTACCAGTAAAATGTTATGTTACAGGAAGCGGCCCTGAAGCTTGGCGTGCTAACATCGGATGAATTCGACCAGCTTGTGGTACCCGAGAAAATGATTGGTCCCTCCCACTAAAAGTACAAATATTTTAGAGAACGGATAGATTGTTCCCTTTTCAGAGCAAATTGCACTGAAGCTCCATTTTCCCCTCCGTCTCGACAGGTTGGTTTCATTAAGAGGCGGGATGAGGTGTTTATCACTACTAATGAACTGGTAATCATGTTTTCTTGATAACTTTTAGGTGATTTTTTGGTGAGCTGTTAATAGTTCAAGTTCTTGCTGCTGATTGGCGAATAAAGGCAGGCAGCTCATATTAGGTTGCAACAGTAACAACAAATTAGACGATACAACAAGTTTTAAATGGAATAAATGAATCTTTAGTGTGAAGAAGCTTATAGTGGATGTTCTCTCGTAAACTTTATTGCTATGTTTGAGAATGTCTAATTGATCGACTAAAAGCTTCAAGAAAGTTGCTTTGAGGTTGAGAACTGTTCGATACTATCAAATAAAGATAGGTTTGTTAATCGCTTATAATTGCGGATTTTTGTTTCAAGTGATAGTATAATATAGCAATCTTTACATGCCAGTCTTTTAGACAAGTAATTATACACTTGCCTACTTTATCTAGAACAAGTCTCAAGACTTGGATACATCTGATTTTTGTCAGCCATGGACTGTACAGTTCAGAGCTCACAATTAACCAACATACTTGCAAGTACTACTCAAAGGATCCCACATAGCCGGGAGAAGGAAAACCCGGTGACCCATCCCAAGTGAGTTATAGCTCGCCTTGCTCCAACGATCCACCATCAACTTCCCAGGGTAACCAGGATAAGCACCCTCTCCGAACACCCCTGGGCAGGCAGTGACAGCCTCTAATGGTGCTAAGGCATCACCTTGAAAGTAGCCATTTTTAAATGGGTTAGTGGAAGCACCAGCAAGAACTGTCGCAACATTCATGATCATCCCATCGATCCCAATCCCGTTGGGTGCAACAAGCGGTTTGCCGGGTGGCCCGTAAGCTGGAACTGCATAAGGCCATGCACAAAGACCAGGACACTGGGTACTTGGATCCCCAACATGGGCATAGACCACTCTTTTTCCTGGAGACACCAACACACTTTCATGAAAACCACAAGAACTCATGCAGAATTTCTCCACACTCACATCATGAGCAGTCAGCACAAAATATATTGCACTTGGATCAAACATAAACGCTTTGTTGAGAATCATTTTCTTTACTAATAAGGCTATATGAGGGCGCTTTAGATTCTTCCCTAGAGAATACTTAACATCCGCAACTTCATGTACAAGTTTAACAACATTCGAAACAGACCTCCTACTCGTGTCTTTGTAGGCTTGGATTGTTTTCCACCATGTTGAGACTGTGGGTGGAGGGCGCTGAAGATTAGGGGTGGTGGTGGAGTGGTTGAAGGAGGCCAAGAAGTAAGTCATGGTGGTCTTGTGCTTGATGGAGAATGAACCATACCAAATGATATAGATGTTGAGGGTGCTTGGTGAAGTCAAGAGAGGTCCTTTGTGGTATGTGAGTTTAGTTGATATGGTGACCAAGGAGGAAGGCTGGTTCAACCCATGTGAAGATGGCACTAAATTAGCAAAAACTACAGAAATAATGATGGGGAAGAAGAGTGACATTCTCATTTTTGCTTGTTTCTTGGGTGAAAATAGCAAGAGAATGTGTTTTGTGATTTGCTAAGAAAAAGAAAGGATTCCTTTTATAGGGTGTTTGTGACCCTTAAAAGGCCTATTAACTACCAGTCTGGTAGGAGATAAGATTGAATGTTTGCATCAATAATTGAAGCTCTAATCAATATCTTAAACTACATGAACCATTCTCACCAACAAAAAAAAAAAAAAAAAAACTACATGAACCATTTGTTTGGTTTCAAGGAATAAAGAGGGGGAAAAGTAGCTCTTTAAGACCATTAACAAATAAATTCACATGAATACTATGACCCTACTATAATCACTGCAATCATATGATTTAACTCCTTTCTTGTCGAACATATCCATTTTTTCATTATTTATTTAGGACAATAATTAACTTAGAGATACATCATGATCCATGCAACTAAAACAATTTCTCTTTGGTTTGAGTGTTGTTTGCTTCTAGTCTGCGAGCCCAGTTTTACTGTTCTTGAAAAGTACTCGCGAAATATCGCCATTTTATCCTAAATTGAAGGTCGCCATCCCTTAAAAAAAAAAAAAAAAAAAATCAATACTGCTCTGGACTGAGAATTACTCCCTGTAGCTTTCAATCTCTCTCAGTTTCAGCAACACTCGACCTTTAAGGAAATCAACTGCAACCTTGTGCATTATTGACTTAGATGTTGATTGATCAAGGGCTCAGTATGATTAATGCTTAGGATGAGTACATTATTAAGTCAATAAATATTCCTTAAGATTTCATATTGAATTCAACATTTCTTAAATTGTGTCCTAGCATTTGATGAGCAATCATGGAGGTAAAGTCCATACTGATGGCTGAGGTTGTCTACGCTATGGTGTCGAGTGCAAACTCCCTACTCCACAAGAATTTTACTCTGAATTGGACCCAAGCACCCAACTAAGTATTTTAGGTAACAGCAAGTAATCATAAAAAGCTGATGTCGAGGGTTATTTGTTTGGAGTAGAGACTGTATTTGCTATCCTACGTATGATCAGGCTCGGAGAAAAAAAAAGGCAAATTTGCTCGAGAATATTGTTGTTACCATAACCACTACCACTAGCTACTCATGTTAGCATCATTACAGCTTAGGCATGGCTACTATATATACATGAACGAATCTGGATAATTAAACAGACATAGTTAGGTCAATCGAGCCAATTTTAGTGACAGCCCACCTAATAATGTATTTAATGGAATTTGACATTGATTTTGATGGTCTTGCATGAAGCTTTCCTGATGTGATGGCATTGTTGTTTTGTGAAAATTTGGTCTTTTGAAGATGTCAA